>OY744529.1:90301776-90311776 GCA_963556195.1 Sepiola atlantica | reverse complement strand
TCTTCATGTGTATTTTGACAGTGGCTTTTATTTGTGAATAGTAGAAAAATGTTTATGTTCTTGTTTCGCACGCCCAATCGTCGTTAAAATTTCAAAATCTGTGATGTACTTACGACCATCGTCGTTAAAATTTCAAAATCTGTGATGTACTTACGACCATCGTCGTTAAAATGTCAAAATCTGATGCACTCCCGAAACGGAAAAGGGCGTTGCGTAGTTTCCATTTCTGTATTAACTAAGGTCCGTACTGATTTGGTATTAAATTTTTAAAAGTATTGTTTTTGAGATGAAGATTGATAATATAACATGGATTTTTCATGTTTCGGACTATTGCTATATTATATACTATAACACCCAAGATAAGAGAAATAGTTCGAACAATACAAATACATATGACGAATCCTCATCTCAAAAGCAAAACTTAAAAAAATGTAATGTTTCTTCTTCTTTGCTTATCTTTGAAGCATGTGGTCATACGACAGTTTCCCTCTTCTTTGCGCAATCCTTTTGTATTATTATTGAAATCTGTAAGATGTTTCAAACTGCAGTGGTTGGATAGTAGAGGGCTGAAAAGGCAGTGATGTATTGTATGGTCCTCCTCTCTACATTCGCAGATGGCTGAGGCGGTTTTGTAGCCACATTTGGCCATAGCAGCTTTTCATCGCCACATTCTCGTTCTCGGGTGCTTAAGTGGCTTCCACTTGACCCACGGTGCTTCTGAGCCAGGATGAAGGACTCAGAAGCGGTGAGTCCCATGTCAGTAGGAAGGGGGAGTCATTTTTTATCCCTCTAATTCACAGCTGCAGTCTGGTCTCTTCCTGGGATGTTGTTAGGGGCTGGACATGGCTGAGGTAGTTTCTCATTGACTTCAGTTGTTCGGCCGTTGGTTTACGTCCATAAAGAAGATGGCGTTCATCACTAGTGGCCTGCAGATTTATACGGATTAGGTTTTTACGAGTAAAGTTTTGGTGTTATTTTGAAAAAATGAACAAGATAGAAATTAACAGCGGAGCAAGAAAGTAATGAAAATAAACAGTGTAAAATATTAGAAAAACTTGAAAAAAAACTAAAATATGAGTCAATAAGTCTCGGGTATGACATAAAGCTGACGCCAGTAAAAAAAAATCTATATAATTGTTATACAGCATTAACATTCAAATAGCACGTGTGAAAATTTGAGCTCAATCGGATTATTAGTTTACAAATTTCAGTTAGTTAAATGAAGCTACTGTTGCAAAGTTTCAAAACAATGAAAAACTCTGAATTTCGTGTGTTGATAAAGCATTGTTTTCTGGTGGAAAAATAATGTTCGAACAAAGCAATTGCTTAATAAGTGTTATTTGGACTTTGGTTATAAGGCGGTAGAGTGACTTGAAGGGCGGTCGTACAGACACAAATGATGCCGGAGTTGTCCCGGCGAAACATTAAAAACTGCATAAACTCATTTTGGCCGATCGAAATTTAAAGTTGCGTGAGATAGCAAACGGGTTGAATATATTAGAATGCAGTATATTCCTCATTTTACATGAACATTTGTTAATGAGAAAGCTGTGGTCAAAGTGGGTGCCGCGTTTGCTCACAATCGATAAAAACAACAACCTATCAACGATTCAGAACGTTGTTTGCAACTATTTCAATGTAAGCAAAAATACTTTTGGCATAAATATGTGTTAATGAATGAAACATGGGTCCGAAACTTGACTCTAGAGTCAAATCGACAGTCAGATGCGTGGACAGCATCCAGTGAAAGCCGTCCAAAGCGAGAAAAGACACGAACACCAGCAGACATCGATTAGCTTGATAAACGAGGAATCATAAAAAGCGTCCGATTTTTGGCGTTTTCTTCTTTTCACACGCACTCATAATGCTATATAATAACATAGCATTATGAGTGCGTTTGAAAGGAAGAAAACGCCAAAATCGGACATTTTTTTTAAAGTGCTCTTTCACCAAGACAATGCACCATGTCGCAAGTCGATAGCAACTATTGCCTAAGTAAATGAATTGTCATCGAATTGCTTCCACGCCCACTTCATTCTCCAGATCTGGCCCTCAGCGACTACTGGCTGTTTGCAGACCACAAAAGAATGCTCTAGGGGAAGTGATTTGGTTCCAATGACAAATCGTTCTACAAACAAGTCATCAAATTGTTAGAAAAGCGTTGAGATAAGTGCATTACTGGTGAATAAAATCTAATGTTGTTGTTGTTTTATTAGTTAGACCAGTGTCTTATTGAGTGATGTGTTATTTAAAAAGTGAACTGTAGAAGATTGTTTTTTTAATACTAAATGTTTAAATGAATGATTGTTAACTAAAAATGCAATAGATAACGTATACCTATTTATACAGTAAAGTACTATATCTATATAAATAAAGTTGTGCTTCCTGTATGTTTGTTTGTTGGTTCACGAATGATAGACCTCTATAAACGTAGATATTCTGAAACTAATTTTTTTTACATTTGATCAGATTTGATTATATGGTTCGAGATTTAAATTTTAAAATTTTAAAATCTTTGAAGTCCGAGAATCCTTAGAAAGTATATAAGCAACTTAAAAGGCCAAAGGACTAATATGAATATATACGTATGAGAGTACGCACGAAACACACTCACATCCTATTCACCCTATCTATGTACGTATACGTTTCGTCCTTTATAATCGGGACTCATCAGCATAGAGATATGACTAATCACTACTGGTCGCGCGATTCGAAACCCCGGGCTGCAAGTATTTTTACAACTCAAATCCCGACATCTAGAACTACTCGGCCACCACGGAATAGCTAAATAAACAGTGATAATTTTAACACTTATTTCGGCGACTTGACGTCAAGATAGCGTTCGACTTAATGAAAGGAACAATGCATATATAGCTAGCGACGTCATTCTGTGTTAATACTACACTTACAGTGGCCACCTAGAGGGATTTCTAGGAGCTACAAATAATAAATATTTGCTTGTTTATTATCTATGTACGTATACGTTTCGTCCTTTATAATCGGGTCTCATTAGAATAGAGATATGACTGTTCACTACTGGTCGCGCGATTCGAAACCCCAGGCTATATATATATATATATATATATATATATATATATATATATATATATATATACGTGTGTGTAATTAGTTTAAATTAAGAAGCCAAACAACGATGTGTTTTTTTTTGTTGATAAATTAAAACATTATTTTAATTTCTTAATGTTAAGCGTAGTCGCCTAACTCATAAACTGTACATTTTTTCTCTTCTTTCTTGATGAACAAATTTTGTCTTCAGTGAAAGTAGCCACCCGATTTCATGGGGTGGGAGTTCAGAGTCCATATGTGAGGTTGTCTGTTTGCTTTGCTATTCGAAATTTAAATATTATCCATCAAACAAACAAACAATATATATGTGTGTATAATACATATCGTATATACATATTGGCATACATGTCACAAATGCACGTCATTAGATGTGCCACAACATTACTGTGCCCATGTATATAAAAGAAATGCAGAAGTGTGAGGAGATGAAATATTTAATGCGAACATGCTGAGTTGTGTAATTCAAGTGTACACATTATAAAAGTTATGTATATATATATATATATATATATATATATATATATATATATATTGTATTTTCCATATTATATTGAAGAATACCTGCACAAATAGATATAAATAGAGAAACAAATCCGTCTGTAGGGTTGTTTATTATTTGTCCAGTTTGTCAATAAATATGTTCTACGATGTGACATTATTTTATAAAGAGGAAATTTTCACCTGTTATGCAGAGGCAACATTTTTAGTACTTTGGGTGTTCTTATATTTTCTATTAATTACACTGGTCAACACAATATTTTTGGCAGGCAAAGTAAGACTGGTTTCTGGGGTTTTCAAGGGCGCTGAATCCGAATCTGACATTAGTTTTTTCAAATTGGCTCTAGTTTTTGAGTTATCACAGGGGGGTCGTTCGTCTGAAATCACCCATTCGCGACCATAGCTAAACGTACAAAAAACGGCTAAATAGTGCATAAATGCCAGATATTGATTTTTATGATGATCTTAAACCACAAAGACAGTGTAAAATCTCAATCTAACAAGTTAAGTTAGATATAACATCATTTCATTTATCCTATAACTGAACACTTTTCATAGATTTCGAGGATATACAAAAAATTTGCTAAAAATTTGCTGAATTTTAATTCTCCAAGTGAAAAAAAAACATTTACATAATCAGTTATATATCATAAATTAATGCAAAGCATTATACACTAGATTCTTAGTTACAATGAACACACAAAACAATATTTTATTCACAAAACTAAAATTGACGTTTATACGATTTTCGCTTGTGAGCAACTTTTGGGCAGTCTCTCAAAAGGTTCCAGCAGTAGTCTGCCATCATGTGCTCATCCCATTTGCCTTGATACCTCTCTTCCATTGTTTTGATGTCTTGATGGAATCTCTCTCCCTGCTCCTCACTGTAATCACCAAGATTACCAGGAAATCTGTCGAGGTGGCTAAACAAGAAATGAACTTTAATGCTCATATTTGCCCCTAGTTTTCCGTATGCAGTAAGCATCTTACGGACCAATTGCTTGTAATTGTCAGCTTTGTGATTTCCCAAAAGGTTTGTCACTACATCTGTGAAGGACACCCAAGCATTTAACTCAACCGTGTTCATATGATTAGTGAAGTCAGAATCCCTCATGAGCGTTCGAATCTGAGGTCCATCGAAGATGCCACCTTTAGCTTTTTCGATGGAAAGACCTGGAAATTGCCTGCATATGTACTTGAAGCAATCCCCATCCTTGTTCAACGCCTTAACAAACTGCTTCATGAGCCCTAGTTTTATGTGCAATGGAGGGAAGATGATTCTATCCCTGGGTACCAAAGGCTCATTGGTGACGTTGGCTGTGCCGACTTCGAGACTTTCTCGTTCTGGCCAGTTCTCCCTTCTCCAGTGCTGGATTCTTGCTCTGCTATCCCACAAACAAAGAAAGCAGGGATACTTTGTGTACCCACTTTGCTGACCAAGCAGAACATTCACCATTTTCAAGTCCACACAAATCAGCCATTTATGAGTGTTGTAATTCAGCTTTTCAAGAACAAATTTGATAGCATCATACTCTTCTTTCATCTTGGTAGAATGGCCAATTGGTACAGGAGCAAACTTATTGCCATTGTGCAAAAGTACAATTTTTAGACTTGCTTTCGAGCTATCTATGAAGAGACGCCAATCTGCTGGGTCATATGATGAGATCCCCATGCAGTTAAGAAATGCAGAAACGTCATTACAAAAGACCAGGTCGTCTTCTTTAGAAAAGAAACGAAGCAAGCTGCCTTCCCTTGTCCTATAGTATGTTACTTTTGTGCCAGAATCAAGAATGTTTTTCTCTTGGAGTCGTGATGCAAGAACTTCAGACTGCTCCTTCGACAAACAAAGGTCTCGCACTAGGTCATTAAGTTCAGATTGATTGAAAAGCTGAGGGCCATTTGAGGGTTCTTCATAGTCACTACAGCTATCATCACTTGATATTGAAAGATCAGCTGGAATCTCTTCGGTTTCATCGATTTCAGGCAAACTGGTGAAAACAGGCACAGGTACATCCTCAGAGTGCGCAACAGGACGGATAGCAGAATCCAGGCTCGGATACTGCCAATTTGCTTTCTTGTGCTTGTTAAACCCCGTCATGTCATTGAGACAGAAGTAGCAGTCATCAAAATGATTGTTGGGCTCTCTCCACACCATTGGTACAGCAAACTTCAACTTCAGCTTACCGTTGGTCCAACCGCGGAGACTTTCTACACAGGTTTTGCACACCATATGTGGGGCCCAAGACTTGTCTTGGTCACCAAGTATCATATCGAAGTATGCTTTGTACGCCCTCTTGACAAAGTCTGTAATATTCCTCTTTTGTTGTGCCATCATATACTGTCCACAGATGTAACAAAAGACATCCGGTTCATATCTGCAACATCTTCTAGAAGAACTCATTTTCTCTCTGGAACTCATTTTCAACTGTGGAATTAAAAAGAAAATTCTTAATTACTGTTTAATTTATACTGCAACTATATTTATGGAACATGTTATTAAGTAATTACAGTATATAATTATATAAAAATTCTCCCTATATAAATAATTATATAAAAATTCTCCCTGAAATACTTCAATATATACATAATCATTATAATGATTCAATAATATCAGAAAATTATTATTTACTGCTTCTATATTGAAGTATTTCAGGGAGAATTTTAGCAGTTTAGGCTTATTTGGGGCTATCAGTATCTTCTAAACTAGAACCAATCTGGCAAAACCAATGTTATATTCGTAATCAGCGACCTTCAAACCCCCAGAAAACACTCCTAGATGGTCTGCCAAAGAAAAAAAAGAAAAATTTGTTGAGCAGTGTTATGTATAAAATATTGTTGTCTTTCAATCCATGTACGTATAGTCAGTGCACTAGCCAATAGTCTATCAGGATATCTAAATGATGCGTTATGTAAGTACAACCGCTGGTTGAAGCGCCTTGGGTTCGGCGTATTAGATATGAGGTTAAATTTGTAAAAAACGAACTTAACGGCACATTTACCTTCCAGTCGGCAGTTATATTTCGGTTCTGCAATAACATGATGGTTTAGTTTGGGCCTAGCTGTAATTTTTTCTTCGTTAGTAGAGCGCAGGAGTAGCTAATCTTTATGCAGTTTGTGCTGTGCTGGGAAATATTTATCTACGAGATTTAAAATAATTTCCATACATTATTTTCAAAATTAAGGGAAAAGGTAACGTGAAACAAATTAGTTTCATCTTCCTGTTTACATAATTATTTGTTTTGGGGAAGTTACATTTAAAAACGATATAATTTCTTCCACATACAGTGGCAGGTTCGTTAGTGAGTAGAGAGTTGGGCGCCAGCAGTTACGGTCGGTAGCGTCCCGGTTTCGAATCTCGTAGTTATTGCGCTTGCTACGTCTGGCCACACTAATGACAAAAAAAGTTATTTGTGAATTATATATATATATATATATATATATATATATATAAATGAAAACATCAAACTATGTTGTTAAAAATAACACTTCCCAAACCCAAAATACATTAGGAAGAACCAATGTAATATATCAGTTCCAATGCCCTATGGGAGAATGTATCTCCGACAACAATAAAAAAAACTAATTCTTACATAGGTTTCACTTCCACAACACTATCCCGAAGACTCACCCTACATCTCTCGGACACTAGCTCTATATGTCAACACCTAAAAAACATAATTGCGCCCCCTACCAATATAGAAACATCCTTGTTAACAACACCAAAATAATACACCATGATACCAATATCAAAAAATTAAAAATACTCGAAGCCCTCTACATAAAAACTAAACATCCCACAATTAATAATGTCAATTATGAAACTAGTCGCAACATTTTAAAGTGTCTAGCATAATAATTAACATTACCAAATTCTTAGACAATAGGTAGTTATGCGTTTGAATTGTATGCATTTTATTTAATGTCATCAATTTATTAACGGTTTAAACAGTCAAACTTTAAATCTCTCGTATGTGTAGAACGCCATCACGCTCTCATGTACATTTCAACTTTACAGACGCGTTTTCAAATATAAACTACTTGCCGTTATAATTCAAAAATGAGCACAAAAGAAAAGACACTAAAACTAATACCGCCTGAAGATGATTTGACGATTCAAATCGAAAGTACTTGCAAAAAAGAAAAAAGAATGGAACAAGAAACCCATGGATCATATTTACATCAATTTGACCGAAACATTAGATGGACAATTCGGAAAATTGAAAAAATAAAAAAAAGTCGCATCAAACAAAACTACTCCGTGTTATTTAATAATGTTTGCCTAAATATATATATGAATAAATGATAATAGAAACCCTTAACACACATGAGAAAATAATTATTTCGACCGTAAACGGTCTCTTTCGGGTTTGGAAATTAATTTTAAATCTAACTATTCTTGCCTATTATTATAAGAATCGCAAAATCCTTTCAATATGTTGCCATGCTAAATCTAACCCCTTTCATCATATTCTGGACCCTGACCAGAGATGCGACACATAAGATAAATACATTCGAAAGTCAGGATAATAAAAGAGGAAAATGAAAAAGAACAAAAAAAAGAATAAAGAGAACAGGGATAGACTTTTTATGTACTTTATTTTGCACCTATATACCAAACGAAACAAGAGTCAAAAGAAAAGAGTGGGATGTCATAGTTACAGATGAGTGATTGATTGTCAGACTGAGAAATACAAGCTGTACACGACTACACACATAAGAGCACACACGAGTGTCAAGGGAACAGCCAGAATCCTGAAAAGAGTTCTCGGTTGGGGTCTGTAAATAGCGGGTGATCGTATGGCATTTGGAAGAATGCCCCGTCCCCAGCAAATGAATGAAAAGAAAAAAAATTTAAAAAGTTAAGCACTCATACGCATATACACACACACACATACGCATATACACACACACACACACACACTTAACAACAGTATGGCGTGGAAAAAAGTAGTTGCTGCCCACAGTTTAGGAGGGTTGTTAAAGCTTTAGATTCTTCAAAGATTATATGAAATTATTAGAAGTATACTTGTCACAGGAAAGGTAAAATTTACTTTACGAACGGAACACTTGTACAACACTTTTTATGTCCTTTATGAAGATTATAATCAAGATAAAATGCTATGAAACTTTATGTCTAGAATACGTATTCCAATCTATTCAATCATTTTGATTCTAGAAAACTTAACGATTCTTCAGAAGAAATTGCAATTTAGAGAAATCTACTTAAATGGTGTCTAATTATTAGTGTTAATCTCACAGCGTTTCGGCCGATGTAACATCGGAATGTAAATCTGAAATACTTGAATTTTCAACGAAAGCTATTAAATAACGAGTTCTGTTTCAAATTCTGTGCAGATTCCCGAGTTCGACATAAAGATTCCCGAGTTCGACAAAAGTGCACCTCAAGAAGTTCGGAGGTTGCATCGGCCGAAACGTTGTGAGATTAACACCCAAGATGAGAACAGTAGTCCGAATGATACAAACTAGTGGATATGAGTTTTCACATCGAACTCGAGAGTATTCTCCATGAATTCGAATTGTGAACGTAATTTGAGATAACTATCTCCTTCTTCTCTTCTCCTCTCTTTCCCATCCCCTTCTCTCTCTCTTGCTTTTCCTCTCTCTCTCTCTCTCTTTCCCATCCTCTCTCTCTCCCTCTCTCTAGCTTTTCCTCTCTCTCTCTCTCTCTCTTTCCCATCCCCTCTCTCTCTCTTGCTTTTCCTCTTTCTCTCTTTCCCATCCTCTCTCTCTCCCTCTATCTTGCTTTTCCTCTCTCTCTTTCCCATCCTCTCTCTCTCCCTCTCTCTTGCTTTTCCTCTCTCTCTCTCTCTTTCCCATCCCCTCTCTCTCTCTCTTGCTTTTCCTCTTTCTCTCTTTCCCATCCTCTCTCTCTCCCTCTATCTTGCTTTTCCTCCTCTCTCTCTTTCCCATCCTCTCTCTCTCCCTCTCTCTTAGGGCATTTCTCTATTTGCTCTGTTCTATTTTCTCTCTTTCTCTATCTCTCTCTAAAATCGCTCACACACACACCTGTTCTATTCCTTTTCTTTCTTTATATATGTAATTTGATCTGTCTACGCATCGCTTTATTCTCTCTCTTTATCTATCTGTCTATCTATCTATCACTCTCTTTCTATATATATATATATATATATATATATATCCATCTATGTAGCTATTTAGCTAGCTGTTATGGTGTAAGTTAGTTACCTATTTTGGGACAGACACAATAAATACAGTTACGACTAAGCGTTGTTGCAGTTATTAATGGCAGTTATAGCCACAGAATCAGACGCATACTTTCTGTAACATACTTTTGTTAATACACTTTTGTTATTTATACAACTGTGTTTGCCGTGGTTATTACTGGCCCTTCAATATCACAACACTATCTATCTATTGATCTATCTATGTGTAT
>OY744529.1:90264276-90296776 GCA_963556195.1 Sepiola atlantica | reverse complement strand
CAGTTTTCAAGAACTTAGATGAAAGAACTGACCAATAAAATTATCGCCTCATCAGTATCTTGTCGCTTTTCGCTAAAATCTTTGAATTATTAATCAATCTAGCGATAGTCAACAACCTCAAAAAGGCTAAACTTCTTTCTGACAAACAGTATAGATGAACGCATATACCATACACTGGATAAGACAGGTGAAACTAGGGCGGTCACTCTTGATATATCCAAAGCCTTTGACGAGGTTTGATATAAAGGTCTTCTCATGAAAATTAATTTGTACGGTATTGCTTAACGAATATTAGCTAAAAGTTAGATATAGGTCGTCCTCGGTGCAGTACATCCAAACAACATCATATTAATGCAGGTGTTCCCCAGGGGTCGATTCTTGGACCTCTATTATTCCTGATTTTCATAAACGACCTCTATGATTCAATCGCGCCCGAGATAGATATATTAACTGATGACACCATGCTCTATTC
The DNA here is from genome assembly GCA_963556195.1 of Sepiola atlantica. Lineage (NCBI taxonomy): Eukaryota > Metazoa > Mollusca > Cephalopoda > Sepiida > Sepiolidae > Sepiola > Sepiola atlantica. The sequence goes on along the minus strand of OY744529.1, from coordinate 90,296,304 downwards.
TCGACATATGGGCCAATCGAACGCACACATATCCAAGACAATGGCTCAATCCTTAAAAAATGACTTCCAGTCTGTAGGTGAATGGAGCCAAAAAAGTGATGGTTACATTTAATGATACTAAGATAAAAGCCCTTTCCTTTAACAATTATAAGACAACTTTTCCACCACTGATTGCCAGATTGATGAGGTGTCAACATTACCGACACATCTAACCATATCCGGTGTCATACTTTCCAAGAAAATATTGAAATGTATGTTTCACAAAATTAAATTTAACTGTTATATTTACTGGGTTAATGAAAATGTAATCATTAGTTCGTAACTAATTAAAATTATGCTAAATATAAAAGTGTAAAAAAATACTCCCCCTGGCAATTCTGATATGTTTACGGTCTGAATTTTACATGGGTAGACGCTTTTTTTTAACAAATCTGAAACTGAAAATAACCTACGCACATTACAACTTACATTACATGCTTTTACGGTACATTAGATTAACCAATCATTTTTAGATTATAAAAACCTTTTTGAAAAGCTTACTTGTTTACTTTTTAGAGGGTGTAGGGTTGGTTCAATTTGCTATGTTAGTCTAGAGTAAATTGACGACTTACTCGGGAGAATGTCACCTCATACCACCTGGGAGGTCAATTTACGTCAAACCTAATAGCGAGCTGACCTCTCTTTCCCATTAAACTAATAAAGTTGTTTAAAAGTTATACTCTGAACATTTGTGGTGTGTGCAAAATTCGATAATTTTTATATGGTAGGGTAATTCCGAATTCGGTAACTATGAAATGGTAGAAAGGCAATTTAATCACGCGAATGATTAATAGTGAAACTGTAAATACAGTTTTAATTTTATTACAATTTTATGTTACAAAATAATAAAGAAGCGTGTTTGTACAAAAATATAGAAAGTCACACACTGGGAAACTTTAAAATTCTGGGTAAAGTAGTTATAGTGACTGTAACAGAAAGGTATTCATGCATCATTCACTCAATAAATACGGAAGTTTTATACGATAAACTGCACCCTAAAAAATTCACTCAATAAATACAGAAGTTTTATACGATAAACTGCACCTTAAAAAATTCACTCAATAAATACGGAAGTTTTATACGATAAACTGCACCCTAAAAAATTCACTCAATAAATACGGAAGTTTTATGCGATAAACTGCACCCTAAAAAATTCACTCAATAAATACGGAAGTTTTATGCGATAAACTGCACCCTAAAATATTCACTCAATAAATACGGAAGTTTTATACGATAAACTGCACCCTAAAAAATTCACTCAATAAATACGGAAGTTTTATGCGATAAACTGCACCCTAAAATATTCACTCAATAAATACGGAAGTTTTATGCGATAAACTGCACCCTAAAAAATTCACTCAATAAATACAAAAGTTTTATACGATAAACTGCACCCTAAAAATTTCAGTCAATAAATACAGAAGTTTTATATGATAAACTGCACCCTTAAAAATTCACTCAATAAATACAGAAGTTTTATACGATAAACTGCACCCTTAAAAATTCACTCAATAAATACAAAAGTTTTATACGATAAACTGCACCCTAAAAATTTCAGTCAATAAATACAGAAGTTTTATATGATAAACTGCACCCTTAAAAATTCACTCAATAAATACAGAAGTTTTATACGATAAACTGCACCCTTTTCTGTTGCGGACACTGAACCACTTTATCTAAATCAACATTTTAAATATTCAAAATTCTATTAAAATTAGTCAAATACTGTCACCCGTGACAGATGTCTAAAACGACTCATAACACTTCAAAAACGGAGACATACAGGCATTCAAAATAACAATCTGGTATAGAAACAGAATAGTAAACAAAGCCTTTTCCTCGGGTTAAGAATAGGTTTTAAAATAAGAACGTTATTTCTTATAACCTCTTTCAGAACATGAAGAGTGCGGGTGGCCTTTGTTAACTATTCTGTAGCTTGACTCTGTTTAAGAATGTTTGCGTTTTTATTCTAATTATAAAGTTTTGTCCGGTTATTGCTACTGTCTTGTAGTTATGTATAAAAAGAAAAAGAAGACATAGATGATGATGATGATGATGATGATGATGATGATGATGATGATGATGATGATGATGATGATGATGATGATGATGATGATGATGATGATGATGATGATGATGATGATGATGATGATGATATACTTTGCTCAACTTTAATGAGATATGTGATGCTGTATTGTATTTGCGATTTTTGGCTTAGAGTTTCTTATGTAGTAAAAGAATCTACTTATTTTTTACATAGAAAACAATCTAAACTTTCTCATTACATTAACATATAATTGTAAATATGAAAGACAATTTAATTACAAATGTTAGTAATTAATTTGTACATTCTTAAAACTAATTTTACATTTCTTTAAAATAGCTAACAAAGAAAATATATATATATATATATATATATATATATATATATATATATATATATATATATATATATATACTAACATGTTAATGTCAAATTTTCACTGTCTATCGTGTTAATATGAGAGGAGATAGTTGTCTCTGTCAGTGTAATGAAAATATAACTACTGGTTTCAATAATAACCAATAATCTTTTTCATTATTACAGTTGGATATTGTTTAATTCTATTACTCTTCCAATTCATCTTTTGTGTCTTTTGAAATTTCTTTGCACAACCATTTCACAGACATGGAAATTCAAAATCAAAGAAGAACTGACGCCAAAGTCTGAACTTCTCACATATAGTCATGAAAATGTTTAAATTCACTAATACCTAATTCAACCTCACACCAAGCCTTTGAAAATGTTCAAAATAATTTTGCACATCTTTTCTCTACCCCTTGTAAGGGCTGCCAATGCTGAGGTAACGGGCAAAACTCCAACGGACAAATACCCACCCTCTAATTAAAAACGAACAGAAACCTAGCAGCATAAAATAAATCAATTTTAAAGAAAATAAAAGTTATTTTTATATGTAAATTTTCATACTTTAATTAGCAATGATTTTTCTAAATCATTTTTCTTGCCAAATATTTGTATTTAATGTTTAAATATTTTTCCGAACCTTATAAATACAATTGAATTTTTTTAAGATTACATCCTTATTTATAAAATTAACTGTTCTTATTAAAGCCAATGTTTAAAACAAATAAGACAGAAATATACTTTAAAAGACTCGGTGTTTAAGTTTATTCAGTAAATTAGCAGGTAGACCCATATTCATCGAGTCGACGAAAGATTGCTGTAAGAACAAATACAACAGATCCGTATTGAATTATAAAAAGTGTATTTAATGTGTTTAATACTACTATTATATGCACCGTTTAAATCTGTCGCCTATTTCATTCGGTTATCGCTCAAATTTGGGATAAAATCGTTTCTTGGCTTTTTGTCATTAAAAATGTTTTCAACGTATATGAAATTGAACTTTTATGTCAAATGTAAACCAATCGTTGAAATAAAATAGCGACTGTTTAACTTATTTGCTTTTAAGTACGTTAAATTCAATGAAAACTTGTTTTTGTTGTTACAAGTGTGTCAAACCGTTTTTTTTTTGTGTTTTAATAAGTAAAATATTTTTATGTAAAAACCAACAAACAAGAGAAAACGTTGGTCGTCAGCGATGAAAACATTGAATTAAAGTTACATTCTCAACAATTTAAAAACTAAATTAGAATGTTATTTCAGGACAAGAAAACAATTAAGATCAAGAATTTTATCCAATATTTGGGCAAGAAAATTCGAAAGTAGCCATTTTTTTCCACAACTTTAGTTTGCTATAAATAAGAAAAAATCATCAGACATTTAAAACGATTTCTACAGAACCTAAATAATTAAAATAAACAACAGAACCTAAATAATAAAAAACAACACTTCTGAAACGAATTTACATCAAAATTATATCGAACTTATTAAAATTATTTTTAAAAGCGTGGAAACAATTATTTAATGACTTTTTCGACTGAAATATTTATTTACAAAACGAAAATCTTTTCCTTAATTTTTTAAAACGAGGTCCTAAAACATCTGAAAAACAAATCAATAAACATGTGGTCTTTAATGCAAGGCATGTTTACGGTAAAGTTGTCAATGTTGGGTGTTCTGTTTAAGCATCTAATTACCATTACGCCAAATGCTTCAGAATGTTATTCTCTCTAGTAATATCGTGGGTTTATAAGACGAAATACACCATAAAACCTTTAATTGGCGCACCTAACAGCATTAAAATTCTAGGTTTTAAAAAAATAAGTTGTTTTCATCAAATTTAAAGTTTCATTTGAAAATATATATATTTTTTTTACTTTTAAATGAAGAAAATACATTTTTTTAAAGAAGCTGGCAGAAAAAAACGTGAATTCATTTTATGTCTATATTAGACCATTTTGATTATAATTTTATTAAATTGATAATGTATTGTTTACTTAAAAATATTTTAAAAGATATCAATGAAAAATTAAACAAATATTGATCGGTCTCATTTTCGTCAAATAAAATTTCGGGTTAGTGACAGAAGGAAACCCTAACCACCTTTGAGCTGAAGATTTGACGCGTTTAACAAAAAGGTAAGTAACGTAAATGAACAGGTTATTTGAAGACCATTATCCAATCACGGGTTGACATACACCGACAATCTGTTTTCTAAAATGTGAGACAAGAAAACAACAAAGCTTAACATGCTTTCTTCACTTTTATTGAACCTAGCGAAGTTTCCACAAGTAAAACAAGAACATAACTCATAAGTGAGACTGCATACTTTAGCGTGAAAATGTAAGGAAGGGGCCAAAGCGTAACTTATTCATATTGTATAAAGTATCCCCGAACTTATGTAACTCAAAAATTATTTATCTGATCAGATAGAAATTTGAATGGTGGTTAATGCAATCGAAAGTTGAAATTCCATCAAAATTTCGACCACGATCGAAATTTTGAAAATCAAGGTCAAAGATCAATGTTATATCGGATGCGGGACTTCATTTGCTACGATATTGGCCAAATAACGAGTCTCTACGATTAACAAAACCGGTTATCGCTAAAAGTGTGAATTTCACCTTTCCGTGACCCCGACCTTTGACATTTTACTTGAATATCCCAAAATTAAATCAGTTCTAATTTAGACAATGACCGATATTTTGACCAAGTTTGGTGACGGCATTTCATTTTATGATACATCTTGCATTTTATCTTTTATATACAATATTTATAAATAAATATTCATTATTATTACCTACAGACATCGATGTTTCATGCTAACGCAATCTTCAGTGCAGGAAGTTAATTCTCTACGGTCAGCGGGCTCGAACTCCGATCACAAATCGCCACTGATTTGCAGTCAAGAGCGTTCCCCACAGCGAATTAGCTAATAATTAAGGAGGAATTTAACTTTGTAAATACCGTGTCGGGGGGGGGGGGGGTATTTTACACGAGCAGTTGAAAATGATCAACAAACTGTGTTTGGATCTTGCATGAAGCTATTTGTACTGCTTGTTATTAAATACACTCAGAGTGCCCGGCCTTTAGTAAAGGGGGCTTATAATAATATTTATAAATAAATATTAATTATTTATTACCTACCTATATATATATTTTCATTAGTTTGTTATGCTAAATTTGAGTTCGTTTGTTAAGGTAAAGGTTAGGGTTAGGGTTAGGGTTAGGGTTAGGGTTAGGGTTAGGGTAAAGATTAGGGTAAAGGTTAGGGTTAGGGTTAGGGTTAGTGTAAGAGCTTCACCAGTTCGAAAAGTTTCATCGCTAAACGTGCTGATTAAATTGGCGCATCTAACGGATATCCGTTTGTATTCATTTATACCAGGTGACCCTTAAAAATGCCACCCATAGAATCGTTAATAGAATTCACAACCCTATCTGCAATCAACCCATATTTTGCACAAGTAAACTTCATTCAATGTTTGACTTGCCCAACAAGTTTCAGTTATGAATATCCAACACTCTTTGTTTTATCGCCGCTCAATAATATGCTCCAGCTGTGCACATCTGTGCTGATCAACACTGAGGGCTATCTAGTGATTGTTAATAAGTTTTGATCAAACTTGGAAAGACGAAGAAGCGTTTTGGAGAATGAACAGTGATTCCAACAGGATTGGGCAACTCTCCACACTTCAAGTGACTCGTTGAAATGGCTACGGTGGGGAACACTTTGATGATAGTCTCATAAGTAAGTTGTGTGAGTCTAGATGGGCTTTACTCTCACTAAACTTTACATCCCACCCTTTCCACCGATTTTGATCCGTGGGGTCATCTCAAAGTTTATGTCTTTCAAAATAGTTGATTGACAATTCTCTGAACTGAAAAGGGGTATCACGGCCAGAAGCAGGACAGTACCAAGAGAAGAACATGCCAAAGTTATTGACTTTTGCATGTCGTATCCAGATGTGCTTATAATTGAACAGCGATAAAACATAGACTGTTGGACATTCGTGAGTGAAACTTGGTGGACAAGTCAAGCGTATTAAATATGGTTGGATTGCAGAAACGATTTAGAATTTTATTAACGATTCCATGGGTTGCATTTTGGGGGTTGGGGGCCTATACAACAGTTATAATTATTTCTGAACACACTTGTTTTCGACTTTTTACGTCAATACGGTACGCTATCTATTTTCCTTACATCCACAATATCAAACAAGATGGACCCAACAGTACTTAAATCTGTAAACAACCAGAAAGTAATAGTGAAAGAGATAAGAAACAAAGAGAAATGTTAACACCGCATATTGATGGTAGTGTTATTAATAATACCAAAGCGGAAATAACTACTCATAGTCCTTATCTTAAAGTAAACCACAACCAACCAACCGCTGAGATTCCTTCTACGATAAGCGATGTTGAATCAAAACCAGAAGCAACGGTTATGGGCAAGGGGGAAGTTGTTGTTAATAATGATGTCACAGCTCGTCCAATTGAGAAGTACAAACCTGCAAGAGTAGACACAATAAAAAATGAAAAGTTTCCAAAACAAATATCTGGAATAACAAGCCCCAAACATCTAGAAAGTTCCGACACAGACAAAAAAGAAGCACATCCAATTAAATTCATTAAGTTTATGGAAAAAAATATTCATTGTATGCCATTTGAGTTTCGTTTTTTTTTAACTCTCTTTAACAAATCTAATCAGATCATAGCGACCATTTTGGTACCATCGACTGAGCTTCAGTCTTTGGTTCCTCCTTATAAGACATTCACAGCAAGAACTCGTCCCTCCAAGTGCCTAGCTTCAGGCGGAATTTCCATGGGCAGAGCCTTTTTCCGAGGGATTCTTACATGTGGAACACATTACCGTGAGACTGCTTCTATTCTGATTACAACTTGATCGTCTTTAAATCCAATGTCAACAACTTTTGTTATGAAGTGCCCCACGAGTACTTAAATACAGTTCATATCATTGATCAATGTTCGTACTCCCACAGTGCTCCTCATCATTCGGCTGGCAATCATTCCTGTCTCATTAACTCTTATATTCGAGTGACCCTTTATAATTGGTAACTCCAATAGTAAAAAAATGGATTCAACTTGGTTGAAAGACTAAAGACACTTTTGTTTTTGCTGTGTTTTTTTATTTTGCCGCCAAAAAGAAACACACAGCAAAAAAAATGGCTAAACTGGTCGATTTAAATAGCGGTCACGTGATAGGTAATCAGTTGTTTATCGACAAAGCGATCATTTAGCGGTCATAACGATGGAAACAAAGACGCTACAATGGCGTCTGGCGAATAAGGGCTATTCCTTAAACAACAAAATAATTATGGCTTCTGACTGATTTGATCAGCCCGTCACCCGCACTCCTGCCCACGCCACGACACACCAGAGAGGCGCCAGTGTAAGACAATGCCTTGATCGCAAAGGGAAGATAAAACTATAACTACATACACACACGCATACAACGACATAATCAAATGCACATACATCATACACACACGCAGTTACGTTTGTGTGTGTATGTGTGTGAGAAAGAGAGAGAGAGTCATTGTGTATAGGTTTGTGTGTACGTTTGTTTGTACGTTTGTTTGTGAGTTTATAGAAATAAGAGGAATCCGATGATAATAAATAAATCAGTTTAAGTTTTCATAAACTATGAAATCAGATATTCTGACTGACTTGGATGCGAAGAAAACCTAACTTAATGGTATATATGTATAGATATAGTTTTATCAGTTGCTATAATTATGAAGATAGAGTTTTCAATATCGGTGATAGAGCATGCGTAGATCTCGGTTTGGAGACATAGTCAATATATATGTAATGGAGTGCTATGAAAGTTGGTCTTTTGTATAAAGTAGATCAAAAGATGCTCAATACGATGAAAAGTAGAGCAATAATAATAATAATAATAATACATACATACATACATACATACTCCTTATATCGACACTGTGAATGTTTCGACATAATAGCGTATTCCAAACCCAATATCTGTGTGCATGTGTGATAATATGAAAACAATTATTTTACATATTTCACATCGATTCTTATCGGAATCAATTTCTAAAGAAAAATGAAGCTCTATATTCAAAGATTTAAATAGGTATTTCAAAATGCATAATAGAGATGACACATGTTAAAAAATATTTTTAATCTCAGAAAAGTTAGATCGAATGTCCAAAAAAAATTTGGATGCACATCAAAAGGCCAGCCGAAAGTCAAGACTAAACTCAGCCAGAATAACTGAAAATATGTGGCAGACACACACACACAGTTTGAATTACCTACTAGACACCATCCTCGAGTGTCTTCGGGCTCTCTGTACAAGGTTTTGTCGGGATAACCTGACATGAGGATACTTACCCTTCAAGTAAACACTGACCAAATATTAAAAATAACATAGTATTCAAAGCCCAAATATGATCCCTCTCAACACGGTTATACACTGGTTCATACGAGGAATGGTGCACTTTTTCCAAGTAATGTTACCTCGAGTAACATAACTTAGCTAGATTATCCACCAAACTAGATGGATTCTTGTGCTGGAATCCGGTCAGACCAAAAGACCACAAAAAATATAGTATAACATAGTTCATGGGTTAATTGAAGATGAAAATTAATATTCTTAACTTCTTTACTAACTCAACGTTTGACAGGTAAAGGAGAAATTTAATGGAATATTCGAATATCTATGTATCTTGCATAGAGATCAACTGTTAGCCCAATGAAGGGGCCCCTTGATTTCTGAGAACTTCGATTGAAGTAAAATGAAACAAAAAAGGGAATATATATATATATATATATATATATATATATATATATATATATATATATATATATATGAGAGAGAAAGAGAGCTAACCAGAGATAGATAGATAGATAGATAGATAGATAGATAGATAGATAGATAGATAGATAGATAGCATGTAACTACATTTAAAAAAAAATCGCCGAAGTATAATTTTCGTATTTAATTCCTGGTGACTGTGAAACTCACATATGCATAGCTAGACTAAAAATAAGGAGATCCTTCCTTTTTTAAGAAATCGTCAGAACCTCCACCCCTCGACTTGACTGCTCATATTCTAAGAAATAATGAGTATCACGTTTTGTAATACCAACTTGATGGTAAGCGCTGCCAAAGAAGGACAAGTATCCTATCCTATTTCCTTAGAGCAACGTTTTACTCTTGCGTAACAATTAAAATAAATTACATATCTCACGGGACTCCTGCGTAAAAAGAAAAATTATATGCCATATCTTTCTCATCTTATCTCCATCGTAGTTCACGTAGTGGATATAGTATATATTTTTTAAAGAATTTCATTATACTGGCGATAACATGGTACAACATAAACAAATGAAAATTTTGTAGTCAATAACAACGGTTAATTTGTCAGCTTAAATGCTATTTGGGTTTGTATACGAATATCCGACAAGAAAACCTTATATGTTAGATAGATGTTCTATCCTCGATAATGAGAAATGTATCCTCGTAACAGTATCTCCACACAAAGTGAAAGAGGGGAGGTTTTCTTTCTTCGTAGTTGGAAGCTGGCTTGAGATGAATGAATGAACGGATTACTAAAAACACCTTTTTCTCATAATCATTTATTAACTGCAGACCAAAAATTTCCGGGCGGGTTGTGGGTTGCGTCATAATTATTTCCCCTTTCAGGGATGCCGTTGGAAGGGAGAGTGTTCCTCACAGAAACCTGTATCTGCTTCGTGTTTTTCGTCGACTAACGTATAATTTCACTCTCTCTCTTTCTCTCTCCTTCCATCTCTCTAACTCTCTCTCTCCTTCCATCTCTCTAACTCTCTCTGTCTCTTTCCATCTCTCTAACTCTCTCTCTCTCCTTCCATCTCTCTAACTCTCTCTCTCTCTCCTTCCATCTCTCTAACTCTCTCTCCTTCCATCTCTCTAACTCTCTCTCTCTCTCCTACCATCTCTTTAACTCTCTCTGTCTCTTTCCATCTCTCTAACTCTCTCTCTCTCTTTTTCCATCTCTCTAACTCACTCTCTCTCTCTCTTTCCATCTCTCTAACTCTCTCTCTCTCTTTCCATCTCTCTAACTCTCTCTCTCTCTATCCATCTCTCTAACTCTCTCTCTCTCTCTCTATCCATCTCTCTAACTCTCTCTCTCTCTCTCTCTCTATCCATCTCTCTAACTCTCTCTCTCTCTATCCATCTCTCTAACTCTCTCTCTAACTCTCTCTCTCTCTAACTCTCTCTCTCTAACTCTCTCTCTCTCTCTCTCTCTCTCTCTCTCTCTCTATATATATATATATATATATATATATATATATATATATATATATATATATATAAAACATTGTTAAAAATAATAGAATTCGTCTGCTTAAGTATACCTTTTTTATTTTTTCAATTTTTCTGATGGTATTTTTTGTATTAAAATCAAAAAAATAGATAAATGTTCCATAGGTTTCACGAACGTTTTCGATTCTTCGTCGAATTATCCTCAGAATCGAAGAATCAAAAACGTTCGTGAAACCTATGGAACATTTATTATATTTTTATTTTAATACTATCAGGAAAATTGAAAAAATAAAAAAGGTATAATTAAGCAGACGAATTCTGTTATTTTTAACAATGTTTGCATAAATGAGAAAATGCTGCCTAAATACACACAATATATATATATATATATATATATATATATATAATATAAAACACTTCTACGACCCAAAACACATTATGACGAACCAATGTAATATATCAATTTCAATGCACCATTGGAGAATGTATCTCCAACAATAATAATAAAACTAATTGTTACATCGGTTTCACTACCAATACAATTTGCCGAAGGCTCACCTTACATCTCTCTGACACTAGCTCCATTTATAAACATCTAACAAAACATAACTTTCCCCGTCTCAATACAAACGCATCCTAGTTAACAATACTAAAATATTACACCGCGATACCAACATCAAAAGATTAAAAATTCTAAAAAAAACCTTCACATAAAAACTAAACATCCCACAATCAATAATGTAAATTATGAAACAGGTCATAACATTTTCAAGTGTCTAGCATAGTTACTTACATTACCAAATTATTAGCCGTTAAGCAATAACACTTGAATTTTCCACGCGCTTAGCACGTAATCACGTTCGCATGCAACATCTCAATATTACAGTCGTAACTTACTAGAAATAAAGAAAATCTCAACAGTAAAAACATAGTTGTAGACACATCAAGACTAAAAACACCTGATGGTGATTTGAATCGAAAGTATTCGCGGAAAAAGAAAGAAAAATGGAACAAGGAACCCACAGAACTTACATCCACTAATTTGACTGAAATACTAAATGGACTATTCGGAAAATTTTTTAAAAATTAAAAATGTAATATCAAGCAATAAAAAATCCGTTTTATTATATATATATATATATATATATATATATATATATATATATATATATATATAGAGAGAGAGAGAGAGAGAGAGAGAGAGAGAGAGAGATACACCTATAGATACACATATAGATATATCATGTCAACCCAAAATTTCGATGTACTTGCATGACATTTATCTTCAAATTATAATCCTGAGGAAGTCTTACAAAAAAGACGAAACGTTGATGAATATATAAAAAAATATATCTCTTGGTTCTTTCCTTTCCCATATATATATATATATATATATATATATATATATATATATATATATATATATATATATATATATATATATATATATATATATTTAAATATATATACATTCGCACGTTATCGTGTTCAACTACTCAGAATCTTTAGTATCATTCAGCGTTTGAATCTGTAGAGAGAAAAAACACCTAAACATCCGAATGTAAAAGGATACCAAAGTGATGAAAGGTTGATAATGAAGCAAAGGTTGCAGGATCTCTAACCGCACTTATTCTGACCTGAAACTGCTTAACTCCAGAGTTAAGGAGACACCCAAGATGACCAGAATCAATGCTGAGATAATCGGAGAAGAATTGGTATTATTTTGTAGTTTTCCTTCGCATAGACTAGTCGCGATACAGGGGTTCGATATTCCTGTCTACCCTAGTATTTTACTCATATGTACATGTTTGGTATGCTGTTTGACCTGTATTATGAATCCAAAGAAGGCAATTTAAACAGAAGAAAAAAGCTTAGCAAATATGGCGATTGTCGAAAACATTCACAATCGCTGAATGAGCTAACGGTTTACATCACGTTAGAACATCGCTTTTTGTCAGATCATCGGAGTTAAGCAATGTGAGCCTGTTCAGTTCTTAGATGGGTGACCACAAGTTTCGAAGAAACTATAATTGCCCTTTAGCTAATACCCTTGCAATAGGTATGAACCCATCTACTCTCCCCCTTCTACTATGTAATGCTCATTTCGTGGATTGGGTAACTAGTCTAGAAGAAAAACTCCAAAATAACATCTAGCTGTATTGTTTGTATTGGATTTAGGTCGTGTCAAAAGAAATGTCGTCACGCTTTCAGGAGTTATCCATTGTCTCTCGAGATGCCTGTAAGTCTATTAATCTTTGATTAAATCTTTTTGACACTTATGAGTCACGGCTTATCAAGGACCAAAGGCCACTCGAGTATAAGGGTTAATTAGTTTGTCAGGTGAGCGATGAGACATCATGTTTAGACGATTGGAGACGATGGGTTAAAGTGGGCAGAATTTGATTATTTAAGAGGACAGCTCAACAAGAATTTGTTAACATTAGACTTGAAAGCGACTATGTTGTAATCAACCAGGAAGCAACCCCGTCGTATTGTGTTCCACAAAAGGCTACTTTTGAGAAATAAATTTTATTTATGGAAGTTCCGTTTAATTTTAGTTACACAGAGGAAGAAAGGGACATTATTTACAGCGGCTGTAGCTAGACGAGTTTTTGATGTGAATGTTTGACAGAGGAAACCAGAGAGTAAATGAAAATAACGATAGAGTAGAGAAAGACTAGCAATGTCTCTTCTGTGAGAACGGGGCTGTAGAGAAGAGAAGAGGATATATCCCACTAGATCAAACATGACAAGAAGTTGATTCTTTTGTGACAACTCACTTTTTTTTACTATTAAGATACCACTAACCAAGGCTAAAGCCAGTCGAGGATAATGGTTAATGAGATGGATAGATTGTCAGCTTAACGATGAATAAGATTATGGGATGATTGAAAATGATGAATAGAGTGAACAAAAGTTGATTACTTATGGGGATGGTTTATGACAAGTATCTATTGATATTGGATTTGAAGACGTTCATGTTGTAGTCTTCAGGAAAGCAATACCATGGTAATGTGTTCCACAGATGGGAAATTCTTGGAAGAAAATTCTGTCCATGGAAATTCCGTTTGATATTTGGCAGACGTAAGAAGAAAGACAAGTTCTTTGAAGTTGTGGTAGCTAGATGAGTTCTTGCTGTGGTACTCAAGACAAAATGACATTGTTTTAAAATAATGTGGCAAAGAAAAAAAGATGTTACTTGATCTCCTGGCCAAAGTATCGATCATGGAAAAAGATTTTAAGTAAATAATTCTTTTTATCTTCTCTATATATAAAATTCAATGTTTGTTTGTGTGTCATAGAAATCGATGCATTAACAGAACATTCAAATCAGTTTCTATAAGGGATACATTTTTCACTGAATCTAAAGATATCATTGAAATTGTACTTCGATTCATTCTGATGTCTTTAGAGGAAATTGTCGGTTAGGTTAATCAAATAACCCCCTTACCTATCTGGTACGGCATTCACCCTAGGCGAGGTGAGCCGGCTTCATCCGAAGGAGGAAGTTTCATGGGAGTATCAAATTCACAAGCGGTTCCCAGTCGCATGTATATCCCTGTCAGGGGAGATGACGACGTTAGGTTTTATCAGTTCTTGCAGGGAGGTGTCGACGTCCTCCCATATATTCACAAATGGTCATCCATCTGGTACTGACCAGCCTCCACGTGGCTTAACTTTGGTGATCTAACGAGAACCGGTGATTATGCCGTATAAAATAACTGCGATATATTAAAACGTAAAGAACCGAAATTCATTTTTTAAATAGATTTTCTTCGTTTCATGAAATAAAAATACAATTAAGCAAAGAATATCTCAATGGAAGATGTATTTTGAAAGAGGTTTAAACATTTAAATACTTATTTTTATTCAGATTTAAAATAATTTGCTTTTTTTTTTTAAATAAATGAAATTCGTTTCAATTCGTTAAATCCATCTGCCGTTTTACTGCTCTCTATAAGAATACCATCGCGCTAATAGTTATTTTATTACTTGACCTCATATTACAAATGTTATTTTTAACTTCTCGGTCAAGGCACCAATTGTAAAATGACTATATTTTAAACTATTGTTTGCAATAGGCATTGCTTCAGCATTGAATCAACTTCTAAAGGGTTGATATGCCGTAAAACGAACACAATTCAAACATTTTTTACTATATAATAAGCTAGCTGTACCGACCCGGTGCTGTCCATCATGCAATGGGAGTAATTTCAGTTTTTTAATATTTACAAACAACCTTTTAAGGGAGACAATTTTTTTTTGATTATTCAAAAGAAAAATATGAGTTATTGCCCTTGATAATCGTTCTTTCAGTCATATTTGACAACTGTTACCATTTTTAACTGCTATTTTTAACGGATGGGACTACATATATTTAAAAAATGAACTGTTATTAACATGTTACAACAATGGAAAAATCATAATTCGCTCGTGAGAAACCAAATTTTGATATGTCAGCTTAAATGCTATTTAGGTCCAACTTTTAAAAAAGAATTTCACATGTTAGGTAAACATTTGCTTAGTATTATTTTCATTTTCTTAGACGAAACTTATTGCCATCTTATGTATATGTATTATGCCCCCTCTCTCCCCTCTCTCTCATATATATATATATATATATATATATATATATATATATTAATACGATCAAAATGAGGAGGAAGAAAAGAAGAAAAAACCTATAAGATAGTCTCGCCTGACAAAGTTGTTCTACAACGAAAGCTTGCAAAAAAAAATTAATAAATGAATTTTTCATTTAAATTGCACGATTGTTTAATATTTCACTTAAATACATTCTCATGAGTGCTTCAAAGATGTGCTCAATTTCCTTATATATATATATGTCTCTCTCTCTCTCTCTCTCTCTCTCTCTCTCTCTCTCTCTCTCTCTCTCTCTGTCGGGATAGAATAGATAGTTGCCCAATTTCAGCTGACGTCGTACGACACCGGTCGGATCAAATGAAGGCGAAATGTCTTCAACGGTAAATCTTGTCCCTGTCGTCGTCAGACGCTGACGGTCGCCTTACCTCTCCAAGTTGACTCAGATTAATGCAATATCACACACTCACACACACATACATATGGTATAATATAAAACAACATAATATATATATATGTGTCTCAGTATTTAGTTTAACAGTGATGTAGAGCTTAGTAGTAGTATGAAAATATACTTATGCAAGTAAGCTACATAGAAACGTCAATCTTTTATTCCCATGAAAAATAATAAGGCTAATTTTGTGGATGTGGATCTCTCTCTCTCTCTCTCTCTCTCTCTCTCTCTCTCTCTCTCTCTCTCTCTCTCTAAAAGAGAATGGTAGTTTGCTTGAAGCATTGCTGGAAGAAGAAGAAGAAGAAGAAGAAGAAGAAGAAGAAGAAGAAGAAGAAGAAGAAGAAGAAGAAGAAGAAGAAGAAGAAAAAGAATAGTAATAATAGTAATAGTAATAGTAGTAGTAGTAGTAGTAGTAGTAGTAGTAGTAGTAGTAGTAATAATAATAATAATAATAATAATAATAATAATAATAATAATAATAATAATAATAATAATAATAATAATAATAATAATAATAATAATAAAAAAAAAATAAAAATAAAAAATAAAAAATAAAATAAAAAAATAAATTAAAAAAAAGGTATTAAGAAGTCGTAAGGCAATGCAGAGAGCCGGATTGATGAGAGATAGGAAGAACAAAAATAAACAACAGAAGGTAAGATCTTACAATTATCTATTTATTTTATTTTCAATCTTACATAATAAACAACAAGTATGGAATTAACTGTGCATAGTGCCCAGCTGATTGGATATTATTTGATATTTCGGGAGGGATCACCCTTTGTCAAAAATAAATAAACACAAAAGAAAACTTTGACTATCGAAAATCCAGCAAGATGGATGCCGAAAAGTAGATAATGACAACAGAATAAATCTTGCAGATGGAGAGGGGGGTTGCAGCAAACAAATACATCAATAAACTTCAATATTCTATCGTACACATAAATAAGGGGCTCAAAATAAGTGTGTACTATTAAATTAATTAACTGGGTATGATATAGTCAGTAATTAATTGTTTGCTTGCAATAATTTAATTTTTAATTTTTTTAAATTTTTATTTTAAACTTTTTCTGATTATCGTATATTTAAGTAAGTTAATTGTTTGTAGGTTTCCTTAAATTTAATTATTGAATTAATAAATTCTATTACTAATCAATGGATTCTGATAACTTCGTGATGTAAACAGGTCTAACCAATAAAAGACATTTATAGTCTACATGTAGTCTCATCAAAGTGGATGAAAATAAATCGAAAATCAAATCTAATTCAGATTCCGATCGTAGAAAATGTCGGCACCCAAAAGTTGAACGACGACACAAAACTTAACATTGAGACCCAGTTCTGTAGAATAGCCTACCATCTTAAATGGCTGTCGGCATTTAATCAACCTACCCGAGACAACCCTAATAATACAACCTACCCTAACAATTTATTTTCCCGTTTACAAACTTAACCACCCACTGCACCCACCACCCAGCAACAACCTACTCGACCAAAAGCTTTCTAGAGTAATTTACTCCTCTCCAGGAGTTAGGCACAAGGCCAGTTTTTATCCTACTCCCACAAGTAAGATGTGACCCAAGCTCGGGTCGGAAAGTGGGGGTTGAAAAGCCAGCGCCCGAGAGGTGAGCACTCTGACCATCAAAAATTGCCTGGGCAGCCCCGTCGGCATTCCCCTGTAGGGGCGCCTCAAGCAGTAAGCAATTAACTTACTCCTCCCCAAAGAGGGGAGGCAAAGCCTGGGAGGGTGGACCTCCTAGAACTGCACAGGACAATCCCATAGACCGGCGTAAATCAAGCCCCGAAGGCCAAGACAATACCAGTCTATAGGGTGCAGTATCCATTGGAACAGATACTACACTTTGATCTCGACCAAAAGGCCGAGGTGTTTTCTAGATTAAAACAGAGGATCTCCAACATGAACAACAAGATTTCACCCCTGACATAACCAGATCCCAACGCCTTACCCCAGAGAAACAGAAAGAAAAAAGTCTGGTATACTTACCCTCTGATAAAGGCAAAGGAATTCTGCATCATCTCCTATGACTCCTACAAATTTTTGAACATCTTACCAACAACATCCTATATATTCCCGCCTCTAATATTTCAGCCACAATAGTATAAAGCTTAGTAAACAACATTTGGTCCGAAATCTGTATCAACAATAGTATAAAGCTTAGTAAACAACATTTGGTCCGAAATCTGTATCAACAATAGTATAACGCTTAGTAAACAACATTTGGTCCGAAATCTGTATCAACAATAGTATAAAGCTTAGTAAACAACATTTGGTCCGAAATCTGTATCAACAATAGTATAAAGCTTAGTAAACAACATTTGGTCCGAAATCTGTATCAACAATAGTATAAAGCTTAGTAAACAACATTTGGTCCGAAATCTGTATCAACAATAGTATAAAGCTTAGTAAACAACATTTGGTCCGAAATCTGTATCAACAATAGTATAAAGCTTAGTAAACAACATTTGGTCCGAAATCTGTATCAAATATAAGCTTTCTTTTTTAGTTCACTACCAAAAACTCCCCACTTTTTATATCCTCAGTAAAAGGCACAATAACAGCACACACATAACTAAGAATATAACAGTAATTATTTTCGACATTGATTCATATTATCTATCGATATCCACTTCATTATTAAATGAATCCATTGACATTGCTAGTAAATAAACCAACATAACTTAACTAGAAATTGGCATTATTAAATTGTCCAGGAGAACATTAATATCATAAAATAAATCATCGACTATAAACAACAAGGTAAGTAACTTCGACATCACTATGGGAGCTCATGTTTCGGTGTAAGTCAAAGACCAGTTGGGGCTTTAATTTTGAAGAGAATTCATGACGATATACCGGGTCTGTTAAGTGGACTATATAGGGATAACGCTCTGTTCTTTATCAGTTCTACTAACTGTAACTTACAGAAAACTAAAGAAAACAATGCATGAGTTTTCGGTAAATTGAACCTAAAAATAACGATAGATGTCAACTATAATATAGTAAATTGAACCTAAAAATAACGATAAATGTCAACTATAATATAGTAAATTGAACCTAAAAATAACGATAAATGTCAACTATAATATAGTAAATTGAACCTAAAAATAACGATAGATGTCAACTATAATATAGTAAATTGAACCTAAAAATAACGATAGATGTCAAATTTAATATAGTAAATTCTCTGAACATACCTCTGAATTTAAATAACAAAACATTTGAACCCTACCATAAACTTAATCACACTATAATTATATAGATAATAACTCAAAGTTATCGTCTCCAGTATCTCTAATAGAATACTTTAGTTATCTGCAAATGAACTATTATTCAATAAAAACAAGCAATACAAGCAATACTACAATTAGCTAGATATAAGTATAGGATAAAAAAATAAGCTTTGCCAAAGTCAATTCGGAACAAAAAATTGGATAGTAGAACCAAAAGTAGAAAGCAATACATTGTTGTATTATACAATATGTCCATTCGATAAAAACAAATCTACTGTAGTCAAAACCAATAATGACGATAAGTCGTCTAGCAACTTAAACCAAGTACCAGACACAAATCAACTTTACACTCCCAATAATATAAAGAATCAGAACAGAAGACATAAATCGTTTTGGTCCAATCCCCCTTATAGTATGCATATTCTTACTAATATTCTCAAGGAATTTTACAGTATTATAGAAAAAGAATTTCCCTGATATAACAGAATAGGTAAAATCATTAACAAAAATACAGGTGCATTATCATTTTCAACTTTTAAAAACTTAGCGACATCCATTACAGGTTCAAGTAATGCCAAAATTGAACAAAAAGTTAAGAACGACAATACACAGAATCCTACTCCTACAAATTCCACAACTGAAGCCCACTGTAACTGTAGAAACTCTAATAACTGTCCATCGGACGGTAAATGCATGCTTTCAAATATAATATATAAATGTAACGTAATAATAGGAATTAACTATCGATCTAATATCGGGTCCACATATGCAGCTTTAAGGACAGATATAGAAATTATATGTGTACATTCAAGTCTAGGCCTAATTCTGAAACTAAAATACCTCAACTTCTCTATCTCGGTATATGAGGGAACTGGTGAGATCCGATACTCAAGTCTATATTAAGTACAGCTAATAAATACACACCCAATAAACGAAAAAATGCAACTTATGTACTCTTGAATTGTATCACATAAGTAACATCTAGAAATAACCTAATTAATAGAAAGTAGGAGATTCTACAGAATTGTTTGTATCGAAATAGGTATATACTCTCCTATTTTAAGCCAGACTAAAATTTATTATAAAATAGTGAAAATGTATTGGATTCACGTTTGGCTTTAATAAAATAATTACTACATGTAATAATAATAATAAATATATCTTCAACGCAGAATTACATCAAATCAGCAAGTCTTGTCTACAAATTGTCCATAAATATGTATCCTAATAACTATTGTTACTATCTAGGTGATATAGTTATATTTTTTCAAGATATTGCACATCACAGAACTTTTGAGCATTTTAAATGTAGGAAGATTGGTAGAGTAACCATCATTTCTAAATAATTAATAAACTAATAGGTGTGTATACAAACTCGTTAACTTGTAAAATGCCAAGAAATATTATGACTACGGGTAATACGACTAGACGAGCTTCATTTGGTAGGTTAAATATTCTAATATGTCAACTTATCGGATTTTTCTATGGGAGGGGTACAGTTACCAACATGTGTTCTGTTTGGGTTTCGTAATGGTCTCTACGATTCACCCAAATAGCAAACTATAATTATTGATTAAAAGTACGACATATGATCATGAAGTGAGTTGTAAATTTAGAAAAGAATATCAATTAAATGTGAAAACGTGTTTATATAAATCCGCTCAAATCGGAATTGGCAGTAAAATAGAATAAAATATTTAGAAATTCTACATCTGTGGACTTCGAAAATATAAAACTAAAGAACCAAAATATAGTACACGAACTAGTATTTTCTCAACGAAAAAGAATTCTCATACCTTAGCTTAAGTAAATAAATTCATTATTAAACTATAATTCGTGATAGGAATATACCCGACAAATCATCGTGCATCTTATGTCGATATTGGTATATGAGTCCATTTTACCTTTGATAAATCCAAAGAAGTTTTCATGGGTTAATTGAAAACATAGTTAACTGGTCAATTGGGGAGAGGAAAATTAATGTTCTTCACCTCGTTACTAACTCAACGTTTGCGGAATAAAAAGGAACTTTAATAGAATATTAGAATATCTATGTATCTCATATTGAGATTAAGCGTTAATTTCTGAGAACTTCCAGTGAAGTAAAATGAAACAAAAAAGCGATAAATATATATATATATATATATATATATATATATATATATATATTATACTTACATAAAAGTAATCCATGGACATGTGTTTCTGGCTCACAGCCGTCATTAGCATGGCTAACTTAGACAGAGATCGAACCTTCGATATTGATGTCTATAGTCCAACGTTCTACCACTGGACCAAGACGCTCCGTCTAGAAATATGTACGATTTTTATCACCTTAATATTTAATGTATTTTTATGTAATTATTTTTATTGGCGATTGTAGCGTTCGTTGTTATTTTGCTTCCTATTATTTTGATTGTCTCACTTTCCTAAGTGATTAATATGCAGAAAATTTCATTATTAGTCGCCCTTAACTTCATAGGACGTATTTTTCGTTAATATGTATTTTTATTTATTTTATACGTACATAAAAGTAATCCATGGACACGTGTTTCTGGCTCACAGCCGTCATCAGCATGGCTAACTATATATATATATATATATATATATATATATATATATATATATATATATATATAGTACATGTATTGTATTAGTTTATGTAGATGTAAATCCGTTGAAACTCAAGTGTTTATAAAAAGTGCTCAATAACAAGTAGAGCTGTTCTTAAGTATAATTTTTTATTTATACAAACATTATTGGTTACATATGTGCATACATGTTTCGGTTGTACTCTTCGCAGAGAGTGAACCTCTTCAGACCAAAGACGACAGAGAATATATATATAGTCTGAAGAAGCTTTGCGTCATTTTAACCAAAAAAAGAAAATACTGTTTAAATTTCAAAAGAAACTAACTAAATCCAAGATATCGCAGACTTAGCACTTGCATAAGCCGTTGGAAAATTCATAAATGAAAAAAGGGGATTCAAGTATCCAACAGTGAAACAAAAACAGGGGGCCTTAACTTGAGCGTGAAATATTAAAACGGGGATTGTCAGCTGTTTACCATGTAACTGTTTCATAGATTTAAAAGCAGGGCAGTTATAATTTTCATGGCTCTCCAATGGTACTGATCAAACGACTACTTCCCCAATAATCAAATGTAGAAATAATTCAGCTTTAATTTCACTAATATATACATAAATACTACTACTGCTACTACTAATAATAATAATATAATATAATAATAATAATATTAATAGAATACATTACCATTAAAACTACAGTGTGATATGGTAATTTGCATATAAAATTAATTATAACAATAATAATAACATTACTATCACAGCACTACACCCAAGAACCATTCTGCGATATGGTAGCTAGCAATATAATTATAAAGGAATGAAAGTTGCATTAAAAAAAAGCTTATGTACCTTATAAGTAAAATGAAACAAAAAGCGATATATATATATATATATATATATATATATATATATATATATATATATATATATATATATATATATATATATATATATATATTGAGGCGTGGATTGGGGTAGACAAGGGAATGTATAGAACTAGATGCTCTCCGCTTGCTAAAAGCTGTGAAACGCCAAAACCGATACTATCTTCGCCACGGTAGCGGCGTCATTACTCTGCCCTAGAATAAACGAAGTCACTGCAGACGAAAAACAATAATAAAAAATAACGAAGCAGGAAGTAAAAACCGACGTGGCCTTAATTTCAGCTTGTACCTTCGTGAATCGTCCCCACTCTACCCCTATCCTCACAGGACCGGGTGCATTTGGGGGGGGGGGGAGATCAAACGTTTCGCGTAGATAATCGTACTTATTATTATATTTCTTTACTTATATTGTCTATTTAAATATGTGTATTCGTTGTGTCGGGCTCCCATTACTAAGCCACGCATGCATTTGATTTGTTCGCAATAGGAAAGCAAACGCTTGAAGTTAAAACATATATTAATTACTAGATAATAAGGTCTAGAAGCAAGAAAATAAATAAATTATAATGTAAGCAAATAAATAAAATAAAATAACAAAGGACGACGATCCGCCCGAAACGTTTGATTCCCCTCCCACACAAAATGCAATCAACAATATACTGTATTGAGCTGTATACTTTTCACAATTGGTTTTACCTTTCCTAAAAGTTCGCTTTTAGTTCACCACTTATATATATATATACAGGGTGTCCCAAAATAATGTATACACCCTTTGAATTGTTATAACTCGTTCAATTTACTGATTTTTATTTGCAAGATTGATAAACAAGATTGAGTAAGAATATTCATTTAAAAATACTGACAGTAAAATTAACAAAAACATAGAAAATTAACTTTTAACAAAGATAAAGGCTACTTAGGGTAATTTCAGAATGTTCATAAAATGAACCCTCATCCTAACCCCAACCCGTTCTGCTCAATACACTTTCCATATAGTGAAGACGTGAAGAATTGTACCTACAAACGTCCTGTGACATTTACTCCGGTTTTGAGCACATTCTACTACAATTACTACTCCCATTTGTTTACAATTACTTCAGGTTTCTTGCTTTAAACATTGTAGCCTTTACGTTTATTAAAAGTTAATTTTCTATGTTTTTGTTAATTTTACTTTCAGTATTTTTAAATGTGTATCTTACTGTTCTACTCTTTTATCAATTTTGTTTGCAAATCAAACTCGGTAAATTGAACGAGTTATAACGATTCAAACGATGTATACATTATTTTGGGACACCCTGTATATATATATATATATATATATATATATATATATATATATATATATTAATACATACATAAATGAGAAAGTTTTCTTAATTTAGCACTCTTTCATTACCATTAAAACAGGTTGCTGTTATTTAAATCAATAATACAACATAATATTGTTAAATTCGATATATATAGTACTGATGAAAGACCCTTACACATAAATTAGGGATTCTAATTTGCATATCTGTTTTGTAACCAGTCTATAATAAATTAATGCTTAGTGTTTTTAATTCTTAATTATATTGGCCTCATTTCTCCGATATATATGCAATAGTTTCGTCGATATTAACAGTAATCGATTAAAGTTATTTAATTTTTAGAAAAAGGATAAATTCATTCAATTCCAAAGAAGGTCAAAAGCCATTTAAATGAAATTCATTTAATTTAAATGAAATTTATTTAATTTATAGTAAAAAATATATATCGACACATCGATGTGAGTGTTTCCTTACTCCTCATTCCCTCTTCTTCCCCCTCTCTCTTTCTGACTCTCTCTCTCTCTCTCTCTCTCTCTCTCTCTCTCTCTCTCTCTCTCTCTCTCTCTCTTATATACATTTACTACATTATTGACGCATCGATGTGAATGCTTCCCTACCTCTCATTCCCTCTTCTTCCCCTGTCTGTCTGTCTGCCCCCCTCTCTCTCTCTCTCTCTCTCTCTCTCTCTCTCTCTTATATACATTTACTACATTATTGACGCATCGATGTGAATGCTTCCCTACCTCTCATTCCCTCTTCTTCCCCTGTCTGTCTGTCTGCCTCTCTCTCTCTCTCTCTCTCTCTCTCTCTCTCTCTCTCTCCCTCTCTCTCTTTCTCTCTTATATACATTTACTACATTATTGACGCATCGATGTGAATGCTTCCCTACCTCTCATTCCCTCTTCTTCCCCTGTCTGTCTGTCTGCCTCTCTCTCTCTCTCTCTCTCTCTCTCTCTCTCTCTCTCTCTCTCTCTTATATACATTTACTACATTATTGACGCATCGATGTGAGTGCTTCCCTACCTCTCATTCCCTCTTCTTCCCCTGTCTGTCTGTCTGCCTCTCTCTCTCTCTCTCTCTCTCTCTCTCTCTCTCTCTCTCTCTCTCTCTCTCTCTCTCTCTCTCTTATATACATTTACTACATTATTGACGCATCGATGTGAATGCTTCCCTACCTCTCATTCCCTCTTCTTCCCCTGTCTGTCTGTCTGCCTCTCTCTCTCTCTCTCTCTCTCTCTCTCTCTCTCTCTCTCTCTCTCTCTCTCTCTTATATACATTTACTACATTATTGACGCATCGATGTGAATGCTTCCCTACCTCTCATTCCCTCTTCTTCCCCTGTCTGTCTGTCTGTCTGCCTCTCTCTCTCTCTCTCTCTCTCTCTCTCTCTCTCCCTCTCTCTCTTTCTCTCTTATATACA
Organism: Sepiola atlantica; assembly: GCA_963556195.1. Taxonomy (NCBI): domain Eukaryota; kingdom Metazoa; phylum Mollusca; class Cephalopoda; order Sepiida; family Sepiolidae; genus Sepiola; species Sepiola atlantica. The sequence continues at coordinate 90,271,060 of OY744529.1, read as the reverse complement.
TTTACTACATTATTGACGCATCGATGTGAGTGCTTCCCTACCTCTCATTCCCTCTTCTTCGACTGTGTGTCTGCCTCTCTCTCTCTCTCTCTCTCTTTCTCTCTCTCTCTCTCTCTCTCTCTCTCGCTCGCTCGCTCGTGACGTCAAAGGCAAATTTTCTTTTTTATTATTTTCTTAAATAGCTTCGCATCATCGTCCAAACGAATTGAATTCTTTTTTTTTATCCATTTATTTCTTATTTAAAAGATAAATAAATTTGTATCGAAATTACCAAAGTATTAATATTTATCTATTTCATGAATAAATGCGAAACTTTTGTTCAATGTTTACAAGACATTCATGAATTAAATTCTTTAAACTTAGGCATGTAACTCTAATCGTTTATTTTATTGAGGGGGGGGGTAACGAGGGAGGGGGTATTGTCATACAATTTTGATAACAAATCTTTTGTTTGTGGGGTCAATAGTCATACCTTTCGTCCAAAATACCCTGGAATTACTCTACGCTTGACACTCTCACCAAAATACCGCGTTCACTCTATGACTTAATCCTTACTTACTCGTGAAGCGATAATGGTCTGGAGCCACTTTTTTGCTATTGGATATAAATCCTGTGCGTTATTTGGTGGGTCCACTTTTTTAGGCGATTACGTGTAGTTGTACGACCTTGCCAGTCGAATATAGAGTTAGTAGTAAAAAATATATTAGTTGACTGTCTTAATAAGTTAAAAATTACCCTAAAAAGTAGAATCTCATTTTTAAGGGCGTAGATAATTTAGCTGAGGGTGTTAATCTACAAATTTAACAAAGTTTGTTATCACTTTTTAAATTACAAAAAAAAAACTTGATTCATTTTTTTAAAATCGTCATTATTTTTATTTTTTATTTTTTCTGTCTTTAATAATAAAAGCGAATAACACAAAGTTCTTCTTCTTTGCGTGTCTTTGAAGAGTCGTGTGGTCATATGACAGTTTCCCACTTTTTTTATGTAGTCCTTTGCAATACTGTTGTACTTTGCAAGATTTTTAAAGCTACATCGGTTGGGCAGTAAGGGGCAGATCAAGCAGTGTTGCATCGTATGGTCCTCTTCTCCACATTGATAGATGGTTGGGTCAGTTTTGTAGCCCCATCTACTCATAGCCACTTTTGATCGTTCAATTCCCGGTCTCAGGCGGTTTAGTGTTTTCCACTGAAGCCAGGGTGCCTCTGAACCTAGAGGGAGTTCCTCAGAAGCAAGGATTCCTATGTCATTATGATGGGGGCCATCTTCTAGCCGTCTGGTCTACAGCTGGAATCTGGTTACTTTCTGAGATGGTGTTAAGGGTTCAAGATAGCTGAGGAAGCTTCTCCTTGACCTCAGTCGTTGGACCGTTGGTTCACGTCCATGAGAAGATGCAGGTGTTCAGGTTGATGGGCTTCAGGCAGCCAGTGATCAAGCAACAGGTGTTGTTCAATGCTGAGTCTTGGTTTTTGGCATGCGCTGATCTATCCAAAACAGGACTAGCATACACCTCAGAAGAATAACACAAGGCTAAGGCAGTACATTTTAGTGTGTGTGTGTGCAGTGGCTCCCCACTTGGAGTTGATCAGTTTCCGTAGGATGTTATTCAAGGAGCTGACTTTCATTTTTGTCTTCTTTACATGTTCCATGAATGAGAGGGTGCGGTCCAGGGTTACGCCAAGGTAGACAGGGTTAGTTCGATTCTCAAGTTGTATTCCAGACCACGTGATGTTTAGGGGTCTGTTGGCCTCTCGGTTCCGGAGATGAAACGAGCACACTTGAGTTATTGCAGGGTTTACATGCAGGTGGTTACTCTCGTAGTAGAGGAATAGCTCATCTAAAGCTGAGTTGAGCTTTGTTTGTACTGACTCAAACGTACTCTCTTGGGATGTTACGCAAAGGTCGTCAGCATAGATGAACCGTTCAGTGTTCTGATTCATTGGTTGGTCATTAGTGTAGAAGTTGTACAGTAATTCTTTAGTTGGCGCCACAGACTTTGTTTGTTGTTTCGGGTAACATAAAAGAGTCTGCCTTTTAAGATGGCTCCGATTAGATGTGTGAGTGCCGGGTCTTTTGTCAGCTCAAAGATCTTTTTCGGGGGGGGCGGTGGTGTAGATAGATCAACAAATGTGCTGAGTGAGATTCAGGAGTTGTCTAGTGGTGGATTTTCCAGGATGGAATCCTGCTTGTTGGCGGATGATTGCTGGTTCAGCAACTGAGGCCAATATGTTGAGGATTAGACGCTCGAACAGCTTAAACAAGTGGCATAGCAGGGAGATCGGGCGGAAACTCTGTACATGCTCTGGATCTTTGACAGGTTTGAGAAGAGCGATGATGTTGATTTTTCTCCAGATATTTGGGATCCTTCTTGATAACATACAGTTGTTCATCAACTCAAGGATCCATTTTCGTGTCAAAGGTCCAAAATGCTTGATCTCCTCTATAAAAATATAATCTAGACCGATTGCTTTACCAGTCTTAAGGGCACTGATGCTGATATCGATCTCTTTAAGTAAGAACGGTTCAGTCATTCCAGTGCTCCGTCTATGTTTGGTCTTTGCTGTTTATTAGTGCAATTTCCATTGAGTAACAACTGATGTCCAACTTGGTTGGCAGTGATTGTGTACTGCTGTTGCATTGGAGTTGATGGATCGTTGCTGATTTTCCGGATTAGACTCCATGTCTTTTCACTGTTCTTCGTCATATCAGTTTTCTCCGACATATTTTGCCATTTACGTTGTCGGCTTTCTGATAGAGAGGTCATGAGTCTCTCGCCTACTTCGATGGTACTTTCAGCAAAGGGGTCAGATTCATAGAGCTGTTGGTATTGTTCATATAATTTGCTGCTTTGGGCATCGAGTCCAGGTATGTATTGAGTGTGGCAGCTTCTTGAGATGTTCTTCCGGACTGCTTGGCGCACAAACCTGGTGAAGCTGTCATAGTTTTTTTGGTCTGCTGGGTGATGGCCAATCTTCCTGTCAAGATCCACTTGGAAGCCAGGCCAGTTCGCTTTCTAAAAATTGAATCTTTCTTTAAAATGGAACTGTGGCTGGAGTGATTGCAGCATTGACTGCGATGCCAATGGGACGGTTTTGTGTTTTGGGCAGTGGCTCCAGCACTACTTTTTTGCTCAATCTGGCTGACAAACGCAATATCGGGATTATACTCTGCTTTCCATCGTCTGCAGTTGAAGGACTTCGTATGCTTTGCATTGTGGATCAGATTTAACTGGTTAGTCTCGACCCATGCTTCCACTGCATCTCCATCCGCATTATTTTTGGCATATCCCAATTCGGTACTATGGCTGTTGAAGTCGCCAATCACAATCTTTGGTTTCCCAGATGGTGATGGCATATCTGGCATCACAAATGGTGTGGGAGGTGGCTTATATACTGAGGTGATGGTGATTCCTCAAAGCTCATCTGTTAGAACTTCGGTGTTATTTGCATCGATCTTTGCTGTTGATTCGATAATTGTCCTATTTTTGGCTTGCATGATGCTTCCATGTTTCTCATGTGGTATTTCTGTGATGGTGGTCATTCCATCCAGATGAGGGCGGGGATGTTTAGATCCACGGTGGGTTTCTTGTAGGCAGAGAATATCACACTGATGCTCTCTGCAGAGTTTTGCAATAAGTTATTCTATGGTTGAGGATAGTCCTTCAATATTTAAGGATATGATGGTCAATGCTGGTTTTGGAGGCGGCGCTGGCCTTTTTTGATACTTCGGGTTAATAATTTACTGACATTTGTTGAGGATATGGACATCTCATTACACATTACATGGACATTACACGAAGTAACTACTTTAAATTACTTAGGAATATATAATTCTTTTATTAGACCAATTTACATTCCGCTTTTGGCAATTTTCAAGAATAATTAACAGAAAAAAGGGCTAAAAAACAAATATTCAACAAATAACTATGATCAAAGGCAATAAGCCTTACTTTTCTATATACCTGCCTATTTTTTGTTTTTAAAGTATTTTAAAGCGTTTTTTATTTCAATTAAAATGTTCGGTCAAATATATTACGTTAGACTGAAAAAGAAAGATGGCTGACAGTCGATTGCCGACTGTCTACGAAGTCTGATGATTTTATTTGTACTTTCCTCATTTAAATTAGGAAGAAAGTAAATTTTAAAGCGTTGGAGACAGTTATTTGTTCATTATTTGTTTGTTATTTTTCACCCACAAGAAGAAAAACGCATTAAATAAACTTCGGGATGTTCGTTTACTTGAAAATGGAACTGTAATGCGATCGGATAGGGATGAATTATAAAAATGCAATAAAAAACGCTTTAAAATCCCTTAAACACACACAAAAATAGTCAGGTAGGTAAATAAAAGAAACTTTATTGCCTTTGGTAACAGTTATTTGTTGATTACATGTTCTTTTTCACACCTTTTTTCTGTTGGTTATTCTTGAAAATCGCCTCCATTTTTTGTTTATTCTTTTCGTTGTGGAGAATTCATTTTATGCTTATGATAAAACAAATCTCACCATTGAAATATATCAAATAACACCATGACAATAATCTTTTCGTTGTTTTTCTTACAATTTCTAACATGTAAAATTTTGCATTAATAATTGAGCACTCTGCTGGGAAACTCTCCCAATTAAGAAATACGGTATATATATATATATATATATATATATATATATATATATATATATATATATATATATATATATATATATATGAGTGTGTGTGTGTTTTTATTTCTTTACGTATATAGAGAACTTTCCTTAATTGGTGTCTAATGACTATGGATAAAATTTAATGCAAATCTGAAATATTTGAATTTCCGAGTGGGAGGCTGTGTCTAAATTAAGCCCCCTAAAAACTTTTTAAATACTCAAAAGAAACTGAAATTTGAGGAATATCCTTTAAACGATTTCTAATACATATAGTTAAAATATCAAAAACGTCGGGGTAGCTGAATTTTCACGAATCGCTTCAACCCCCTTATTTGCCCCCTTTGCATGAAATAAAATTAAATTAAATATAATCCACATTACCTATCTTATCGCCTAGCAGCAGTGTTTTAAAATTATAGACATATATTGAAATACATAAATATATACACCTACCTAACTTTACATAGATAGATAGATAGATAGATAGATAGATAGATAGATAGATAGATAGATAGATAGATATGAACATAGACATAATAAAAGTGGTTTTGTGAGAGATAGATGCGTTGGGCATGTACATCGTACCCCCTTCTGTACTCCCTACCTTACCTCCTTCTCACCCTTATTAAAAAGACATCCGATGAAGATTTATCATGTGTAGCCTCCTCCTCCTCCTCCTACTCCTACTCCTCCTCATTCGACTCCTACTCCTACTCATATCCTCACCGTTTATCGTGCCTGTCTTTATTGGAAACAAACCTTTGTAAAACTTTATGAGTGTGTGAAGACGAAGATAGTAGCGGTGGGGGGAGGTGGAAATACACACCCACCTTGTCCCCCCCCCCTCGTTCTTCTTTACGTGGGATGTTGTTACCCAGACCTATTTATTTATTTAATCAGATATCTTTCAGACTACTGCTGGACACCCCTCTCCCATTGCCTTACCTTCTAACTCTCTGTTTACCTCTAGCTTTCGGCTGATAGCATCGGCGCTTGTTGGGGGTGACCCTCGTAATGTTTATTTACACGCACCACGGGCACCCGTTTCGACCGGCTATTCACGAAATATACTCGAACAGCGAAACGGTCGGCTTCGTTTTTTTTATCACGACGATTGCAAAATAGCATGATTTTATATAAGCGACTTTAGCTTTCGCCTATAAAACTAAAACGGATGGTAACATTTAATGCTACTAAGACAAAGCTCCTTTTCAAAAATGGATGGTTACATTTAATACTACGAAGACAAAGCTCCTTTCCTTTAAAAATTATAAGAAACCTTTCCAATCGGCGAGTGTCGTGGCTGATAGCACCCTACTTGAAAGTTCAGCATTCGAACTCCTCGACCTAACCTTCATAGGTAACATGAATTGGAATAAATACATAAAAGATACTGCCAAGTCTGGGTGTGCCAAGTTCGAATCCAATTCGTTCCACAGAAACAAGTAGGCTCCCTTTACCGGGTTAGAAAACTTCTCACGGCTGCCATTCTCCTACAGCTCTACAAAGCCACCATCGCCCATGCATGGAGTACTGTTGCCACATCTGAACTTGTGAACCAACAACGAGTTTCTCCTTCTTAGACTGGCCCCCAAAATATAATCAGTCCCACATTGTTTACAAAGCTCCAGCCCCTGTCGCATCGCTGCGATGTTGCATCCCTGTGCTTATTTTAAAAGTACTTGAACGGAATGTGCTCCGACGAGCTTAACCTAAATACCCTCGACCAACCTCACAATCAGCAAAATCACACCCCTTCATGTAGAGGTTTCCAGCTTCTTTCCTCGAACTGCTTGCCTTTTAATTCCCTCCCTACTTTTTAGTTACCCGACTGTATCAACATACAGGAATTTAGATGTAATGTAAACAAACATCTCGCTACACAACTCCCAACTTAGGATGCCCCTATGAATCTGGCCTATATTTTACAGTAGCACATTGTGTCTCAGTGGCACCGAAGTTAAGCAACGTTGGATTGGTCAGGACTTGTGTCTTGTCTATAATATAATTCCTACAAATTTAAAGGTATATATGTCTTATAGCGCAAAAGTAATTAACATGTATACAAACAAACAGCGCAAGGGCAGGCATACGTCTCTCACATATATATGGCGCTCGGGTTTCGAGTCTCGGCTTGGATAC
>OY744529.1:90151776-90259276 GCA_963556195.1 Sepiola atlantica | reverse complement strand
TAGTGTAAAAAGTCTTCCAGCATCTGTGGACCTCTACAGTGAAAGGGCGTGATTTTGCTGCTTGACGGGTTGGTCTGGGGTGTTTAAGTTAAGTGCAGCATGTTCGTCGGAGTACATTCCGTTAACGTACTTGTAAAACAAGCACAAGGATGCAACATTGCGGCGATGCGACAGCGGTTAGAGCTTGGTAGACAGTGTGGAATCTATTAGGTTAGAAACTAGTTTTTGGACCCTGTTTAAGAAAACGAGAATAGTGGATGGTGCACCAGCCGAAGTGTGAGAAGTTTTCTAGCTCGGTAGAGGGCCCCACTTTCTTTACAGCAGATGTGGCAGTATCTTCTATGTATTTATTCCAGTTCATGTTACCTGTGAATGTTAGGCATAGGAGTTTGAATGTTTGACTCATCGAAATCAGTGGTTGGTAAGGTTGCTTATAATTGTTCAAGGAAAAGAGCTTCTGTCTTCGTTGCATTAAATGTAATCATCTATTTATGGTCCCGTTTCACTACAGACTGAAGGTTATTTTCTAAGGAGTTAGCCATTGCCTTAGATATGGTTGAATTCGATTTGTCATCATGTCGAGAATAGAGCATGATTTCATCAGCAAATATATCCATCTCGGACACGATTGCACCAAGAAAGTCGTTTATGAAGATCAGAAATAGTAAAGGTCCAAGTATGGACCCCTACGACATACCCGCAATAAAGTGATTTCGTTTAGATATCCGGTCAACCTGGATCTTTCTTTTAGTTAAGAAGGATCTGATTATATAAAATTAATTTTCGTGGGAAGATCTTCATGCCAGACCTTTCCAAAGACTGAATTTATCAAGCGCTACCGCCCTAGCTTCACTTGCCTTATCCAATGTATGTATATGCTTTCAGATATTGCCGTTAGGATAACCAAAGTAGAACGGTATTGCCTAAATCCATACTGTTAGCAGTTTCGAAGTGACGGACTATCGCTAGATTTATTAATGATTCAAAGATTTTAGCAAAGAGCGGAAGAAAACATCTGTGGCGATAATTTTACGGTCAGTTCCTTAACCAAATTTCTTGAAAACTGGTAGCACAGAAGCAATTTTCTAGCAATAAGGGAGCAATATCCGGTAAGGCATTTGTTATAGGGTTTGTGGAGGACAGGGAGTCAGTTCAGCAGGGCATTTTTTTATTACTATAGCAGGAATATTATAAGGTTCACATTCTTTGGAGAGTCAGGGCTTTTACGAAATATAGAACATCATAATTAGTGTCTGTCCGTAGTGAGATATCCGAGAGAGAGAGAGAGTGGTTTGTGGAGTCCAATGTGGATTTTAAGGCGAAACTCCTCTGTTTTCGTTACGTACGCGAGAAAGCTGAATCGGTAAATGCACACATTTCTATTACATTAAATAGTGTTTCCTTTTGTTGTTTTTTAAACAGCAAATACTTGAATCATATGTTTTACACATATTACATCCAAAAAAAAACAATTATAATAAACAGAACGACTCATAGAAATCTATCTATATTCTTTTTTCATTTTAATATACTTTCATAGAAATGCTTCTGTTATGTAAAAAAAAAAACTATTTTCTTTATGCCACAAGTGTCACGCTCATACATGAATTCCATAGCTAATATAACAAACTGACCCAACGGGTCACGGGTGGTCTAGTATATTATATATATATTGTATATATATATTTATATTGTATATATATTGTATATATATATATTGTATATATATATATATATATATATATATTGTATATATATTGTATATATATATATTATATATATATTGTATATATATATATTATATATATATATTGTATATATATATTATATATATATATTGTATATATATATATATATATATTATATATATATATTGTATATATATATATATTATATATGTATATTATATATATAAATATATATATATTATATATATATTGTATATATATATATATTATATATGTATATTTATATATATATATTATATATGTATATTATATATATTATATATATATATATATATATTATATATATATTATATATATATATATTATATATATATTATATATATATTATATATATATTATATATATATATTATATATATATATTATATATATATATTATATATATATTATATATATATTATATATATATATATTATATATATATATTATATATATATTATATATATATTATATATATATCATATATATATATTATATATATATATATTATACATATATATTATACATATACAGGGTGGGCCAAAATAAGGGTCCTATCTTTAAATTTGAATAACTTGAATTTGAATAACTTCCACAAAATAAAAGTTAAACTCACCAAACTTTATGTGTGTGTAGACTGACCCTTCCGAGATTTTTTGAAATAAACAAAACAAATTTTAGCCGAAAAACACTTCTTAAAACTTACAAAAACTAAAGTATTGTTTTTACACTGTTTTGAGTTTTTTAAGCAAAAATAATGTTTTCTAAATGAGGGTACGTTCCTTAGGGCTAATACGGCTCATGCTTACTTCGGAAGGGGTCCTTTACTTATTCTAAAAAAAAAATTTAAAAAATCAATAAATAAAAAAGTTATAAATTTTTAAAAATGGACCCTTATTTTTGCCCACCCTGTATATTATATATATATATATATATATATATATATATATATATATATATATATATATATATATATATATATATATATATATATATTATATATATATATATATATATAATATATATATATATATATATAATATATATATATATATATATATATATATATATATATTATATATATATATATATATAGAGAGAGAGAGAGAGAGATAGAGAGAGAGAGATGGGAGGGAGATATTGATAGAAATTATAGCAGAAGAGTACGGCCAATCTGTAGGTAAAAATAAAAATATTTTCTTTAAAATTCTTTAGCCTTCCATTCAACAAGGACAGAGTCGCTTTAAGAGAATTAATTATAAGCTATCAATCTTAGCGTAATGCAATATTCCGGCTTCCGCTGTTGAATACTGCGCATGCCCGCAGACTGGACATTATATAGAATTTAATTCTCTTTCTTCCCCATGGTAATTCATGGTGGCCTAGATATTGAATACCAGGCTGCAGAGTCAAAAATGACTGGATTTAATTATCATCTCTTACACTGGAGATTGCGTAAGCATGAAACACATGTGTCTGTAGATAAAAATTAAAAATATTTATAAACCAGAAATATTATATATATATATATATATATATATATATATATATATATATATATATATATATAGTAGACTACCCGTAACCCGATGGGTGAATGGGTGATAACAACTATCACTGTTTATTCCAGTTTTATTTCATTCAAACTTTCATTAACTATGACATATCTATTAGGACATTCTTATTCTAAAACTAAAAATGAGTTTCTTTACTTCTATACATTTTTTACTTTTATTAACGCCAAATAAGGCACACTGCCACCGAGACGTGAAGGGGGGGGACTACTATGAATTATCGGGCATATTTATAGAGGCATCCATTATTAAAGAGTGGTGCAGAGAGATGCTTTGTTACATTGCATTTAAATGTATGCATGTTGATACAGTAGGGGAACCAGGGAGCAGGATGGGAATTCCAAAGCAAGCAGTTCGATAAACGAAGCTACTAGTGTAAAAAGTCTTCCAGCATCTGTGGACCTCTACAGTGAAAGGGCGTGATTTTGCTGCTTGACGGGTTGGTCTGGGGTGTTTAAGTTAAGTGCAGCATGTTCGTCGGAGTACATTCCGTTAACGTACTTGTAAAACAAGCACAAGGATGCAACATTGCGGCGATGCGACAGCGGTTAGAGCTTGGTAGACAGTGTGGAATCTATTAGGTTAGAAACTAGTTTTTGGACCCTGTTTAAGAAAACGAGAATAGTGGATGGTGCACCAGCCGAAGTGTGAGAAGTTTTCTAGCTCGGTAGAGGGCCCCACTTTCTTTACAGCAGATGTGGCAGTATCTTCTATGTATTTATTCCAGTTCATGTTACCTGTGAATGTTAGGCATAGGAGTTTGAATGTTTGACTCATCGAAATCAGTGGTTGGTAAGGTTGCTTATAATTGTTCAAGGAAAAGAGCTTCTGTCTTCGTTGCATTAAATGTAATCATCTATTTATGGTCCCGTTTCACTACAGACTGAAGGTTATTTTCTAAGGAGTTAGCCATTGCCTTAGATATGGTTGAATTCGATTTGTCATCATGTCGAGAATAGAGCATGATTTCATCAGCAAATATATCCATCTCGGACACGATTGCACCAAGAAAGTCGTTTATGAAGATCAGAAATAGTAAAGGTCCAAGTATGGACCCCTACGACATACCCGCAATAAAGTGATTTCGTTTAGATATCCGGTCAACCTGGATCTTTCTTTTAGTTAAGAAGGATCTGATTATATAAAATTAATTTTCGTGGGAAGATCTTCATGCCAGACCTTTCCAAAGACTGAATTTATCAAGCGCTACCGCCCTAGCTTCACTTGCCTTATCCAATGTATGTATATGCTTTCAGATATTGCCGTTAGGATAACCAAAGTAGAACGGTATTGCCTAAATCCATACTGTTAGCAGTTTCGAAGTGACGGACTATCGCTAGATTTATTAATGATTCAAAGATTTTAGCAAAGAGCGGAAGAAAACATCTGTGGCGATAATTTTACGGGTCAGTTCCTTAACCAAATTTCTTGAAAACTGGTAGCACAGAAGCAATTTTCTAGCAATAAGGGAGCAATATCCGGTAAGGCATTTGTTATAGGGTTTGTGGAGGACAGGGAGTCAGTTCAGCAGGGCATTTTTTTATTACTATAGCAGGAATATTATAAGGTTCACATTCTTTGGAGAGTCAGGGCTTTTACGAAATATAGAACATCATAATTAGTGTCTGTCCGTAGTGAGATATCCGAGAGAGAGAGAGAGAGAGGGAGAGTGGTTTGTGGAGTCCAATGTGGATTTTAAGGCGAAACGCAGGGTTAGATGTTCATCTTTATCTATTGCCATACACGCGACATCATGATGGTGTGATAGTGAGGGAAGTATTGATTGCCAATTGTTCACCACACTATTATAGATTTTCCAGAAATCGCGAGTTCCTAATTTCTGCGACTCAATGCTTGTTGCCTATGCGCAATAACAGCTGCACAGGTCGACATGAGCCTTTCGAGATAGTGGAGCTTACTATAGAATTTCTGCGTGAGAACAAACGCTTCTATGCTTGCTATGATCAATTCTGTTAACTCATTTGTGCATTGTTCAGCAGGGAGGGAAAAGGTTTTACTCATTGGAGCATTTCTGATGAGATTTCTGAGGAGTTCCCAATCAGCCCGTTAGTAATTCTAAGTAACGGCATTTCTGTTTGGTATCGAGGGTTTAAGGTGATATCAACCATTATAACAAGGTGATCGTCGTTCCCGAGTGGGCTATGAGCATCCGTCACGCAAGTCTCGTGCAGTATTGTCAAGAATAGATAGAAAAGTGAGGTTTGATGATATCTGCAGTCTTGGAGGTGGGAAGGGAAAGTAAAGGTTTGTGATAGGGAACGTGAAATGGAGAAACTACCAGTTACCAGCTGCGTCTGTGTAGCTCTGTGATGCTATGGACGCCGCAAGAGCCGAGGCCCCGGACAAAGATAGGAAGTGACTCATCAACAAAAGAAAAACAACAGTGGTCAAACCTCTGTCTACTGAACAATAGTTCAGAGGATGGGGGCTTATTGGTGACTGACAAAACCCCCGGAGTTGACGTGTTGGCGACTCAGAGGAAAGGCATTCAGTTTGGGGTCAGCGTTGGATGAGAGGAGATCTCAGGCAGAGCTCGACAAAGATTTAGCAAGTGATGAGATGAGCTGACGACTTAAGTAATGAGAATGTGGGTCTCGACATTCCGTGATGGTGTCACACACACTCATAGTTTCAACTAACTTATACACAATGTATATGAGTTTGTGTTCTTTCTTGTGAGTCGCGTAGCTTTTATTTTCTCAACTTGTAAACCAGTGCTTGTATCTTCGATGATTCGTCAGTAGAACAGACGACACGGCTAGAACGAAAATTAAGACGAGAAGTAGAATAGACGACATGTCCAGAGCAAGAAGAAAACCACGGACACACAACGTTGGATTCGACGATTGTCGAGAGGACACACGTAGTCTTACAGCTCTAGAAACCAAGCAAGTATCTGTGGTGGACATTAAAATCCCGAAATACATGGATTTGGACACACGGATCTAAGGAAAGCGCTGCGTCTACACTATCAGAGACATAGTCGAGTATGATACAGTCCTGGGTCGAAAGGGGAACGGTACAGGAAATACAGGTAACTAACGCTGAGTTGTAAGATTAATCTAAAGCACACATAGTCCTGATGATCTGATTCTAGACTAATTTCTCTAGTCAAGAGGATGGTGTTACGGATTTTGACTCCGAGCCTATATGTTTATCAGAGTCTTTACGGTAGAGTGGGGGGGGGATTCTTACATGTTAAAATGATTAGATGAGATTGAGGGCGTAGATTAGTTTCACCTAGTGCCAGGATATCTGAGGAGTTTACAAGGATGACGAACCCTACACCATCGACGTTAGTTCTAAGCCCTCGGATATTTGTGAACGAGAGCCTCATAGATAATATAGAAGTAAATAAATGTATCATGTGTCTACCTAATTTGCATATGTGTTTACTATAGCACAAAAAAGAGAGCGTCACTCTTTCTCTAAATGCTCACAGAGACATTAAAAACTATTAGAGAGTGGTTGAAACAACACACAGTTAGAGAGGGCGAGATAAATACATAGATAGCTAAATGAGAGATGAGTGACTTGTTCAGTTAATTATAAATCACGACTTATCAGAAAAAAGTAAAATTGATTTTTTAAGGAATATTTTAACGTGTAATTTGTGTGATTAAAGTAGATAGGTAAAACGCCTTGGGGAAACAAACGTTGATTAACGCTGCTTCCGTATAATAGATAGAAAAGTATGAATAGTTACTTCCCTTGTTTCGGTTTTAGAACTCTTCAGTGTATAGAGAACTATAAATAGTTGTGTATGTTTGTATCTGTTATTGCAAGCTGTTATTTAAAGCTGATTAAATTATATTGTGCTCTCATATTTTCATTTTTTTATACTAATGGTTCCCCACTTACAAAGACTAAAAGCATCTCGGGAATAAAGTTTGTTGGATCACCGCTTATGAAGGCCCAGAGCCACTAGAGGATAAGTGTTAAAACGATTGCTATTTCGACGTTGGACGCTGTCACGTGAAGATTGGAAGCAGTGGGCGGAATGCGCAGAGGATTACTTAAGAGGATTTGATTTTGCAAGAAGACGGCTCGACAAGTATTTGTTTACATTAGACTTGAAAGCGACCATGCTGTAGTCAGTTGGGAAGCAAACTCGTGGTATCTTGTTCCACAGATGGGATGAACTAGGAAAGAAACTTCGTGGAAGCTCCGTCTGTGTCTTGATACAGAAAGAGAGAAAAGAAAGTTTTTTGCTCTCGTTGTAGCCAGACGAGTTCTTGCTGTAAATGTGTTACAGGGATGGGACAGGGAGTGGGGCTCAGTCGAGCACTAACCATGAACATAACGATACCGTAGAGAGAGGCTATCAACATCTCTTCTGTGTGAAAGACGCTGCAAAGACGAGAAGAGATCCCCCCCACTAGATTGCGAAGTCGGTTCTGTACTCTGTCAAGACAAGGAAGGATGATCCGAGCAGCACCTCCCCATATATGACATCAGTATTAGATTGGCAGTTGGATGATGGAGCAGTACTATAAACAGATTGCGAACTATGTTTGATTAATTCAGAGGACGACGCGACAGATAGGTGTGGACATTCGACTCAAAAACGATCGTGATGTAGTCTGTAGGGAAGCAGTCCCGCGGCGACGTGTTCCACTGGTGGTAAGTTCTGGGAAAGAGATTCTCTTCATAGAAGTTCCGTTTGCTTTTAGGAAGATAGACGGAGAAAGGGGAATAATTTGCAGTGTTGCTGGAGAGGCGAGTCTTTGCTGAGAAGGTTTTTATCGGAGAGGTGTGGCAGACATTTTGGTCAGAATTTACTTGCTACCCGAGGAAATCCGCCAAGTTTTTTTTGTTGTTCTTTTGTTTTGTTTTTCTTTATCATAGTTCACCCCAAACAAGGCAGGCCGCCACTATAGACGTAAGGGCTACTGAGAAAAACTTTTTTTTTGGGGGGGGGGACGGATAAACCTAAATTTGGAGCTGTGCAGAGAGATGTCTGTTTACATTAGTTTTAAATTTCTGCATATCAGTACCGTCAGGAAAACAGGAAGCAGGGGGGAGTTCCAGAGTCCAGCAGCACGAAGAAAGAAGCTTTTAGAGTAGAAAGCTCTTCGGCATCTGGGGGCCTCTACAGTGAATGGATGGGATTTGGCAGACTGTCGGGTTGGTCTAGTGAATTTGCGTCGTGGGGGCACCAGAGCAGTAAGTTCATCAGAGCACAATCCATTGAAGTACTTGTAAAACAGGCACAAGGAAGCAACATTGCGGCGATACGACAGTTTGGCTATTGACCATTCCTTTTTCCGATGACGTCACATTGTCGCTCTTCTGATGACTAAGTGTGCTTTAAGTACATTTCGATTACGCAAAGCGTTTATCTATTTCAGACTGCGCTATTTTTTTTCTTTTGTCGCCGACGATCTACCAAAAAACGGTCGTTTCACGTCGTCTCCAATTTCCCGAAACCAGCGGAGCGTTCTTTATTTATTCGTTTAGCTTATCTTAGTTTTTAGTTTCCATTTACTTATTCATTTATATTTTCTTTTTTTTCTTTGGGTCGTCTTTCTCTTTTTTTTCTTTTTTTTTTCAACTGGGGCTAGAAGAAAGAAAAATAAACAAAGCGAAGGTTAAATGCGTCTTTTTGTTTCTGCCTCGTGAAATCTCGGCGTCAACCGGTGTTAGCTTTCATCAAACAATACCATAGCGGTGGCGGGAATGAGGGTCGGCAAAACTTATACTGTACTCAACTACATTTTTTTTTAACCTGTAATTAAAAATGTTGAACGTCAAATTAAAATAGCCCAACTTCAAATTGAACAAGATGCGATTTAATATGCGCTTTTATCGATGAAACTCTATTTCCAACTAAGCGGGATAGACGAACAGACTAGAGACCCGGATTAAATATTAAAATGGATCGGAAGTACAATTTTTATTTTTTTAACAACACAGAACAAAGCTTTCCTGGGAATTTCAAACTGAACCCTTTTAGTTATATTTGTCTTATTCCGCGTTCCATGCAATAGTTCATCAAGTACCTTTGTCAGAGATTGAACCCACAAGTTATGGACATAATTCATTCTATAATATCTCCCAAAGCCATTATCTACTATACTATGAGTCCAATAGAACAAACTAGATCAATTTTTTTATTTACTGTTTACTAATCGTTTTATGTAGACCCATATTGTATATCCTATGCTTATATTGTAATTAATTAGTTGTTAATTTATTATTTGTTGTTATTACCATTATTATTTATAATTCTGGAGTTATCTATATATTCCTTCTTAATTCTGAAATAATCTGCCATTTCTTTCAGAATTCTGGGATTATCTACCGTTTATTTCTGAATTATGGGATTATCTACCCTATTCTTTCTCAATTGAGATTATCTGCCCTTTCTTTCTGAATTCTGGGATTATCGGCAATTTTTTCTGAATTATGGGATTATCTGCCTTTTCTTTCTGAATTCTAGGATTATCTGCCCTTTCTTTCTGAATTCTAGGATTATCTGCCCTTTCTTTCTGAATTCTAGGATTATTTGCCCTTTCTTTCTGAATTCTAGGAGTATATGCCCTTTCTTTCCAGCTTATTGGTTCTTATAGTGTAGCAGTATTAGAGACGGGTGTGTAAGAATTTGGTAAATGTCCAAATAATGTTAAAAATTAGGTAGAGTGGAATTTTCCAATTAGAATTCAAAGAAGGCTGCGTGTCCTGGCTGTGATGTCAGGGACACAGGAAGCTAGTAAGGGGGGGGGGTCAAATTTGTAAAGAAAATCCATCTCTTTCGTCTGAAACACAAGAGACGGCAGTTGGGCTTTTGGATAGCTTCCTCCTCTCACAATGGGGAATGGGGTGTGGGTTGTTTGAGGTGAGTAAATAAAACCCCAAATAAGTTTTTCAACCCCGATTTTATTTAGTGATTCGTCTTTGTTTTTTTTATCGTTTTTTTAATAACGTTCGTCAAAACGATTATTGAAAAGACGGGGAGAATGGGAGATAGAAGCCTTAACTACTACATCAACACCGAAACACGACCTGTGAATCTCGGGGTCGTAAGGAGCGTACCGTAAGGATCCAAGAATACCCGCCATCGTATTACGACATTGTGTCTATCTTCGTCTGCATAAAAAAAATCACCGTAACCTAGCAACAACGAGAGAAAAATCCGAAACAAGTACGTAATACCTCATCTCAGAAATGTCGTCATATCCGACCAAATTATTGAATCTAATGGTTTAATATTTTGAGTAGTTTGAAAAATGTTGGCACTCGTCCTCTCTTTCGGCCATCTTGATTTTATCAGCAAAGAAACATCTTTTCAGAGTAATAGTTTATACCTACTCATTGGTACCCTATCTTGGTATATCAATTTCCATTTTTACCTAGTGTTGGATAATGACCCTATGGGAATGGACGTATCTGTTGGAAATCGTTGGTTTGACTTGCGCGAATTAGTGCGGGTGGACCCGTGCAGTCGAGTGCAGAATGGGGCCTGTTCTCACAGTCGGAGCTCACAAACGTGACAGGGTTACCGCGTTACGAGACCTCAGGTCAAGGGTCAATGCGCACCTGCGATAGAGGCTCGGTGACATCACGGGCTTTTGCGTGGGAAGCAGAGGGATCCGTGACGTCACTCGTTCTTCGTGAGAAGCGAGTTTTAGCAGTCTGGGTTTTGGAGGCGAGCCTATCAGACGTGATTTTTACCATGTAGCCTGCAACTTACATAGGGGAATTATTTCCCTAAGAAAATACAGGCGAAAGATCTCTTTCCCTCTCCACGAATGGTTAAGGAAATAATTGATAATTACGAAAGCAGTAATTTGCTCTCTCTCTCTCTCTCTCTCTCTCTCTCTCTCTCTCTTTCGACGTTAGTGAATATCTCCCAGCTGACGGATAACTAACGCTTGAAATAAAACAGAAATTAAATTTAAAAGATTGTTTGTCTTCGGAGTCGGTCATGAAGTTTTTGTTGTAGCGGCGATGTTTCGGCAGAAAGAAAAAAGAAAGAATTCAACCACTAGACGACACGCCCCTCCACGCGACGAGGAAAGAAGAGAGGATACGAAACATTTAATGGTATGCAAACTATATGATTTTTGGTGTTAAAAAAATGACGAGTGTTTAAACGAGAACTGCCACGTCCCGTTCCGGGACGAGTATACAAAATGAGAACTGCCGCAGCCCAAGCAGAGAGGGCCTATGCAACACTAGCTTCTACCGCTTTATATCTAGTACGAATGAAAAGGTTTGTGAAATTGCGAAAAAAAGTACGCTACTTAGAATTTGCATGAGAGAGTAAGTAACTACGATGATGTATTTACGTATTCTTTTATTGGTAAAAAAAACATTAGAAATTATGTTTTTAAGCAAAATTAATTCGCTTTGAATTAATGTCGAATACCCTTTATGTCTATCTTTATTGCGGATTATCAAAACAAAAGTTTCATGTTGAGGGGATAGGTGCATTAGAGAGCGACTAACACCCCTCCTACAAATAGACTATTCCAAAATGGTTATAATCATTTACACTATTGTCTAAGTCGGTCGGTTTATCAGCATTCCGATACATATCCTTATGTTCTTGTTATGAAACCTCTTTTCGTGCTTTTTAGGAATAGGTATCTAGAAATGTGTAGTCGTAACATAAGAAGTTCCGGGTGTGAACGGAGAAAGCCGAATCAGATTCCGATGATTCTACACAATACGACTTTTGCCGAACTAATCCTAAAACTTTGGTTAGGTTAGGGCTAGTTTAGGGTTAGGTTAGGGTTAAGTTAGGGTTAGGGTTTGATTCGGTTAAAAAACACTTCGGTTCGTATTGCTAAGAAGTACCGAAACAACATTACAGATTACATTTAAATAAAATCAATATTTTCCTTCGTTAAATAAATTCTTCGTTAATGTTAAAAAAAAACAACGCTAATAATACATTCAGCTTGTTCGGTGAAGTTCGTTAACGTTCGCCAGTCTCTGAAGTCATTGGTGAAACTCGGAATTGATGACGTAAGTACTGAAATCTTATTTGAAACCTATTCCTGAAAAGTATCTCTTTTTTATATTTGTAAGTGGCCGTAAAGTTATTCATTGATAATCACCCTCGATCAAACATTACAAAAATTAGAATTACGGCTAAACCTCTGACTATCCTTATTTCATATAATTGTAGTATAGAAGAATCAAACAGGTCGAACGTTTTTGTACATATTCTTTTCCTGTGATAATCGTCGTGGCTTTTTTTTTTTGTTTCCCCGTGTGGGTCGTATCGCCGGTCAGCATATTGTCCTCATCTTGTTCGCAGCTGGAATCTGCCTTGAAATCAATTAGCGACTACGAGCGATTTAGAATATTGATCTATTAATTCCATTCCACAAACCATCACCGACCGACCGGTTCCATCATAAGTTCTTATATTCATAGCAGGATACAAAAACTAATTTCAGTATGTTCGTCCCGTGTCTTAATTAATAAAATGTTAGAGACAGAATATAAATACATAAAGATATACACGATTAATATTATTATATGTGATATTAAATTATCTCTCTCATATATATATATATATATATATATATATATATATATATATATATATATATATATATATATATATATATATATATATATTCGAAACGACGTCGTACGTAGATAAAATATTTTTTTAAATAATTTAATATCATTATAAGCCCCTCCCAAGTAAAATTGAAAGTTGTGCACTGTCGGAAAGATTAAAAATAAATATTCACCTAAAAAGCTTCAGTGCACTGCTCCGACCCTGTCGTTGAGTGCTATCGAATGTTTAGATGTCTATGCTCGCCGCTTCCAGTATGAACATCACTTAATTTCTCCGTTTTTTACGTTACAATCTCTCGTAGCCTAATGGGACTAGGTGAACGGTTACAGATTCAGGGTGTATCTGTTAACCGGGTTCGCGCCCTATGACCGGCTGAGAGTGTTATTTTCTTGCGCTGATGAAAACCATAACCTTGAAACGACGTCGTACGTAGGTAAAATATCTTTTTTTAATTTAATATTATAAGTATATATATATATATATATATATATATAAAGTTAGTTTAGATCAATAAAATTTGAACGTTGTTCCAACAATTCAAAACCAATTATTATTAGGCGTACGATCGTTTCCAAGATCTTTTTGGAAATATTTTATTTTTTATTTTTCATTAATTCCAAAACGTTCATTGTGTCAGCGTTTTATATAGCATCACATCCAGAAGTCTTTTGAGAGAAAAAACCATTAGATTTCAGTACTAAAAGACAACACCAAGTAAAGGACTTGAGTAATAGTAAAAATACAACAAATTGAATAACAAACCAAACATTTAAAATATTCAAAGCATTCACCATTGAATTAAGAAGAAGAAATTACATAAGAGAAAAAATACATAAGAGAAATAAATACATCAATAAATAAATAGAAAAATATATAAACAATAGTTTGATTAAACAATTACATTTATAAGAAAAACACTGATAATAAAAATAATTTTAGAATATCATAAAATAAAACTAAATAATGTAAATAAGAATATACAATTGAAAAATAAAATAAAGAATGAATAAGAATTTAAAAAAAAAATATACCAAGTAAAAATTAATTTTATTTCTAAATAGCTAACGAGATAAAGTATAGTTTAAAATAATGAAAAATTAAAATAATTAGGTGATAAAAAGTCTATAATAGAGTATATAGAATTATATCGAGAAGTAAAGATATAACTCAAAAATATAATTCTATTTTTTAGAAGAAAATTTATCATAATTAGAAAAACGTAAAATAACAATGATGATGACAGGTAGATGAATATACTCATATAAAAACAACCAGAGAAGAACAAAAAAAATCTAAATGTAAAACTCAAAAAAAGAAAAAAAGAAAAAAATTACGATTAGAAAAATATAAAGTAAAGGAAAATTATTTAAGTAAAATAAAGAGAAATATAAAAAGTTAAAAAAACTAAAATAAAGAATATATTGAGAGAAATTCAATTTAAATGATAAGAAAAATTATCATAAAAAATTATAAAAAATTATAATTTAAAATATATATAATAATTAGAAAAGAATATATAATAATAATTAGAAATATATTGATAAATAGAATGATAGTAATAAGAAAAATAGTAATTAGAGAAAATTATAAAAACAATAATAATTTGGTTTATATATGTATTATATGTATTCGAAGCCCAAATAAGATTCAATCGGTATGGCTACCCCACATTGGCTTATACGAGTGATGTGACCTCAACTATCTGCACTTAGCTGGATACTAACCAGTCTGGATGAATTCTTGTCCTGGAATCGACCAAGACGAAGTGACCACAAGAAAATTATACTATAACATAGTTAACTGGTCAATTGGTTGAGGAAAGTTGGTGTTTATCACTTCTTTATAAACTCAACATTCTAGAGGTAGAGTAGATATCTATGTACCGCATACAAAATTCCAGTGTTAGACCCAGAAAACTTACACTGAAGTAAAATGAAATACATAAATGCATACAAACGCATTCATACGAACGTAATCGTATACAAACATTAACACACACACACATACATAAGTCATCACTCATATACTGACCCACATACAACCTCACAAACGTATACACATTCCGGTAAATATAACACACATGCGCGCACACAACCTCATACGTGTTCATACACGTCAAACGCACATGAATATAAATTTATACATACTCAGACACACACACGCATATGTACAGTTGCACACTCATAAGAAAACGGATCGTGTATCTGTGATTTACCCAATTTTCACGCGTGGTGGGTCAGTCAATCGGCCCGAAATTCTTCCTTGTTGTCCGAGTTGTCAGTCAACCTTTGACCCCCGTCATCGATCGATGGACACACGCGCATGTGCATCAAGATAGATAAATAGATAGATAGATAGATAGATAGATAGATAGGGGGAGAAAGAGAGAGAGTAGAGAGGGGAGAGAGGGGGAAAGAAAGAGAGAAAAAGAATTGGTTACGAAAGTAAAAGACGCACAGACAGACAGAAGGAGATGGTAAAGAAAGGGAGGGGGGCGAGGCCGAATTTGAGAGAGCCCGAGTCCGACAACAAAAATGAGCTGTTTTGTTTGACAAACTGTTTTGCTAATTATCTGCTCTCTCGTCGGCGTCGCCATCCCTCGGTTGGGAAATGTTGTTGAAACGGACAGGGCCATGAAGGATCGATGGTCTCACACCATCGGGCCATTGGTCATGCAACCATCAAGTGAAGAAAACTGATCGGGTGCAATCATCGAAAACATACGCATACGATTATCCCCACTCTACATCGAACGCAAACGCTACTCAACGGCTCAAATTCGGATGCGTTCCGACAGATTGTGGACTTCTCTTTCTTCCCCTCTCTCTCTCTCTCTCCTTCTCTCTCTCTCTCTCTCTCTCTCTCTCTCTCTCTATCTATCTATCCATTTATCTCTCTGTCGCGCGCGCTTTTGGTGTGTAAATACCTTTATTATTATTCCTTTACTTTCTTTTTCTTTCGAATGATTTTTTGTTTGTTTGCTTTCTGTTTTTTTTTTTTTTAATTTTTACACAGCATCCGGGATTCACTTTTGGAATTCTCCCAATAACTATATATATATGTGTGTGGGGGGGTGTAGACAAAGAGATAGAGATATGTATATATATATATATATGTGTGTGTGTGTGTGTGTGTGTGGGTGTGGGTGTGTATATATATATATATATATAGAGAGAGAGGAGTATTAGAAGGCTATCACACTGCAAGAAATTGAATATATTTTTTTTTTTAACTTTTTTAATATTTTTTTTATATATAGAAAATCTTACTTGATTAGGCAAAACTTAAACACTGATGTAATCTGTGTGACCGAGTTCCATAATATATTTCGAGGAAGACCTCTTTATCAAATGGTAGGTGTTTAAATCTCGAAAAACGTGTGAATGGCAATATTGCTTATAACGCAGTAAATATTAATATCCACAGCCAATGTAAAAAAACTAAAACTATAACTGGTTTTTAATTTTTTTGTTTATGATTTTAATTACTTATTAAATTTATTTTATTTATTTTTTCTCTGAATATTTTATTTTTATTTTTATTTTTTATATTTGAGCCCACCGATGAAGTGCCATTTATTATTTTTTTCCAATATTTATTTAATATTTTTTTATATACTGTTGTTATCTATTTTATTCAAACAATATTTATTTCATTACTTTCTGAAAACATTCTTTTAAATTGTAGTTTATTTATTTATTTTTTTAATTTCAAATTCATTTTATGATTAACGGCTAAATATGTTGAGATTTATACCATTTGTAGCACCCAGTAAATTTAGTGAACGAAACTAATACTTCAATTATTGTTTAGTTTATTTTTAAAATATTATCATTATATACTTAATCTGAAACTATTTAATGTTATGATTTTAGTACAATGTTATTAAAATTCATAGTTTAATTCACTAACGATTTTTTTTTTCAAATCTAAATTCAGTTCAATTTTCTTCTTTTTTTTTCCTTTCGAGAAGGTGGGATAAATCTTGTAAAATAGTAATGAATTGTCTCCCTTATACACACAAATATAAAATTAAACTAAATTAAATTAAATCAAATATAAATCTCCAATATATAATTTCTTTTACAGGATTTTCAATACTTATTTGAAATTTCTAAATCTTTAACCTTACTTTTGGATATATGTCATTCAATTGAAGAAAGGTAAAAGTGAATCTATATAGTAACTATCAACATAATAATATTAATTATGTATAATAATCCTAATAACCGGCCACTTAAAATTAACCCTAACACTTTACGAAAAATCGTGTTGGCTTGTACGACCGAAGTCCCCTTTTACAATCATCGCGGCCATATACACATGCAAAAAGATGACGTCGCTATGGGTTCCGCGCTAGGTCCAACATTTGCAAATTTTTACATGCCCAACTTGGAAACTAAAGTGTTTAACATTATTAATGAACCACTAATATATTTAAGATACGTAGATAATATTCTAATATTAACAAATAATATAAACAAGATTAACATACTACAAGATACTTTCAAAAATAACTCCATTTTGGAATTCACTTATGAACTAAACAGTGATAAAAAAAAACTCCCTTTCTTAGACGTCTTAATAGATACTAATCATAATGATTTTGTAACATCTACAAATAAAAAACCTACTAACCAAAAACCCCTGTACTCTTAACTTCGCTAGTGAATGCCCCTTTAAATATAAAATAGCCATTATTAAAAACCTACTAACGCGAGCTAATTTAATCTCCTCCTCCCCTACTCTTTTTCAAAATGAACTTAAAAATATAAAACAAACCCTAGTAATTAATGGTTTCCCTAATTATATCATCGACCAACAAATTCAACTATTTAAAAATAATGCTAGTAGTAGTAGTAGTAGTAGTAGTAGTAACAACAACAACAAAAATAACAGCAACAGCAACAACACTACTGAATCCAATTCTCCACTAAACAAGATTATTAAACTATTTTACCGCAACCAATTTCACCATAATTATAAAACAGATGAACAGGTTCTAAAAAATATTATTAATAAAAACGTACTCCCCACCGACCCAAATAAAAAAGTTAAACTATTAATTTACTACAATAAAACTAAAACCACTAATCTTATAATTACAAATAACTCTTCACCCTCGATTAGAGTTCTGGATAGAACGGGACTGGTATACGAGTTTAGATGTCCATTGGGAGACTGTGTCTCTGACAACCAAGAAAAAAAACGTATACATTGACTCGACTACCACGACTTTGTCCAGGAGGTTGACCATGCATCTATCAGATAATAGTGCCATAGCCAGACACCTCATTAACGAACATTCCTGTCCCCGCTCGCAAATACGAAAACTTCTTGTAGACAACACTAAAATCCGAGAACACAATACTAATATAAAAAAAGATCCATATACTAGAAGCTTTACACATCAAAACAAAAAAAAACGGTTATTAACAGGATTAATTTTAACACTAGTACTAATATACTAAAATGTTTATGATACTAAATAAATATAGTTTCGTATTTAAATTTTCCCGTCAAAATTAACTATAAACTCACTCCAGGTATTTACCTGATTGACATTATTCCACTGAAGATGACTCAGATGGGTCAGAAAGTACTTTTGACCTAAAAGAAAATTACGGCAGATTCATCAGCCAATTCTCATCCGAGATTAGGACTTTAATCCGGAAAATGGAAGGGATTCATACAAAAATATCCAGACACGAGTTGTCAGTTATTTTTAATATCTATATATATATATATATATATATATATATATATATATATATATATATATATATATATATTATCAACTGCCACTAGCTTTAAAGCATAAGTAGAGACGCCGACT
Organism: Sepiola atlantica; assembly: GCA_963556195.1. NCBI lineage: Eukaryota > Metazoa > Mollusca > Cephalopoda > Sepiida > Sepiolidae > Sepiola > Sepiola atlantica. The sequence continues at coordinate 90,240,578 of OY744529.1, read as the reverse complement.
GTCAGCTCGATGGTCAAGTTTCGGTCCTGGCTTGAGGTACTAGCTGTTCTACACTGAAGAGCTGTGATACAGCGAATCAGTCTGTATGTGGATTACTATATATGCTTCCTTTCTTGGGTTGAGCTTTTTCGTAAGGAAATCGCCAACTGGCACTAGCTTTCAAGCATAGCTCATTGGGTGAGACCAATTCTAGTTCTCGTCACTTGACAATGTTTACATTGAGATTTCACTTACATTCAGCCAGTATTGCAGTGATTACGCAGGGGTAGAGGCGCCGACTGTCAGCTCGACGGTCGAGTTTTCGAATCTGTCTTGAGGCACTAGCTAGTCTAGCCGCACTACGGAGTTGTGATACAGCGAAACAGTCTGTATTTGGATGACTGTATATTAGTAATATTATCGAAGTGTCCATAATTGCTGAGAACAGGGAGACTTTTATTACCAAAACAAATAAGAAAAACACGGGTAGGGGGTATCAGGAATCTGTTTCTTCAGATTGAAAATAAAAGTATTTTTTCTATTTACTTAAGCAACATGGTTAAAAGAAAAGAAATTAACATCGGACGATGAAAAAGAAAAAAAAACATTTTGCTTTGACAAGGAATATTTTTTATTTTTAAAAGCTTAGATTAAAATAAATTTTATTTATTTTTAAAAACACATTGTTATGGTTTTCTGAAAAAAAAATACTCTTACGAAACAATGTTTTAAAAAATATGTCTAAACCTCTGCTGATTCAAACCTGCGTTGTCGCGCTAACAGACATACCGGATGGTTCTTCTTGACACCAAGAAGTCCCGTTAACATCGGACGATGCAAAAGAAAAAGAAAAAACATTTTGCTTTTACAATAAAAATTTTAATTTTCAAAAGCGTAGATTTAAATAAATGTTTTTTTTTATTTAAAAAAAAAACACACACACATTGTTATGGTCTTCTAAAAAAGAAATAATACTCTTATGAAACAATGTTTGAAAACATGTCTACACCTCTACTGATTATATATATATATATATATATATATATATATATATATATATATATATATAGTTAGGTATGTGTATATGTTTCGATAAAGTGTGGAAATAGAAAAAAAACATAATTTTCAAAAGCTTAGATTCAAATAAATGTTATTTATTAAAAAAACACATTGTTATGGTCTTCTAAAAAAGAAATAATACTCTTATAAAACAATGTTTTAAAACTGATTATATATATATATATATATATATATATATATATATATATATATATACAGTTAAGTATGTGTATATATTTCGATAAAGTGTGGCTATAAAAGCCGAATTTAACAATTTAGAAATAGAAACATTTTTTTAAATTCTTTTGATCTTTATTTTATAAAGTTCGCAACGAGTTTAAAGGCTTAAGATGAAAAGTTATCACTATTATCAAAACGTAAGAAATATTTTAGACACACCTGAATATGTTCGTCAAGAAAGGCACACCATTAGTGGTAATTCTAGAATATCGATGAGGTCAATTGCAAAAAGACACCCGAAATGTTGTCCACAAAAACATCAGATTCACGTCTTATGTAATGAGTAAAAGACATGGGAGGTGACGGTGGTTAAGTGGATATCGACACGGACTGAAAATCTGGTTGTTCCAAGTTCGAATCCAGTCGGTTCCACAGTATCATTTTCACTAGAGATGTTGGCAACCTTCTCGTGGTCCTTCCCGTAAGTACCCGATGGCTTTCCAGAAAGATTTCTAACTAGAAAAACATCGGGGAAACTAATGACAACACCAGAATCATCTGATTCACACGAAAGAAGAAGAAGAAGAAGAAGAAGTAAAAAGACATATTTCCTCAGAAAAGGTCATTGGAAAAATTCGCTCAATCAGAGTTAATAAACAATTTTTTAACTCCATCATGGATTACATGATTTCTACCATTTGGCCTCCTCACTCCTCAGATATCAATCTTTTGGACTACTTTGCATGAAACTCAGTCTAGAAAAGGACCATAGGATCCCCTCATAACATCAAATAATCCCCAAAAGTCTCCATAATTAGAGTAATGTCCAATATGAACAAAGACCACCTAATGCTAACATCTAAGTGATTTATACTTCGCATTAAATGAATACAAAATTACAAACCAATATATTTTGCCTTATTCTCAAACACGTTTTTCAGTAAACCACGTTATTATCTAAGAGTCGTTATTGTGTATGTATAAATCTGTCCTCGAAACGACCGGTCCCATCTAAATGCGATCACCGTAAAAGCACCGTACCATCGCGCTAAAAAACGTTACTTACTGTAAAAGAAATTATAGTGCGATATATGTATTTTTTTTTAAATAATAAACAGAAACCACCACTTTATCAAGGCCGAGGTCACCCGTGGACAAGTGTTAATGTGATTTCTATTTTGTCCCCCCTCCAGGAGATTAGACACAAGTGTCATGTGGGTTTGATGGAAGCGTTTTCAGTGAAATGACTTGGATTTGAACCTTGCACACCCAGGTCCTCAGTTCGCGTCGATACAAACAAAGCCACTGTGCCATCCCCATGTACTTTCTTTGTTTACATATAGTTTACTACACTACCAGTGATCGAGAGAAATCTATTCTTTATAAAAGATTATTGCTTTACGCTAGGTGGAAACCATTATTCCCTCTACCAGATAGATCAGTATGCATGTGTGTATGAGTGCGTGTGTATGTGTTTATTTATTTTTTTCTGTTCATATATATATATATACATATATGTATATATATATATATATATATATATATATATATATATATATATATATATATATATATATATATATATATATATATATATATATATCTTGGCTGATGTTCCTCTGGCAACTGACGGATCACACGACACATGGCTCTTCTATCAAATAGCATCTTCTCAATCCGAATTAACGTAACGTCTTCACGCTAGAAATACATTTCGATTGACCAAGTTGACGTGTACCCTTGGCCGGGCAAGGTCAGAGGTTTAGCCACCATGCTGCACTATTGACAAAAAAGAAACAGACAGAAAAAATACAGAAAAAAATACCCCTCTCTTTCTCTCTCTCTCACACACACTTTCTCTCTCGTTCTCTCTCGTTCTCTCTCTCTCTTCCTCTGCTTCTATCTCTCTTACCATCACTATATCGATCTTACTCTCTTTCTCATTTCTCTCTCTCTCTCTCTCTCTCTCTCTCTATATATATATATATATATATATATATATATATATATATATATACATATATATACTATTTGTTATTGTTTATTATCTATGTACGTATACGTTTCGTCCTTTTTTTAATAATCGGGACTCATCAGCATAGAGATATGATTATTTACTACTATCATGCGATTCGAAACCCCGGATTACAAGTATTCTTCAACTAAAATCCGACGCCTTAACCACACGGCCAATTTTAAATAGCGAATAAACGGTGATAACTTTAACACTTTATCGGCGGCTTATATACAGGGTAGGCAAAAATAAGGGTCCTATTTTTAAAAATTCATAACTTTTTTATTTATTGATTTTTTTATTTTTTTTTTTTAGAATAAGTAAAGGACCCCTTCCGAAGCAAGCATGAGCCGTATTAGCCCTAAGGAACGTACCCTCATTTAGAAAACATTATTTTTGCTTAAAAAACTCAAAACAGTGTAAAAAACAATACTTTAGTTTTTGTAAGTTTTAAGAAGTGTTTTTCGGCTTAAATTTGTTTTGTTTATTTCAAAAAATCTCGGAAGGGTCAGTCTACACACACATAAAGTTTGGTGAGTTTAACTTTTATTTTGTGGAAGTTATTCAAATTCAAGTTATTCAAATTTAAAGATAGGACCCTTATTTTGGCCCACCCTGTATATAAGACAAGTTAATTTTATATTCCAATAATCATGGTTTTTATTTTCAATGTTCATTTTTTCGCATTTTCAAAAACCATAACATTCCTGTGATATGTATCTTTACGACTCGTTTCCCTGGAGGTGAGCCAAAATGGCGTCCTAAGATTTTGTCCTCGTGTGAAGGTTTTTTCTTTGAGTTTTTCTTTGTTTTTGCCCACAATGACCCACAGTATGATATAGGTTTTTTTCAAGACTTTTCAATTTGAGAACTTTTCTTCTTTGTGGATTTTTCTGATGATCTTGAGGTGTAGCAGAGCCGAGATTGATATAATAATGTTGGTTGGCTCACCTCCAGGGAAACGAGTCGTAAAAATACAAAATGTGAAAATGTGAAAATGTAAAAATGTGAAAAAAAAATTTAAAATAAAAACCATGATTATTGGAATATAAAATGAACTTGTCTTATTTATATATACTCTGCTGCTACAGGTTGACAATCATCGAGCTGATTTTTATAAAGAGAATACTAAATAAAAGGTACTGATTGTATATGCTAATACATATATTACCATAATACATATATATATATATATATATATATATATATATATATATATATATATATATATATATATATATATGTGCGGGTGTATCTCTCTCTATGTATATATATATATATATCAGGACCGGCGGGACAGTTATAAAAGTAGGGAGCTCTCCTAAAAAGTGGGGGGGGCGGTTAAACACATGCATATATAACTTCACTATTGATGACCGTAAAGTGGGGGGGGGGGGGCAAGTCAAAAGGGGGCTTGAGCCCCTCCCCCCCCCCCCCGCCGGTTCCGCCGTCCATATATATATATATATATATATGTATATATTTATATATATGTATATATATATATGCATGCATATATATATATATATATATATATATATATGTATATATTTATATATATGTATATATATATATGCATGCATATATATATATATATATATATATATATATATATATATATATATATATATATGCTTCAATTATCTAAGGAGCATAAGTGATATAATGTGGAGATTCTGATTAAGATTTTCTAGACAACCTATATAATAAGAATAATAATTAAACAATCCACCATCCATGTAATTTATTATGAATGGAATGTGTTTTTTAGAATGTGTTTAACTTGATTCACACTATTGGGGCTAATTGACACTACTGAGTTTGTTTTTTTACATTAGAAGGATAAAATAAGATCAATATAAGAAGTCAGGTTTTCATTGCAATATACTAATTGTAATTAATAACTAGAGAGGGGATGCTCCAAACTAAATTAAGTAGCCAAATCAGTGCATAAAATTATTGTTAATTAAGGTGTTGTAGATACTCTAAATGCATAGATTAGTAGTGTGGGGCTCTTTACATGAGGATAAATAGATATACAATAAGGGATAGATATATGATATCCTTTTTTTATGTTTATATGTTACGGCAACTTATGTAGGAGTTTGGTAGCATACCTTATATCTCTGATGGGTTAATTTAAGGGGTCTTTCTTGTGGGTATGCGTCTTGTGGGAGGGAGGTTGTTGTCTACTTCCTCCCAATTAAACAGATAATACGATTGGATTGCATCGGAAACTCTATGATCTATAGATCAAGGATAATTATTAATCCGTCAAAGACATACAATAAACTGCATATTAGATTGTGGTTAGAGGAGGGCTATGAACCCTTTTATATACAGTTAACCAAAAATGAGGATCATAGGTTAGAAATAGATTAAATAGGAGGGATCTGAAATAAACTGATACAATGTCAATGGAAACTCTTTACTTCATTATGGTGCAACATAATAAGCAGATGTCGGGATCGGGATGGGTAGTGATATAGATGACTTATAGGGGGGTGTAGACGGCTAACAGTTCTATTTCTTGCAATTAAGTAGGTGTTTCTTTCTAAATATAAATAGCTGGGCGGGGGGTTGTATGGGTCCTTCATGATGGATTTAGTAAAGGAAGAAATAAAATGGGTTATATTGTTTTCGTATTATATTGAAGGTGAGTGAAGGAAATAAGAATATTTATGGTAGAGATAGCGTGCATTATAGAATCGCCAGATAAATTTACTCATCAAAATGAGGACATTTTATTGACTTGGGAACTAATATTATCTCTTCATAGTTTTAAATTTAACTTCTAACATAAATAGTTTTTTTTTTCTATCGTAGATTGCAAACTTAGCAGGAGTTGGGTTATTTTACTTTTTTGTACTGTAGTTGGGTTGGGAAAAGATAACATGACGAATTTCGATTTTTTTCTGGTAACTTTCTATACTGCCTCATATTTTACCTATCTAATAAAATCTAGCATTGTAAAAAAATCATCATAATTAAAATTTAGGGCTAATAATATTTTAGCAACAGACATTTCCAAATTTTTATCGAGTTTTTGTCCAGTTTTGAATCGAAACGTTACAATCTCAGCTCCGCTTGTTTGGTTCCAAGATGGCCGCCTGAGAAGCAGATTATGCTGTGTCAGATGTCTTTGGGGGGATTTTCTATGATCGTCATCTTTTAAAGTGAGTGTTTTTAATTGTTTCCTATATAGCTGGAACCAGCTTTCAAGAACTCTGGTGAAGGAACTGACCCGCAAGATTCTCGCTCCATAAATCTCCTTCTGCTCACCGCTACACTCTTTGAATTATTAATCAATATAGCGATAGTCCGCCACATCGAAAATGCTAAACTTTATTCTGACAAACCGTGTGGATTTAGGAAATCACATTCTACTGCGGATATCCTAACGATTATCTCTTAACGCTTATCCCATACACTAGATAAGGCAGGTGAAGTTAGGGCGGTAGCGCTTGATATATTCAAAGCCGTTGATTAGAAGGTCTTCTCATAAAAATTAATTCGTACAGTATTACTGGACGAGTATTTAATATAAGCAGATCCTTTTTAGCTAAAAGAAAGATCCATGTCGTCCTAGATGACCGGACATCTAAACAAGATCACATTAATGCGGATCGATCTTTGGACCTTTATTATTCCTAATTTTCATAAACGACCTTCCTGATGCAATCGCCTCCGAAATGAATATATTTGCTAATGACACTACGCTCTATTCTCGACATGAATGCAAATTGAATGCACACATATCCAAGACCATGATTCAATCCTTAGTAAATGAATGACAGTGGATTTGGCTAAAAATGGATCGTTACATGTAATGCTGCCAAGACAAGGTTCCTTTTCTTTAACAATTATAAGAAACCTTACTAACCACCGATTTCCATGGCTGATAGCACCCTTCCTGAGAGTCCAACATTCAGACTCTTCGGCCTAACATTTACAGATAACGCGAATTGGATTAAATACATAGAAGATACTGCCAAGTCTGGTCAGTACTTAATAAGTGACTTAATAAGTGACTATCTAGGAAGACCAAATCCTGTATCTCAACATCTGTTCGGGGTTCTGGCGACAGAGGATTCGACTCATTGCTCAGAGTATAAATGTCACATGCAAATAAATCTGGGTGGAAAATTACATGCGGGCTCCTCTTCAGCAAGATAAACGCATGATCATAATAATAATAATAATAATAATAATAATAAGAAGAAGAAGAAGAAGAAGAAGAAGAAGAAGAAGAAGAAGAAGAAGAAGAAGAAGAAGAAGAAGAAGAAGAAGAAGAAGAAGAAGAAGAAGAAGAAGAAGGATTTCTTGTAAACGAAAACTTGAAACATCAGAGTTGTCTTCTCTTGGTGTCGGAAAAGAACTATCGTATCACAGTCTTAGATAGCGAAGGGGTGTTTGGACAGAAGGATTTTACTGATACTCTCAGGGTCAGAGGTTACCTAAAAGCGGAAGTCGATGAAACCACAGGACTTCCGGATGGGATTTTCGGTCTCTTTTTGGCGAACAACTGAAGCAAGCGGAAGCCGTTGCTGTTCCCGCGAGTCTCGGTGGGGTGAGGCGGTCGCGTACAATGTAGCAAGGCGTACGTGACAAGCGATCTATCGGTCTCTCTCTCACTCTCTTCCTGTCAAGTGTGAGAAGACAATCTGTTTTCTGTTTCTATTTTAAATAAATCCTGTTAAGAAACTGAATATTGGCTTCCACCTGGCTTTTATCAACAACCGAAAAGCAACCTGAGTTTCAAGCCGCGTGTGTTTTGTTAACAACCTGGGTTCACAAGGACAACAGACGTGCGTGAACGAGTCTATAACAGCGTGTGTAAAAGTATCACAACTCAAACTAAAACGTTTCGAAAGCCAAACTCGTTTCTAATTAAATTGGATCGAGATTTTAGCGTTTTTACGGCAAGAAAATAAACTACATAAAAAAGAAGAATGGCGCTTAATAATGCGTGAAGATATCAGGGTTTCGGTTTCGATTTCCGGTCATGGAATCCGCTTTATTTGTTGGGAATTTATTTTTACTATTAAAACAATTTTTCTATTTCTAAAAGTAGTCTCTGATATTTCGAAATGAGACAAATTCCGCAATGTATTTATTACGTTAAAAAAACGTGACTGACAGACAGACGGACAAAACCTCTATTTACATAAGATTGATTTTAAACATGAATTAATAAATATTCCCGAAATTTCAGTTTATTTGACGTATTTTAAATAGCTTTTAGGGTCTATAATATATAGGCACAACCTCCCATTTAGAAATTCAAATGTTTCAAATTTAAGTTAAATTAATAGTCATTAAGCACGAATTAACTAAAATTCCTTGAATTTCATTTTTTTATTTCAGACCGCTTTAGCTATAGTCTTGAATTTTAAACATTTTGTATAATCAAAATCACGTAACGACTGTTATCAAAAGTATAAATGTGTGTAGAGATTCTATTTTTCAACAAACCTGCTGTTGAGCCTATGTAAACAGCATCTTTGGTATTATAGTTAATTATAGTAGGTGTATTAGTGTTATTTAGTTAATTGACATTCAATATAACACTATAATTTTTACTATCCACTAAAGTTATCATTATAATTGCCCTGGATATGGTTCTGTATTATAGTACACTTGTAAATTATACTCTCATGTTTACAGGAGTCATTTAATGGGCATACAATTCTTCCTATACAATTACATTGAGGGTTAGAAGGAACATGGTTATTATTTTGGGAAACAATACAAATTTTTACGGAGTTAAAACTTTTTCTAATTATATATGTATACAGGGTGATTCATAAGTCACTTAGCTATTTATTTTTGAAATTCTAAAGTTAAAAAATACGGTAATACAAAACAGAAAGTTTATTCAACAAATTCATTTATGGGAGTTTAAAATTACAGCAAATTTTCAAAATTTCCACCTTCGTTCTGCATGCATAGCTCCATTCTTTTTTGCAAGGAATTTACGACTCTTTGTAGCATATTTGATTGATTGAGTGTTGTGCGAAGGAGGCTTTCTGTTCACATCACGTTTCCATTGCTTTTCAACAAGTGTGGAAAATTCATCAAATTTGGCCATATGAATAGCAATAAAAATTCGCTCTTCAATTGTAAATGACATACTGCCTGAAAAAAGCACATATGATGATTTACACAAATTTAAATAAATAAAAATAAATATATATAGAAACAAATATATAAACGGACAAATTTAAGTTAACAAATAGCAGTAATTAGAGAGTAAGATAACAATCATCAAAAGTTCATAGTATGTTTGTGCTTAATATGGTAATCATTTTAAATAGCTAAGTGACTTATGAATCACCCTGTATATATATATATATATATATATATATATATATATATATATATATATATATATATATATATATATATATTCGAAATTCAGGAACTTGAAAACAAACTGAAAAGTGCTATCACTAAAAATCAATAATATCTCTGATATAAATAATAACTTTGAATATTCACATAGAACGACAATCCAAAAGAAACTTAACTCTGTATACAAAAGCCGTATTTTACTTCCCAACAATCACAGAACTACATGCGCTTATCCGACCAAGAATTCACTAAATATCAAAAGGAATTCCTTAACCTTGGGCCCAATTGCTATTTATTTGGTTACCGAAATTGCACCAAAATAGCAAAAGCCGAAATCGAACTGTTATTTCAATAAATTGTCAAACTAGAAAAATGAACGAAAAATCACCATGCATACCGGAATTAATTATCCATTCAAAGCTGAAATCATAAAGCACAAGTATGATAAAAAACAAAGATCCACTACAGTCTTAACTAACAATTAAAAGAAATCCACAAATGAACTCCGAAACCACCCAAATATTATCATTTCAAAAAGCTGATAAAACTAATACATATATAGTACTTAACAAATCTGATTATTTCATAAAATTACAAACAATTTTATGACGATTACTTGAAATTTTTAAAGTTAACAAAACCTTAACTAATCAACTAAAGACACAGGTAAACAAGAATTTTACAGCTTATTTTAATGCCATAAACAAGAATTTTACAGCTTATTTTAATGCCATAAACAAGAATTTTACAGCTTATTTTAATGCCATAAACAAGAATTTTACAGCTTATTTTAATGCCATAAACAAGAATTTTACAGCTTATTTTAATGCCATAAACAAGAATTTTACAGCTTATTTTAATGCCATAAACAAGAATTTTACAGCTTATTTTAATGCCATAAACAAGAATTTTACAGCTTTTAATGCCATAAATAATAACCATAAACTCCTTGAAATAATTGATGATTGTAAACTTGGTTACCTTTACGGTACTGTAAAATCTATAAACCTAACTCCCCTCTCTTATATACCAATTAATCAAACCAAGTAATGAACTAATAACTCCTTATTCACCAAGTAAATACAAGGTAAAGTCCATACATTAACTTATACAGATACTCCAAACCAAAGAAAGAAAGAAAATCACTACACAACTTGACCTTGAAAGATTATTTACAAATGTATCAGTATACAAAACAATTATTGATAACTTATACAATAACCCATCCTTCCCTCCACTTAAAATTAGTCCTAAAATACTTTAAAAGTGATTATTAAACTGCACGAATAAAGTCCTTTTCTATGACCATAAGGGAAACATCTATACCCAAATTTACGACGTTTCCATGGGATCGGTTCTTGGACCGACTTTCAGCATCTTTTACATGGTCAATCTGGAAAATAAAATATTCAATATAATTACTAAATCCTTCATTTCTGCACGTTCCGTTAGCGATATCCGTATTTAAGCAGACAGTGATTATGAAATTAAAACACTACAAAACATTTTTCAAAAATCCCCGTACGTACATTCACTTATGAACAAAATTCCGTTTTGAGATGTACTCATTGACTTTAATAACGATGCATTCATCACGTCTCCTTATAAAAATCCTACCAGTATTAACTCATGCATCCTAAATTATAATTTAGGATGCATGAGTTAATAGTACATCGATGTAAAATAACAATTTTTAAAAATCTATTAAACCGCGTAAAAAGTAATCTCTTCGGCCAGAAAAATATTCTTTAACATATTAGAAAACATTAAGCAAGTTTTAATTGACAATCAATTTCTCAATTATATTGTAAGCGAACAAATTTAATTAATGATTAGTAGCTTAGAAAATACTAATAATAATCAACCAAATAATTCGACTATGTTAATTTATTCTATCGTAACCAAATGCATCCAAACATAAAATTGGATGAAAAGGCTGTTAAAAACATAATACATCAATATATATGGGATATATATATATATATATATATATATATATATATATATATATATATATATATATATATATATATATATATCAACTGTAATAATAAAATAAGATTCATTATTTATTATAAAATATTGAATAAGTTAGACACCGTAATAAACAATAACACTTTTCATGCACAAAACACAGTAGAAATAACTAATGTTGTATTTCAATTTCAATGCACATTGGGAGAATGTATCTCCGACAATAAAAAAAACTAATTGTCACATCGGTTTTATGACTACAACACTTTCCTGTAAGCTCACGGTGCATCTCACCAAAACGAGCTCAATTTTCCAACACCTAAAAAATCAAAACTGCCCTCTTCTCAATCTAAACACATTTTAGTTTCTAATACAAAAACAATACACCACGATACAAACATAAATAAATTAAAAATTATTGTGCCCATTTATATTGAATCTAGAAATTCCACAATTAATAATATTTATTACGAAACTAGTCACAAAATTGTCTAGCATAGTAATTAACATTAACACATTTTTAGCCGTTAAACACACCTTTTTCAATTTTACACGCGCTTTGCACGTAATCACGTTCTCATGAAACATCTTATTACTACAGACGCTCATTTTTAAAGTCGTAAATTAATAGCCGTTAAAAAAAACTCAACTCTAAAGACATATTGTAAACACACCATCACTAAACCAGCCTGATAAACATTTGATGAATCAAATCGAAATTACTCGCGAAAAAAAGAAAGAAAAATGGAACAAGAAACTCATGTATATATACTAATTTGACGGAAATACTAAATTGAAAAAAATAAATATATATAGTCATCCACATACAGACGGTTTCGCTGTATCACAGCTCTTCAGTGCTAGACCCGTTAGTGCCTCAAGCCGGGATTGAAACTCAACCGTCGAGCTGATAGTTTACGCCTATACGGCACTGACTGAGTGTAAGTGATATCTGAATGTAAATATTGTCAAGTGCCGGGAGCTCAAATTAGTTTTACTAAATGACCTATGCCTTAAAGCTAATGGCAGTTTGCGATATCCTTACAAATAAGCTCTACCCAAGAAAGAGAGCTTCATATAGGCATCCACGTACAGACTGTTTCGCTGTATCACAGCTCTTCAGTGCGGCTAGACTAGTTAGTGCCTCAAACCGGGATTGAAACTCGACCGTCGAGCTGACAGTCGGAGCCTCTTATAGTTCACCCCGGCTATTTTCAAAAACTGCAATTCATAGAAGAGTCTCGAAAATTACCTTAAACTTATGCTAACGGAAAAAGAAATCTCTGGATTTACTTACTTGTTTCTGAAATCGTCCGACCCATCCAGATAACCTTAACCCTAAGTCACGCATCTATTTATTCATTTATTTTTATCTACTTGTTTGTTATTGGGTTTTCATTGGCTGATTATACTCTCACATACATATAAACACACACACACACATACTCACACACACACACATATATATATATATATATATATATATATATATATATATATATATATATATATATATATATATATATATATATATATATATATGATCTGTAGGGCAGAGTGAGAAATGCCAATCAAATATTTTAGTGTATGCAAATGACTGATGTGCGTGTTTGTCTTTTCACAAAAATATAGCGATTGTTTTCCCGGGCGAAATGATTAATTCTGAACTAGCCACCCCACACCCACTCACCAACCACACGCGCGCTCGCGCGCACACACACACACGCATACACACATGCAGATTCACATGTAGACGTGCAGGTTCACACAGAGATAGGCGAAAAGTTAATAAACAGAAAAAAATTATTTTTCAGAATTTTTTGGGGTTTATCAATTTTTTAAATTTAATTTATTGTGAGAATAGCATCAAAGATGTCCATTGACACGTAGATCAACAGAAAAAAGTGTTAAGTAACAACCAGTAATAAGTGACAGTGTTCTCAAGGTTTCAGGTTCAATCCTCACTACTAACTAATCTATATAATACTAAAACTCTATTGTTCTTGTATGTTTGCAATCAGCTTTCAGCTTTCCGGTTTTCAACATCCGGTTGCGCATGCGTAAATAGCATCGTCTTCAATCTGTTATTCCAATTCCGTTATTCTCTATTATGATTAACGAACGCATGAAATTTTTCATTCTGGAAATTTTTAAACAATTTCATTTAATTTCATTAAATAGTTTATTTGTTTTCTTCACGGCTAAAAACATTCAACGGGAGGACTTCGTAAAGTCTGTCGCAGTTTCAAAAAAACTCCTCCCTTTTAAAAAACAAAAACAAACAAACAAAAAAACAACACTCATTATTAATATCAACCATACTAGCGGTCGGTGAACGAAACCACCTCCCACTTTCCCTCTCATAGATTTCACCACTCCTACTCCCTCTGTTTTCGTTACGTACGCGAGAAAGCCTGCTGTTCCCCCTTCCTTTCTCAAATCGCCCTAACCAACCACTTATAATTCAGTAACTGTAATTTAAAAAAAAAACAATTATAATAAACAGAACGACTCATAGAAATCTATCTATATTCTTTTTTCATTTTAATATACTTTCATAGAAATGCTTCTGTTATGTAAAAAAAAACCTATTTTCTTTATGCCACAAGTGTCACGCTCATACATGAATTCCATAGCTAATATAACAAACTGACCCAACGGGTCACGGGTGGTCTAGTAATAAAATAAAAATTACTTTTTTATGACTTCTACAATCTATCCGCGTGAATAAAATAAAAGTTTTAGTTCGAAATTCCGTATAGAAACCCGAGTTTGATAGAAAGATTCTAGAGTCCAACAAGATGAACTTGAAGAAGGTCAGAGGTTACACCAGCGAAACGTTTTGAGAATAAAATATGCAAGATGGAAATAGTAGTCCGAATAATCGAAATAATACTGAAATGATTCATATTTTATTTTTTTATTTTGTTTTATTTATTTTTATGTCGAGGGGTGAAGTTTTGTTTTGTCTGTTCTCTATTTTGCGGCATATCAACCCTTTTACGGTGATTTGATGCCGAAATGAAATCACCAATTGGGCTATAATATACTGGGAGGATATGATGGGATGGTACAGTGGTTAACGACGCGGACTGGGTGTGCCGGGTTCGAATCCAGTTCGTTCCACAGAAACACTTTCATCAAAAACTCACACCTGACCTTGTGTCTAACCTAAATAAAATACTAGGAGAATATGATGGGATGGCACAGTGGCTAAGTGGTTAACATAAAAAAGATACCCTAGAGATGGATGAACTATTAGCTAACCGTTGTTCTTTTAATCAGTTTATCTTTTTCTAACCCACAACGCATTTCCTTTATCTTACATGATAATTACTCATCTTAAAATCAGCTTTTCATTCCTCCACCCACTAAGGTAAAACCATCCGATATTCATTGTTAGTCGAGTCAAGAAGGCCACAGTATGGTTCGTAGTTATCGTAGCCGGATAGAAATAGACCGACGCTGACGTTACGTCTGCAACTTCGTTTTTCGGAAAATCTCGGACCAGGTGTCCGATCGTTATACACCAACAACGACACGCGAGTGGTCTGCCCTACCCACACGAAGTCTTATTTTAAAGTGGTTGAAGCCATTGCATTTGTAGCATGTGATAGGTGGTAGGTCCAAGGCCAGGGATGGTTGAGTAGTCCGGGAAGGCTGCACCGCAGCAACGACGAGTTCCCCTACTGATCGCTTCGTTGTTCATAAGAGCCAGAGTTCGGGCAAACAGTTCCTGGAAGAAAACCATAGGACCCTCTTCACAAGGCCAAAAAGCTCACACACGATCTGTTATTTCTTCGAAAAGGACCTACAATTTCCGAAGATCTCAACCGAATACAACACAGGTGACTTTAACTTCTTATATGCCGTCCAACTATTAGCGACAAAGGCCGTGATTAGCGCATCCTTATTTTTTTTTGTCAGTTGTTGGTAAACAGCCAACGCTCCCCCAAAGACGAAGAGGGATTACACAATCAAAGCGTTTTACCTCAGAAAGGTCGCACAGTAATTCCACTTTCTCGATCCAATCGACCACAACTCTTGTTCCGTCAAATTCGGGAACAAATCTCACCGACAAATAATTGAACAGAATCAACCATACACAAAGAAGCTAAAATTATATCCTCTATGCAAAAATTAGATAACAGAATTAAATGTAGAGCCAAGATAAAACCGTTCATCACACTAGAAGACCACAAGGATAACTTCATAACTAGATCTAGTTGTAGATTATTAAATCCTACAAAAACTAATATATAAAAAATCAGTAAACAAATATTTTTAAAAATAAAAATAAGTGCAGATTAGTAGTCCGAGGCTATAGCAATGCGATGTAGTTGCCGGAAGATGGAAAAAGTGAACAGAAATAAACGATGAGAGAAAGTGAAACTCAAAACGATTTATTAATAATTTCACGAAAAACTGATTAAATACCAGAATAGTAAATACTGTCTGGTGAATAAAAAGTTCGGCAAAGGGTAATCTTAAATTTTCGAAAGAAAAACTTTCATTTTCAAAAGACAACAATAGAAGACCGAGAGGGTCGAAAAAACGGGAAAAACCGGTGTCAAACCATTGAAATACCGCCGCAGACAATTGGAAGTAGGAACGCAGAAAATGTCAAAATTTAATTAAATAATTATTCAACTAAAGTTAAAATATTATAAACATTTGTTTATTTATATACTAATTACTATAATTTTATTATATTTTATTTTATATGATTTATTAATTTTTTTCTCTTTTTTCTTTATTCAATTCTAAATTTAAATTTACGTGTGGGCCGTTATTATTATAATATGTGCCATCAAAGGGGGATAACTTAGGAAAGAATATGTTTAGAAATGAGATTTGAAATTTGAAAAGGAATTTAAATTGTAGAATGGATCAATGCCAAGGAGGTAGGAAGGAACCGTTGGAACGGGGGAGGGGGGGGGATAAGAAGAAACGTTGGGGAAAGGGGGGGAATAGGGATAATAAATACATACACACATATACATATATAAAGTGTAAATATCTAAATACATATTTAATTTTTATGTTAATTTAAGAGTATTCCAAGGGTATAATACTCCTAGAACTAAATTATATAAATTTATTCTATTTATTGATTTATAGATTTTTTTTCTTTAATTTTCCTTTGTTATTATTATTTATTCATATATTTAATTTATTCTTTTATTATTATAATTTCTTTTTTTTTATTTATTTTAAATTTTTTTAATTATTATTTTATTTTATTGAATTTCGAACTTTAGTTAAGGGATTACAAATGTATCAGCATACACATACACACACATGAGAATACACCCATATTCACATACATGTATATATGCATACACATACACAAGGCCTAAATATATGTAAACAAAGTGCATATCATTCGATTCCATAATTATAATATGTAACATGTAAAAATATGTAACATGTAAAAATATATAATTAAGATATAAATTAAAACTAAATCAATGGAAAATACTAACGTTACGATTAAATTATTTTACAATATTAATAACAAAAGAAATTTTACTTTAACAGTTTTATATAAAAAGACAGTCATCCTTTGATTAGATGAATCAATTTAAACAATGCAGTAGAATCATAACATTTATATGTGGATAAAAACAACTGTTGATATAACGATAATGATGGATGGGGTATGTGCATTGATATACAGGGTGGGCCAAAATAAGGGTCCTATCTTTAAATTTGAATAACTTGAATTTGAATAACTTCCACAAAATAAAAGTTAAACTCACCAAACTTTATGTGTGTGTAGACTGACCCTTCCGAGATTTTTTGAAATAAACAAAACAAATTTTAGCCGAAAAACACTTCTTAAAACTTACAAAAACTAAAGTATTGTTTTTTACACTGTTTTGAGTTTTTTAAGCAAAAATAATGTTTTCTAAATGAGGGTACGTTCCTTAGGGCTAATACGGCTCATGCTTGCTTCGGAAGGGATCCTTTACTTATTCTAAAAAAAAATTTTTTTTTAATCAATAAATAAAAAAGTTATGAATTTTTAAAAATAGGACCTTTATTTTTGCCCACCCTGTATATATATATATGTATATTACTAGAAGAATACTCGTCCCGGGACAGGTAAAATTAATTTCAAAGCAGAACAGTTTTATACCCCTTTATGTCCACATACAAAGATTAAAATCAAGATGTAATGATACTAAATCTTATGTGAAAAATCCTTATTCTAATTTTTATCAAAATCCATTACATGATTTTAATTCTAGAAAATGTCTAAAAATCAAAGGCTTAAGCTTAAGGGGTCATAAGAAGAAATTGAAATTCAGGGAATACGATTTAATTGGTGTATTATGACTATGGATCAAATTTAATGCAAATCTGAAATATTTGAATTTTCAAATAGGAGGTTGTGATCATAGAATGCCACATAAAATCCTTTAAAATGCTCCAAAGAAACTGAAATTTGAGGAATATTTATTAATTGATGTCTAATACCTATTGTAAAAACTTCACAAAAATTGTAGCTATCTGAATTTTCACGAAGGGCTTCCATCCCCTTTTACCTACTTTCTATAAAACTAAATTTAACTAAATATAGCCCAAATTACGACCACTAACGCCTACATTAAACCCAACTCAATGGAAAATATTAACATCAACATTAAATGGTTTAACAATATTAATAACAACAGAAATTGTAAATTCAAGAATTTTGATATGAGAGACTCACCATTCTATTATTTCAATAAACTTAAACAACGCAATAGAATATTTAAAATAACATATAAATATTTTTGAAAAACATCTAAACATAATTTTAAAACTTGTAGAAAATCTTTATCGTATCATAACAATTATATAAGGATAAAATTGATTAAACAACAAATGTTGATATAACGTTAGGGTTTTATGGTGGAGTGGAAGTATGTAGTAGCAGCTGTGTTCCAAAATTCATGATGATCGGTTAATTAGTTTAAAAAGTAATCCTATACATACAAATATATAAACATCTACACATTCCTAACTTTATATAGATAGAAATAAATGGCCTTTCTTAAATAATTGACAAGAAAATATATGTATTTATATAGCTATTAGACTACTAGTATTTCAAATCACACCATGCAGAAATTGAGATGAAAAAGAAATCATACAATTTTATTTAATCTCTCTATACTGAGTATTTTTCAAACAAATCCATAGACTATCCAGAAACTTCAGTAACATAAACATATTTTATCAAAATCAACAACAATGGATAAAATAATGACTAAACATATAATAACAATAATAAAAAAAATAATTAACAGAAAACGAAATATAATCTGCTTTATTCCACCTTATAATTGTGAAGTAAAACACAGATTGGCAAAGTATTTGGGGTCTTATGGATACATATTATCCAGAAAATTATCAATAGAAATACTATTATATTTCTAAATTTTTTAGATGAAGATTGATCATTTGTATAATTTTTGTTATTCGGACTACATTTCTCATCTTGAGTGTTATCATCACAACGTTTCGGCCGTTGTAACCTCCAGCTTTCTTCGTGTGTATCTCTTCGAACTCGGGAATATTTCTGTCGGACTCGGGAATCTGGACGGAATTTCGGTGAAGAATTGCGAAGACTTCTCTCAGTCATGTCTGACGGAACAAGATCATGCTACCCCATTGATTAAATAAAGGGTTCCGTTCGAAATTCCGTCCAGATTCCCGAGTTCGACAGAATTATTCCCGAGTTCGAAGAGATACATCTGAAGAAGATCGTAGGTTACAGCGACCGAAACGTTGTGATGATAACACTGAAGATGATAAATGTAGTCCGAATAACAAAAATTATACAAATCAAAAACAATTATCGATTGATGAACAAATTTTTAACACCTAATGTAATATACAAAGTCCGTAAATAACAATATTAATAACGAATAGAAAGTATATATAGGAGCTACAAATAATCCATTTAAGGGTAGATATAGTCATCATATGATGGCATTTTAAAATAAAAGATGAAAGAATTATTCTATATTGATTAAATATATGGGAACATATAGATAAAAAGATAAATCGTAATATTAATAATTTCTTGCAATATAAATAGTAGAAACTGCAAATTACGTTTACAAGAAAATATTAAATTTATAATTTAAAATAAAACAAATTATTAAATAAAAAAGCAAGAATTTGTAGTCAAATGCAGACATAGTTGCTTTGTTATTTGCCTCCTGATTAACCAAAATAAGTCAAATAGAGAAATAAGCAAATAATAAAGTAAATGAAATAATAAATAAATAATTATAATTGATATATTAATAGTTCAAAGATATATGTTTTAGAACATTATTGTCTCCACTTATTTGGCCTTTTATAGTGGAAAAAGAAGGTTTCTGGACTTTGTTTTATTTTGTGTTCATAATTATTGAACAATTCAATTGAATATTGCATGTATAGTATTGATAAAGAAATATTGTGCTGATGGAGAATTCATTTAGTTGTCGATCTTCTACCGTGCTATAGATGTGATAATAAAATTGAAATTTGTGAAACATATGTACACAAGGACAAATATTGTTGGTGTTGTGACTTTTTCGGAGCATGATAATTGCAAAATAATGAATATGTCATAAATGTGCCTTCTACTCAGTTATAATATATATATATATATATATATATATATATATATATATATATATATATATATATATATATATATATATATATAATACTATACAGTGAAAAATCGATCAGTCAGTATGTACTCTAATCGAGGGAAGTGTAGGTTGGATTCCTAGTCCAATATGATAGATTTCCCATTCCTCTTGAAACCGCCAGTATCAATGACCTTACAAACGTAATTGAGCACTCTTTTTTATTCCTCATATGTCTAAATTGTTTCTCCGTTATCACAGCCCACACACACCAAGCCGGCGATCAACAGGAAATCCTGCTAATAGTTGGTTTAGTGTGGTGTGAGCTTTATTCTGTATCTTATTGTAAATACTAATATTAATTTAGAAGATAAATATATTTTGAAAGAAGTTTATCTGTTTATTATCTAAAATAAAATAGTTGTTATCTAAAATGACATTTTTGAAAATGATTGGCATTTATTTTGTACGAAAGTTGAAAAAGTTGAAAATTATTATTCTGCTTGTTTACGTTTAGCATTTTAATAAACATTTTTTATTACATAAATAAATTTTTAAAAAACAACTTTTTTATGAACAGTAATATAAGTACATATTAGACATTCACTCTGGATTTCTTCATTTTTAATTTCCGGGCATAAAAACATTTTTATTCTTTTCTATTGCTTTCCGAAGGTTTAATGTAGCATTTTTGTTATAGTCTTTCAAACTTAAATTTCACACGACATTTTCGTTGCTTTACGAAAGGTTAATGTAGCATTTTCTCCTTGTCTGTCACGCTAAAATTTCATACATAATTGTGATTGCTTTCTGACGCTTGATGTGTCATTTCTGTTAGTTTTTCACGCTTAAATTTCATACAAAATTTTGATTGCTTTCTGACGCTTGATGTATCATTTCTGTTAGTTTTTCACGCTTAAATTTCATACAGAATTTTGATTGCTTTCTGACGCTTCATGTATCATTTCTGTTAATTTTTCACGCTTAAATTTCATACAGCATTTTCATTGCTTTCTGATGTTTAGAATAGCATTTTCGTTAGTCTGTAATTACTAAGTTTCTAATGACTAAAATTTACATTGCTTTTTTATGTGTTAACGAGTCCCTGCTTATCATGGCCAAAAGGCTTCTCGGAGATAAGAGTTGATGAGTTTGTCAAGTAAACGGTGAGACAACATCGTGTGGATTGGAATTTTATTATCTAAGATGACGACTCAACAAGAATTCGTTAACATTGGACTTTAAAACGACCATGTTTTAGTCAGCTGGGAAGCAGCCTCGTGGCACTGTGTTCTACTGGCGAGCAGTTCTTAAATAGAAATTTTGCTCATGGAAGTTTAGTTTAGTCTTAGGTACACAGAGAAAGAAAGGAAAATTATTTACAGTGGTTGTAGCTAGACGAGTTTTGTTGTGAATGTTTTACAGCGGGCATAGATTGGAACACAGTCAAGCATGTACAATAGAAACAACGATAGAGTAGAGAAAGACTAGCAACCTCTCTTTTGTGAGTAAGAGGCTGTAGAGAAGAAAAAGACACGCTACACAATATTTCAGAGTCGGTTTTGTACTCTGTCAGGGCATAAACGGGTGCTCTGAGCGGCACCTTCACAGATGTGGCAACAGTACTTCATCTAAGGGCGTATTTGACTCTTATACACGTGAAGTATTGCGTCAGACCTGAGACACTTTCTGGTGCGATAGAATGATCCAACTATTTTTCCAGCGACCTTAGCGACACATTTGATGTAAGTCTTCGAATTTTAGGTCTAAAGTGAAGGTCAGTCCGAAGAGCTATCTGTTTAATGGATGTGGCTTTGTCGTTAGTTTGACACGCTTAAATCTTGTACAGCGTTTTCATTGTTTTGTGGAAGTTTAATGACGAATGTTCGTTGTGTCTGTAAATCTTTTATTTCATATAGCATTTTCATTGCTTTGTGGAAGTTTAATGTAGAATTTTCGTTGCTTCTGTCTATATTAAATTTCATATAGCATTTTCATTGGTTTTTGGAAGTTTAATGACGAATTTTAGTTGTTTCTGTCTATATTAAATTTCATGAAGAATTTTAATTACTGTGTAGTAGTTTTAAGTAGTATTTTCGTTGTTTCTGTCTATATTAAATTTCATATAGCATTTTCATTGTTTAGTGGAAGTTCAATGTAGAATTTTCGTTGTTTCGGTCCATATTAAATTTCATATAGAATTTGCATTGCTTTTTGGAGGTTTAATGTAGAATTTTCGTTGTTTCTGTCTATATTAAATTTCATGAAGAATTTTCATTACTTTGTAGTAGTTTTAAGTAGTATTTTCGTTGTTTCTCAGCATATTAAATTTCATATAGTATTTTAATGGCTTTGTTGAAGTTTAATGTTGAATTTTCGTTGTTTGTGTCGATCTTAAATTTCATCTAAAATTTTCATGGCTTTGTAGAAGTTTAATGTAGAATATTTGTTGTTTCTGTCGATATTAAATTTCATATACCATTTTCATTGCTTTTTCGATGTTTAATGTAGAATTTTATTTTTTATGTCTATATTACATTTAATAGAATTTTCATTGCTTTGTTGAAGTTTAATGTAAAGTTTTCGTTGTGTCTCTCTATATTAAATTTCATATAGCATTTTCATTGCTTTGTGTAAGTTTAATGTAGAATTTTCGTTGTTTCTGTTTATATTAAATTTTGATATAACATTTTCATTGCTTTGTAGAAGTTTAATGTAGAATGTCCGTTGTTTCTGTCAATATTAAATTTCATCTAGCATTTTCATTGCTTGCTGAAGTTTAATGAAGAATTTTAATTGTTACTGTCTATATAAAATTTCATATAGCATTTTCATTGCTTTGTGGAAGTTTGATGTTGAATTTGAATTTTTTCTGTCTATATAAAATTTAATCTAGCCTTTTGATTACTTTGTGGAAGTTCAATGTTGAATTTTCGTTATTCTTGTTTATATAAAATTTCATGTAGCATTTTCATTGCTTTGTTGAAGTTTAATGTAGAATTTTATTTTTTATGTCTATATTACATTTAATAGCATTTTCATTGCTTTCTTAAAGTTTAATGAAGAATTTTTGTTGTGTCTCTCTATATTAAATTTCATATAGCATTTTCATTGCTTTGCTGAAGTTTGATGTGGAATTTTAATTGTTTCTGTCTATATTAAATTTCATGTAGCATTTTCATTACTTTGTGGAAGTTTAATGTTGAATTTTCGTTGTTCTTGTTTATATTAAATTTCATATAGCATTATCATTGCTTTTTTGAAGTTTAATGTAGAAGTTTCGTTGTTTCTATCTATATTAAATTTCATATAGCATTTTAATTTCTGTGTGTGGAAGGTTTAAGTTAAATTTTTGTTATGTATATTAATCTTAAATTTCATATACCATTTCCAGTGCTTTGTGTAAGTTCAATCTACAATTTTCGTTGTTTCTGTCTATATTAAATTTCATATAGCATTTTCATGGCTTTGTTGAAGTTTAATGTAGAATTTTCGTTGTGTCTCTCTATATAAAATTTAATGTTGCATTTTCATTGCTTTATAGAAGTTTAATGTAGGATTTTCGTTGTGTCTGTCTATATCAAATTTAATATAGCATTTCCATTACTTTGATGTAGTTTAAAGTAATATTTTCGTTGTGTCTCTCTATATAAAATTTCATCTAGCATTTTCATTGCTTTGTTGAAGTTTTATGTAGAATTTTCGTTGTGTCAATTAATCTTTAATTTTATATAGCATTTCCATTGCTTTGTAGAAGTTCAATGTAGAATTTTCGTTGTTTCTGTCTATATTAAATATCATACAGCATTTTCATTTCTTTGCTGAAGTTCAATGTAGATTTTTTGTTGTTTCTGTCTATATTAAATTTTATATATAATTTTTATTGCTTTGTGGAGGTTTAATGTAGAATTTCCGTTGTGTCTATCTATATTTAATTTCATATAGCATTTTCATTGCTTTGTGGAAGTTTAATGTAGAATTGTTGTTGTTTGTGTCAATATTGAATTTCATCAAGAATTTTTATTGCTTTGTGTAAGTTTAATGTAGAATTTTCGTCGTTTCTGTCTATATTAAATTTCATATACCATTTTCATTGCTGTGCTGAAGTTTAATGTAGAATTTTCGTTGTTCTTGTTTTTATTAAATTTCATATAGCATTTTCATTGCTTGTTGAAGTTTAATGTAGAATTTTATTTTTTATGTCTATATTACATTTAATAGCATTTTCATATAGCATTTGCATTGCTTTCAAGAAGTTTCAGTATAATTCTGGTTGTTTTTGTCTATATTAAATTTCATATAGCATTTTAATTGCTTAGTAGACCTTTAATGTTGAATTTTCGTTGTTCTTGTTTTTATTAAATTTCATATAGCATTTTCATTGCTTTGTGGAAGTTTAATGTAGAATTTTATTTTTTATGTCTATATTACATTGAATAGCATTTTCATACAGCATTTGCATTGCTTTCAAGAAGTTTCAGTATAATTCTCGTTGTTTTTGTCTATATTAAATTTCATATAGCATTTTAATTGCTTAGTGGACGTTTAATGTTGAATTTTCGTTGTTCTTGTTTTTATTAAATTTCATATAGCATTTTCATTGCTTTGTGGAAGTTTAATGTAGAATTTTATTTTTTATGTCTATATTACATTTAATAGCATTTTCATACAGCATTTGCATTGCTTTCAAGAAGTTTCAGTATAATTCTCGTTGTTTTTGTCTATATTAAATTTCATATAGCATTTTAATTGCTTAGTGGACGTTTAATGTTGAATTTTCGTTGTTCTTGTTTTTATTAAATTTCATATAGCATTTTCATTGCTTTGTGGAAGTTTAATGTAGAATTTTATTTTTTATGTCTATATTACATTTAATAGCATTTTCATACAGCATTTGCATTGCTTTCAAGAAGTTTCAGTATAATTCTCGTTGTTTTTGTCTATATTAAATTTCATATAGCATTTTAATTGCTTAGTGGACGTTTAATGTTGAATTTTCGTTGTTCTTGTTTTTATTAAATTTCATATAGCATTTTCATTGCTTTGTGGAAGTTTAATGTAGAATTTTATTTTTTATGTCTATATTACATTGAATAGCATTTTCATACAGCATTTGCATTGCTTTCAAGAAGTTTCAGTATAATTCTCGTTGTTTTTGTCTATATTAAATTTCATATAGCATTTTAATTGCTTAGTGGACGTTTAATGTAAAGTTTAAATTGTGTCTGTCTATATTAAATTTCATATAGCATTTTCATGTCTTTTTAGAAGTTTAATGTAAAATGTTCGTAGTTTCTGTCCATATTAAATTTCATATGGCATTTTCATTGCTTTTTGGGAGTTCATAGTAGACTTTTCCTTGTGTCTGTCAATATTAAATTTCATATAGCATTTTGATTGCTTTGTAGAAGTTTAATGTAGAATTGTTGTTGTTTCTGTCAATATAAAATTTCATATTGCATTTTCATTGCTTTGTGGTAGTTTAATGTAGAATTATCGTTTTGTCTGTCAATCTTTAATTTCATATAGCATTTTCATTGCTTTGTACAAGTTTGATGTAAAATTATAGTTTTTCCTGTCTATATAAAATTTTATATAGCATTTTCATTGCATGTTGGTTGTTTTAATGTAGAATTATCGTTTTGTCTGTCAATCTTTAATTTCATATAGCATTTTCATTGCTTTGTACAAGTTTGATGTAAAATTATAGTTTTCCTGTCTATATAAAATTTCATATAGCATTTTCATTGCATTGTGGTAGTTTAATGTAGAATTATCGTTTTGTCTGTCAATCTTTAATTTCATATAGCATTTTCATTGCTTTGTACAAGTTTTATGTAAAATTATAGTTTTTCCTGTCTATATAAAATTTCATATAGCATTTTCATTGCATTGTGGTAGTTTAATGTAGAATTTCCGTTGTTTCTGTCTATATTAAATTTCATATAGAATTTTCATTGGTTTATGGAAGTTTAATACCGAATTTTTTTTAGCGTCTGTGGGTCTTAAATTTCATATAGCATTTTCATTGCTTTGTGGATGCTTAATTTAGAATTTTCGTTGTTTCTGTCTATATTAAGTTTCATATTGCATTTTCATTGCTTTCTGGAAGTTTAATGTAGAATTTTTGTTGTGTCTGTCTATATTAAATTTCATATTGCATTTTCATCGCTTTCTGGAACTTTAATGTAGAATTTTCGTTGTTTCTGTCTATATTAAATTTCATATAGCATTTTCATTGCTTTATGGAAGTTTAAAGTTCACTTTTCCTTGTGTTTGTCAATCGTAAATTTCATGAAGCATTTTTATTTCTTTGTGGAAGTTTAATGTAGAATTCTTGTTGTTTCTGTCAATATTAAATTTCATATAACATTTTCATTGCTTGTTGATTTTTAATGTAGAATGTTCGCATGTCTCTCTATATTAAATTTCATATTGCATTTTCATTATTTTGTGGAAGTTGTAAGTAGAATTTTCGTTGTTTCTGTCTAAATTGAATTTAATATAGCATTTTCATTCTTTTTTTAAGATTTAATGTAATATTTTATTGTGTCTGTCTATATTAAATTCTATATAGCATTTTCATTCTTTTGTTGAGGTTTAATGTAGTATTTTCATTGTTTCTATCTATATAAAATGTTATATAGCATTTTCATTACTTTGTGGAAGTTTTAAGCAGAATTTTCGTTGTTTCTGTCTATATTAAATTTCATATAGAATTTTCATTGCTTTGTGGTAGTTTAATGTAGAATTTTCGTTGTGTCTGTTTATATTAAATTTCATATAGCATTTTCATTGCTTTGTGGAAGTTTAATTTAGAATTGTTATTGTTTCTGTCTATATTAAATTTCATATAGCATTTAAATTGCCTTGTGGAAGTTTAATGTAGAATTTTCGTTCTGTCTGTCTATATTAAATTTCATATTGCATTTTCGTTGATGTGTAGAAGTTTAATGTAGAATGTTCGTTATGTCTGTCAATCTTTAAGTTAGTATAGCATTTTCATTGCTTTATGGAAGTTTAATGTAGAATTTTAGTTGTTTCTGTCTATATTAAATCTCATTTAGTATTTTCATTGTTTATTTTAGGTCTAATATAGAATTTTTTTTGTGTCTCTCTATATTAAATTTCATATAGCATTTTCATTTCTTTGTTGAGGTTTAATGTAGAATTTCCGTTGTGTCCATCAATTGTAAATTTCATATAGCATTTTCATTGCTTTGTAGAAGTTTAATGTAGAATTTTTGTTGTGTCTGTCAATATTAAATTTAATATTGCATTTGCTTTGCTTTGTAGAAGTTTAATGTAGAATTCTCGTTGTTTCGTTCTATATTAAATTTCATATTGCATTTTCATTTCTTTGTGGAAGTTGTAAGTAGAATTTTTGTGTTTTTTTTTCTATGTTAAATTTCATATAACATTGCTTTGTTTAGGTTTAATGTAGAATTTCCCTGTGTCTCTCTATGTTAAATTTCATATAGCATTTTCATTGCTGTGTAGAAGTTTAATGTAGAATTTTTGTTGTGTCTGTCTATATTAAATTTCATATTGCATTTTCATCGCTTTCTGGAACTTTAATGTAGAATTTTCGTTGTTTCTGTCTATATTAAATTTCATATAGCATTTTCATTGCTTTATGGAAGTTTAAAGTTCACTTTTCCTTGTGTTTGTCAATCGTAAATTTCATGAAGCATTTTTATTTCTTTGTGGAAGTTTAATGTAGAATTCTTGTTGTTTCTGTCAATATTAAATTTCATATAACATTTTCATTGCTTGTTGATTTTTAATGTAGAATGTTCGCATGTCTCTCTATATTAAATTTCATATTGCATTTTCATTATTTTGTGGAAGTTGTAAGTAGAATTTTCGTTGTTTCTGTCTAAATTGAATTTAATATAGCATTTTCATTCTTTTTTTAAGATTTAATGTAATATTTTATTGTGTCTGTCTATATTAAATTCTATATAGCATTTTCATTCTTTTGTTGAGGTTTAATGTAGTATTTTCATTGTTTCTATCTATATAAAATGTTATATAGCATTTTCATTACTTTGTGGAAGTTTTAAGCAGAATTTTCGTTGTTTCTGTCTATATTAAATTTCATATAGAATTTTCATTGCTTTGTGGTAGTTTAATGTAGAATTTTCGTTGTGTCTGTTTATATTAAATTTCATATAGCATTTTCATTGCTTTGTGGAAGTTTAATTTAGAATTGTTATTGTTTCTGTCTATATTAAATTTCATATAGCATTTAAATTGCCTTGTGGAAGTTTAATGTAGAATTTTCGTTCTGTCTGTCTATATTAAATTTCATATTGCATTTTCGTTGATGTGTAGAAGTTTAATGTAGAATGTTCGTTATGTCTGTCAATCTTTAAGTTAGTATAGCATTTTCATTGCTTTATGGAAGTTTAATGTAGAATTTTAGTTGTTTCTGTCTATATTAAATCTCATTTAGTATTGTCATTGTTTATTTTAGGTCTAATGTAGAATTTTTTTTGTGTCTCTCTATATTAAATTTCATATAGCATTTTCATTTCTTTGTTGAGGTTTAATGTAGAATTTTCTGTTGTGTCCATCAATTGTAAATTTCATATAGCATTTTCATTGCTTTGTAGAAGTTTAATGTAGAATTTTTGTTGTGTCTGTCAATATTAAATTTAATATTGCATTTGCTTTGCTTTGTAGAAGTTTAATGTAGAATTCTCGTTGTTTCGTTCTATATTAAATTTCATATTGCATTTTCATTTCTTTGTGGAAGTTGTAAGTAGAATTTTTGTGTTTTTTTTTCTATGTTAAATTTCATATAACATTGCTTTGTTTAGGTTTAATGTAGAATTTCCCTGTGTCTCTCTATGTTAAATTTCATATAGCATTTTCATTGCTGTGTAGAAGTTTAATGTAGAATTTTTGTTGTGTCTGTCAATATTAAATTTCATATAACCTATTTATTTTTTTGTAAAAGTTTGAATGTAGCATTTTGTTTGTTTGTCAAGCTGTAATTTTATGTATAATTTTCATAGCTAAATGCGCAGATTAAATGAATGGATTTTAAGCTTCTTGTTGTATGTCAGTTATATTAACAACTATTTAATAGGGTAGACTAGACTCTCAAACCTTGGCGGAGCAACTTGTTTAGGAAAAGACAAAACTCCGAAATAACACGAGTCTTTGTCTGCTTATCTTTATCATTTTGTTTAGTCGTCTTGGACTTATCCGTGCTATTGCACTCAAGCAATAACGTTTTGGAAAGATGCGGTTGGGATCACGCCACCCGTGCTTCACTATAGATTCCCCGCGCATTAATCGTAACATCCAATGTCGCTCGAGACTTGAAACAGGTCAACTATATAAACTACGGGATTAAATTCAGATATTTTATTAAATTCTTCGTATATTTTTCTCAAATATAGATTCGTATATATTGTGTTTATTATGCACTAATCACATAGGGAAAGGTATTAACCTACACCCTTCTCAATTCGTAGCTATGGGTAAAACAGAGACTTGTATTGAACTAATGGTATACATTTAATAGTTTGCAATAGGTAATGTGTCTGGATATTAAATAAGCAAAAAGGGGTCGATGTTCAGTAAAAACAAAACAAAGAAAGCCAACTAATGGCTCGTTTAAACGTATTTTCCCTACGTATTTAAAAAGTAACCGAAAAGAATTGATATGCCGTAAAATAGACCCAACCAAACCGTCAAATATAGATTCCTGCTAATTAGAATAAATTG
This sequence comes from Sepiola atlantica, assembly GCA_963556195.1. Lineage (NCBI taxonomy): Eukaryota > Metazoa > Mollusca > Cephalopoda > Sepiida > Sepiolidae > Sepiola > Sepiola atlantica. The sequence continues at coordinate 90,210,638 of OY744529.1, read as the reverse complement.
GGGAGAATTACGACTTCGACCGCAAATTTTCCGCATAACATTTCCGGGCGGACATCAGTTGTTCCGTGCGCACTTTGACAGCTACAAATGAATATGCAGAGGTGAAAGGTCACCAATCACTCACTAGGCAACCGGAAGTTGGTAACGACCAAAAGGGTTAGAGGGTGGCGCGACGATCCTTTGTATTTTGGGGTTCTTGTTTGTTGTTTCACAGACCTCCCCCGGGACGGACAACCCTCTCGTACGGGGGCGAACATCTATTGATGGACGCGCCTGATTGATAGCAAAGGGAAGAACGAGCCACACGACAAAGCTATTCTTCTTTCCTTTTTGTAGCCAAGCCAACAGAAGAGATATGTGCGTGCGACCAGACACTGTTGTGGTAATTTAGGTTTCATAAGTTGAAGCACACACACACACACACACACACACACATATATATATATATATATATATATATATATATATATATATATATATATATATATATGGCAAGTAAGCTACATACACGTGTACATGAAATCGCCAGGTTCTACTCACGTATAGTTTAAGTGAATACTGGAAATATATATATATATATATATAAATTCTTTGTAGAATGGTAGGAAAAATCCCAGCAGAGTGCTCGATTAATTAAGAATCAAAGTTAAAAATTAAGAGCATAATATTTATTTATTCTGGTACAGAAAAATTAGTACAACATTCGTACCGTCGGTTTCAAGCACGGAAGGTCTTACCCATCCGGCTCTCTTCAGCTTCTGTTGTCAACAGAAGCTGAAGAGAGCCGGATGGGTAAGACCTTCCGTGCTTGAAACCGACGGTACGAATGTTGTACTAATTTTTCTGTACCAGAATAAATATATATATATATATATATATATATATATATATATATATAACTTACAATATTATAAGTTCTTAATTTATTCTTTATTCCTCACATTCTATGTGCAATGTTTCTGACAAAGAGGAAAGAATTGCTGTTTTCTAGAACGGAATCTATCCATCGAAAACTTATCGTTAGCTTTTTTTTACCTTAAAGTAGTATTTATTTAGCTCTTTACATAAAGTGGGTTCATGTATTGTCTGGGGCGATTTCCATTATATATATATATATATATATATATATATATATATATATATATATATATATATATATATATATATATATATAGTAAAATTATATATATATATATATATATATATGTATATATATAGTAAAATTATATATATATATATATATATATATATATATAGAGAGAGAGAGAGAGAGAGAGAGAGAGAGAGAGATTTTACATGATAGTTTAGGGTAATATTTCGATTATCTAGATAAATAATGAGTACGAACACTGGTGAAGCATTTTTCCGTCATTTTTGACAGAGGGTGTATACTAATATATTATATTATTTTATACTATTATAATATATGTGTACATAAATGAAATAGTAATAGATAAATATTTGCTAGTATATATATATATATATATATATATATATATATATATATATATATATATATATATATATATACATATATATATATATATATATATATAGAGAGAGAGAGAGAGAGAGAGAGAGTGAGAGAGCAAGAAAGAAAAAAAGAGCGAGAGATAGAAGGGAGCATATCATATATATATATATATATATATATATATGTGTGTGGGTGTGTGTGTCCCTCCACTTACATATATATATATATATATATATATATATATATATATATATATATATATATATATATATATATATATATATATACAGGGTGTTTCAAAAGTCTTGGGAACATAACGATTTTTAATAACTCAAAAACTATTAGGAGTTGAAAAATGAAATTGGTACCGTTGGAAAGGTTAAAGTTTCAAGTTGGGAATCTTCAAAGTTGCTCAATATGAGCACCATTCGTCACACGGCAGACATCTAGTCGATAGTCCATTTCCTGCCAAACGCGTTCCAGCATCTTGACGTCAATGGTTCCCACAACTGCCGTTACTCGAGCCTTTAGTTCGTCAATATCTCTTGGAAGGGGCGGCACATAGACTTGTTGCTTGACAAAGCCCCAAAGGAAAAAGTCACACGGGGTAAGATCTGGAGACCTAGGAGGCCAGGGCATGAGAACGTCATCACCTCGCCCAGATCTCCAAATCCATCTACCAGGCAGCCTTGTGTTAAGAAACTGCCTTACTCTAAGACTCCAGTGTGGTGGTGCACCATCTTGTTGAAAAATGAAGTCATCAGATTCTGCTTGTTCCAACTGAGCCATTAACCAGTCTTCCAGCATGTTGAGATAGGATTCACCAGTGATAGTTGCCTCTTCAAAGAAGAACGGTCCATAGACACCTTTCTTGGAAATTGCACAAAACACGTTCACTTTTGGTGAATCTCGCTCGTGCTCAAGAAGTTCATGAGGATTCTCAGTACCCCATATGCGAGTGTTATGCTTGTTAACTTTGCCATTCAGATGGAAGGTCGCCTCATCGCTAAAAACAAGCCGGTCATCAAAGCCGTTATCTTCCAACTTCTCTTGCATTGCAATGCAAAAGTCACGGCGAAGTGGCTTATCAGTGTCCTTCAACTTTTGGACCAACTTGAGCTTGTAAGGTACCATTTGCAGTCGTTTCCTTAAGACACGCCAGACAGTTGCTGGAGCAAGCTGAAGTTCCCTGCTGGCTCTTCTCACTGATTTACGGGGGCTCCGCTGAAAGGCTGTCCGAACTTGCTCAACTGCATCTTCTGAAGTTGAAGGGCGACCTGTTCGCTTACTTGGGCACAAACACCCATCTTTCACAAATTTAGCATGCCATCTGACAATGGATTTCCTTTCAGGGGCTTCTTTTTTAAATTTCCTGCGAAATGCACGCTGAACACATGTCCACGATTCAGTCTTTGCAAATTGGAGGACGCAAAATGCCTTGTCTTGTTTTGAGAACGCCAATACTGCACCTGGAAAGATAACACGAAAATCATTAGTATGACCAAAAACTTGATTAAGCAAGCTTTAAAATGGCACCAGTTTCATTTTTCTACCTGGAATAGTTCATGAGATATACGCATTTGTAATGTTCCCAAGACTTTTGAAACACCCTGTATATATATATATATAAATGTGTGTGTGTTTAAGTGGAGGGGGCACACATATATATATATATATATATATATATATATATATATATATATATATATATATATATATATATATATATATATATATATATATGTATATGTATATGTATATATATATATATATGTATATGTATATGTATATATATATATATATATATATATATATATATATGCTAATTTTATACGGGCATAAAAGTAATCCATGGACACGTGTTTCTGGCTCACAGTCGTCATCAGCATGGCTAACTTACACAGAGATCGAACCCTCAATGTTGATGTCTATAGTCCAGCGTTCTACCACAGGGCCAAGACGCTCTGTAATTTAATGTACTTTTATGTAATTATTTTTATAGGTGATTTTCAGCTCGTTGTTATTGAGCTTACTATTATTTCAATTGTTTCACTTCCTAAGTGATTAAGATGCAGGAAACTACATTATTAGTCGTCCTAAACTTCAAAGGCCGTATTTTTCGTTAATATATATATATATTAATTTTATACGCACATAAAACTAATCCATGGGCACGTGTTTGCTCGGGGTCATAAAAACACAAAATAGAAGAAAAATAGTGTGGGTAACATCTTTATCTTCAAACTTCTATTTCTCTCCCTCTCTATAGCCGTCTCCTTATCTTTCTCCCTTCCTCTTCCCTAGTCGTCCCATTTCACCGCCCCCTCTCCCATTTGCTACCTTCTCCCTGTTGTCTTTGGCAAAAGCTGTCTCTTCCCCACCACTTCTCTCCCATTGCCCATGGCAAAAGTATGACATATTTCTATTAAAAGTACAACCTCTGTCTGCGCCTTCTATATACGTACTTATCTTCGCCCCATTGCGCATACTATATACGTACCTATCACCGCTCCGGTGCGCATAATATATACGTACTTATCGCCGCTCCGGTGCGCATACTATATACGTACTTATCACCACCTTGGTGTGCATACTATATACGTACCTATAGCCGCCCCGGTGCGCATACTATATACGTACATATCGCCGCCCCAGTGCACATACTATATACGTACCTATCTCTGCCCCGATGCGCATACTATATACGTACCTACCGCCGCCTCGGTGCGCATAATATATACATAACTATCTCTGCCCCTGTGTGCATACTATATACATACTTATCTCCGCCTCGGTGCGCATACTATATACGTACCTATTCCACCCCGGTGCGCATACTTAAGAACTCATATTAATGCGCCCCTGTCGTATCAAAGAACAAAAATCAAGTGTATTCATGTAGCGTCACTATCATAAAAAAGAACTCATATTAATGCGCCCCCGTTGTATCAAAGACTCCATATGGTGCCTTTGTGCCCCTGTTCAAGAAGAAGAAGAAGAAGAAGAAGAAGAAGAAGAAGAAGAAGAAGAAGAAGAAGAAGAAGAAGAAGAAGAAGAAGAAGAACGTATTTGATAGGGGTGCAATACTGAACAAGCTCCCTAAAAACGTATTTCATAGGGGCGATATACTGCACAAGCTTCCGGTCGCATACTTTTGCTAGTTGGAAGCAGAACAGATACTCAAAAAAGAAGTATGGAATGTTTGGGAGGATGGTATCATGACAACAGAATAAATACTACACTAACTCCACATCTCTCAAAAGAGGAGGTGGTAATGCCTGGATTTAGGGTATCATGACAATAGAACAGATACTACACTACCTCTATACTTCGACGGATAATCGTCTGACGCGTCCAGATCTGGCTGTATCTAGATCCGGCGTTCTGTTTAAAATGACAAAAAAGAAACGCCAAAAAAAACAAAAAGAATTGACCAAAAACATAAAAGTTTTTAAAAAAACAGATAAAAAAACAAAAAAACATTAAAAACACAAACATTGGCGGCAAAGAGCAGAAAGAAAAAAATTCACAAAAAACATGAAAAAACATTTTTTAAACATATAAAAGCCAAAAAAGTATATAAAAAAAACATCAACATTAGCACAAAAAAATTAACTAAAAGCATGAAAACAAAATTTTCTCTCTTCACCCCCTCCCCCCCCCAAAAAAAAAAATTTACTCTCCTCCACCCAAAGAAATATTTTTAGCTTAAAAAATAAAAACATATACTACACTACCTCCACACATCTCAAAAAGGGAGGACGTAATGCCTGGGAAGATGTCATCATGACAACAGAGCACATACTACACAACCTCTACACCTCTCAAAAAGAGGGAAGTAATGCCTGGGAGGATGGTATCATGCAAAAAGAACAGATACTAAACTACCTCCACAGCTCTAAAAAGAAGGAGGTAATGCCTGGGAAGATGGCATCATGACAACAGAGCACATACTACACAACCTCCACACCTCTCAAAAAGAGGGAAGTAATGCCTGGGAGAATGGTATCATGCCAAAAGAACAGATACTAAACTACCTCCACAGCTCTAAAAAGAAGAAGGTAATGCCTGGGAGAATGGTATCATGACAACAACAGATACTACACAAACTCTACACATCTTAAAAGAAGAGGGGGTAATGGCTGGGATGATGGTATCATGACAACAGAACAGATACTACATTACCTCTACACCTCTCAAAAAAGGAGGATGTAATACCTTGGAGGATGGTATCATGACAACAGAACAGAACGGTTGAATTTTAGGAAATGACTTGCAGTTTTTTTTCGGGTATGACTTGCAATTTGTTTTTAAAAAAGACTACATGATATAATTGTTTTCTATTTAAATTTAAAACTAATTAAATTAATATTAAGCTGAAAATAGCTGAAATAATCGACCCACCCCAGACGAAATGTGCCCCATAGCTCCCTTAGGAGAGAATTTAGAGATTCGGGAATACGCCCATTAACTTTCTCGGTGAATTTTACATTAGAATACACTTTTAGATTTTATCTAGACTCGCTAACTTTTTTCTATAGGGCACACACATACACACACACTCTAACACACATACATACATACATTGAGTTTTATATAGAGAGATTTATTGGGGGCGAGAAATGTTAATAACAGGAAGGATTTATTAAGTGAAAGAAAACTTTAAATGACAAAAGTTACAGTTTAAACAGAAAATTCAATTTTATTAGTTTGTGTTTTAAGTGAAAGACGTTTTTTTAATTTTAGACTGTATATTTATAATATTCAAGAAAAATGCTAAGCTTTAACTAGTAGCTCTTTTATCTCGTAAATAAAAACATGTGCTTCGACAATCCATCCCTGCGATCGTATATTCTTGCTAGTGTGAGAGTGTAGTATTATGGTGAAATAACATATACTACACTGACCCCCTAACTTAAAGGATGGCATCATGACAAGCAGACACTACCCTAACTCACCAAAATAAAAGGAGGTAATTCATAAGAGAACGTTCTTATGACAACAGAACCAATACTACACTACCCACCCCCATGAAAAGATATTCCGATTAAATCGAGTTGTTTTGGGGTTTTTTCATTCATTTAAAAATGCCTGGTCACAAAAACATAATTTTTTATGGTTTATATATATATATATATATATATATATATATATATATATATATATATATATATATATATATATATAACAATGATAGATAATAAAGATCGCTTAAATAAACACTTTACTGCAGTTTCACGGTCGTCAAAAGTGTTACGTCACTTTTCATTTGAATACAGATCCAAGTAGAAAAGCGAACTCTGAGAAAATTAAGTGTATTTCTTTTCAAATTCATGTGTCGTGATAACACCGCGATCATCAAATTTCCCATGCCCTAAACTCTATCTGGAAGCATATCGAGCACTTTGTGTGTGCAAGGTCTGTTGTCTTGATTCGGTTCTGTTGATTTATAGAAGCACATGTAAAAACGAATTGAGGACTCTTCGGTGGCTAAAAATGTTTTGTTTTTTTTCTAACAAGGCCAGTTGCCACTGTAAATGTAAGAAGCTACTGAGAATTAGGGTTGAAGTTTAGGGGTTGTTCTAAATTGGGATTTGTGCAACGAGGTGCTTGTTCATCTTAGTTTTAAATTCATGCATGTCGGTACACTTGGGGAAACAGGGAGCAGCGAAGGAGTTCCAAAGGCCGGCAGCTCGAGAAAAGAAGCTATTGGAGTAGAAGGCTCTCCGGCATCTGGGGACATCCAAAGTGAATGGATGAGATTTAGCTGATGGTCGGGTTGGTCAAGTAGATTTACGTCGAGGGGGGCACTAGAGCAGCAAGTTCATCGGAGCATATTCCATTGAAGAACTTGTAAAACAAGCACAAGGATGCAACATTGCGGCGATGAGACATAGGGGCTGGAGCGTGGTGGATAGTGAAGGACCTATTAGATTTGTGTTTATATAAACATTATTATTTCACTCATCAGCGCCGACTGTCGAAAAATACAGCGCCTGCCTATCTAGCCATACTAAAGAGCTGTTAAACAGCGAAATATTCTGTCTGTGGATGTGGATATGCCCCATTGCTCTTTGTGAATGATTACATATTCCCTCATTCCTCCATGGTAAGTGAAATCGCCAGCTACTATTAGCGATGATCAAATACTCTTCATCAATAAACGAATTGAGCCATCTTCGGTGGTTAACAGTGTTTATATAAACATTAAGATTTACCTTACTCGTTACCTATCGCCGATAGCCTCACAGTTAGAAGCGCCAACTATCGAAGAAACAGTCGAGTTTCGATCCCGATTTGAAGTGCTCGCCTGTCTACTCACACTGAAAAGATGTGATACAGCGAAACATACTGTCTACGCATCACCTTTTCTGCTCTCTCCCACCCTCTCTCTCTCTCTCTCTCTCTCTCTCTCTCTCTTTCTTTATCTCGCTTGCCTATATCATTTCTTGTAAAAAAAGTAACATCTTCCCTCGTTTCTGAGGAAGTCTATTAATAATAAAGACGAAATATTAATAATCGCAACGTATGAATTAATTTTATTGTATTGCTGATCTATTCGCTTATATATACGTATATGTATATGTTTATATGTGTATGTACATGATTCACTCCTAAACTAATTATCTATCATTATGAATTTTGAAACTATTGAGGCTATATTTACTGTAATTCAGCTGTATGCAAAAGGGGGTTTGGAGTGGAAGTCCTTCGTGAAAATTTAGACAAGATGTATTGCACACCAATTAATAGATATTCCTTTAATTTCCGTTTCTTTTGAATGTCCTAAAGGGTTTTTAGGGGGCATAATATGAGAACAACCTCCTATTTGAATATTCAAATATTTCAGATTTGCATTAAATTTGATTCATAGTCATTAGATACCAATGAAGCAAGATTCCCTGATGGCCCATTTCTTCTTACGATCTCTTCAGCTTAAGCCTTAAATTTTAGACATTTTCTAGAATCAAAATCATGTAATGGATTTTGATCAAAAATGGGATGAGGATTCTAGCCATAAGGTATAGTAGCCTTATATGTTGATTTTAATCTTCGCTAGGAGACATAAAATTGGTGCAAATCTGTTCTGTTCGAGGTATTCATTTTACCCGCCCTGAGACGGGTATTTTTTCTAGTTAACTTTATTTATATAAATAAATTATATGAGTATTTAGTAGTTATGTAAATTTACTGGGTTTTTTTAATACTATAAAATGCTAGTTGTCCCGAATCTTTACGTTACCCTCTATGCGCCGAATATCTACGTACAGCCACCTTTAAGTCAGCCATGGGGACATAACCTTTTCTTATAAGTTTTATTTCAAACGTTTACGTAACACATGTCTGAATTGTTAGTTAAGAAAGTATCAGACTGAAAACATCGAGTGTGCTGTTTTGATTCTACCCCCTCGATTATTTTTAAATAAAATTATATGAAATCAAAACATATATTTCTCCTTTTTTAACATAATAAAATGTAAGTGGAGAATTTCTATATATTTAGTATGCAACGCCTGTCTGTCTGTCTGTCAGACTGCCCCTCTCTCTCTCTCTTTCTCTCTCTCTCTCTCTCTCTCTCTCTCTCTCTCTCTCTCTCGAAAATACTAGAAAATGCTATTAATAATCCTCAAAGACCTAGGTGTAACACTCTAAGTATGTTGTTTTTCATGAAATCCCGCTTTTAATTACCGGCTCAAAAATGGGTGATCCTTTTTTTAATAATCTTGCAAAGTAAAGCATCACTCCATTTTATGTACTTAAAATATATTTTTTAAACATCATCTAAAGAAAATATGGTTTTAATCAATAGTAATCACAGAAAAATATAAAATCATTTTTTTAGGATTTGTAAAATATAAAGAAAATATTAAAGTAATTGAAATACACATGTGACATATTTTTTTAAGGATATGACTAGTATGGTTATCTGGCGGTACATGGATAACAAAATATAAGAGTTAAAAAGTGTGTAACATTTCTCTCTACCTTTCTCTATCTCTCTCCCCTTCTCCATCTCCCCCTTCCCTCCATTCTCTTCTACCTTCTTCTCCTGTGAAACTCTATCCTTCTCTATCCCCTCTCACATCTCTCACCCTCAACACAGAATGAATATTTAAGAAAAAACATGTTCGAATAAAATGCTGAATAAGAATATATAAGCTTTTCGGGTGTGTCTTGTGTAGTTTTTGTACTTTTAGTCGGACACCCCCCCCACACACACACACAAATGACTACCATTTATATAATAGGTTATACAGTAGTTGTACCTATCCGATGTTTGGCGGAAGTTGAAGTAAAAATGGCTGACTTGTTTACGACGAAACGGAAATTAATTTTGGTGACTTTAATTTCGCAATCAAATTATTTTGTGAGAGAGCAATTATTGGAAAGTTCGATTTCGTACTTGACGCTAATCGATTAATAGTAAAGAACAATTAATGCAGAGGTGAGAAACACACGCAAACACATAGACAACATAAACACACACATGTAAACAGACACGCTTGAAGTGGCATAATTTCATTATTTAAAAACTCAAGGGATAGAACTCAGTATAATTGCACACAAAGTGACGCGAAGTAAAATATATTTGTGCCAATAACATAGTGGAAGGAAAAAATCTTTAAAAATCGGCTAGTCCGAATCAAATATTGATATGTTAGATGGATTGCTATTTGGGTCTGACTTTTAAAATCTGACGAGATAATGTTATGTTTGAGATTAAATTTTGATTCTAACGGTATAAAGCAAAACTTATGTTTGCACCGTTTCTAAAGTGAGTGATCATGGCTTCGATGAATTTACAAAGCAAAGTTAACCCCTCAGTTTATGTACGAAAAAAGTATTTTTTGTTAGTAATCGCAAGAAATGTTATGAAAAAGATCAATATATTTTTAGATGATTTTTAATCATTATGGGATGACGGGTAAAAATAAGATCCCCCCCACTCTTCGATATTTTCAAACACAAAAATGATAGCACCCTTTCCGAGAGTTCAACATTCAAACTCCTAGGCCTAACATTCGCATAGGCAACATGACTTACATAGAATATACTGCCAAATCTGCCACAAAGAAGGTAGGCTCTCTCTAACAGGCTAGAAAACGTCTCACACCTGCCAGAATATTATATCTCTATAAAGACACAATTCGCCCATGCATAGAGTAATGTTGCTACATCTGGGCTGGTGCACAAACCACAAGCCTTTTCCTCTAGGGTACAAAAAGGGTCTATAAACTAATAGGTCACGCACTGTCTGTCTAGCTGCAGTTCCTGTCACATCGCCTCGGTGTTGCATCCCTGTATTTGTTTTACAAGTACTTCCCCGAAATGTGCTCCGATGAACTTACTGCACTTATACACTGCCAACGTAAATACCCTCGACCCACGCGACTAGCAGCAAAATCACACCCCTTCACTGTAGACGGAAGATTTTCTACTCTAATAGCGCCTTTCTTCGGACCGCTTCCATTTGGACTTCCTTCCCTGATCCCTGCTTCCCCCAGCGGTATCAACATGCAGAAATTTAAACGTAATGCGAACACACATCTTGCCGCCTAACCTCCCACTCAGATTACACCCTATAAGTCTGGCCCCTACCATAGTAGTTTCTTATGCTTCCGTAGCAATATGATTTGCTTGTGGTAAACAAAAGTAAAATAAAATACGATCTGGGATGTTCTAGTTATGTAGAAAAATGAAATTTTCACTAAAAATTTAAATTATGTAGAGATAAGAAAGTTATACTAGAAATTAAGTTAACGTGTTCAAAGTAAATGACCTCATAGGAAATATCGAGTGAGACATGGCTAATAAACTAATCAAATCTACCTCTCTTGGCTCTTATTTGTCGACCAGAACGGACGTGTTTTCGGGGTCATCTTCCACCCCACTATCTGTTGAGGATATGTAATATTACTATAACGATGTTAAGAGCAATTTTAAAGAAAATCATATATAGAGATTCTATCCGTTCGTCAGTCACAATTTTTCTGTTAGTCACAATTTTTTTAACGTAATAAATATATTGCGGAATGTGTCTGATTCCGAAATATCAGAGATCTTAATTACATTTAGAAATAAAAAGTATTGCATTAAATGATAAATTATCACCAAGTGGCAGGTTTGCACAAATTAACTCTAACCTTTACACATGAGTTACTTCTGTCATTCTCCCACTGACCATTTTCAGAGCTACATACTCTGAGTAATACAGTACCCTCATACTCACCTCCACCAGCATCCTGACAAGGGGCGGTAATTCTTAGAGGGCAGAATATCCCTACTAGTGATGGGACAATTCCAATAGTGTTACCGATTCCAATACATTTACCGATCCTGTTCTAAATTACCGATTCCGATACAATTACCGATTCCGATTTTTTTTAATTTTCTAAATATTTAATCACAGAATTGTTGTTTATTAATTTTTGGATTACCGTAAAGAAAAACGTGTAATGTGTGAATGTATTTTTTTTTCAAAAGCAAAACTACACTTGTACATGGATGGTGGGCGTACATTACACTTTCTAACTATTTTTCTCAGATGTTTTCCCCGTAATTGATTGAAAATTGTGAGCCAACTAAAGATGTATTTCTCTTTCAAAACAAAGCCGATTTACAATAGTTGGTCGTTAGTTGACAAAATTTTATTTGCATTTTTTTCATAAACAATTGAACATCGTGGACCAGGACGTTTTTTTAGTAAAATAAAAATAGATTAGTAAGTAACTTAAAATGCTGCAAAGAGAAAAGAAAGAAGAAAAAATGGAAAGAAAACTGTCTCCTTTTTTTCTTTCTTTTCTCTTTGGAGATTACAAAGTATATCGCTTTGATGTTCATTTCTAACAAACAACTTGTCGAGGTAATATGGTGTCCCCATTACCGACACATCCCTCACACATCCGATGTCATACGTTCTAAGAAAATATTGAAATGTATGTCTCACAAAATAAAAGTGAACTGTTACATTTACTGGGTTAATGAAAATGTAATCTAAATTCGTAACTAAGTGACATTATGGCAAATACAACTATAATCAAAACCACTTACTTTCGCCTGGCAATTCTGAAATGTTTAGAGTGTGAATTTTACATGGGTAGACACAGATTTTATGCTGAAAATCACTTACGCACATTACACAGGTGCGCACATTACATGTGTTTTACGGTGCACTCGATTCAGCCTAACTGATATAACTCTTCTTGAGAGTAAAACGGTCAAACGCATCGGCACCATAAATTGAAGTAAATACATAGAATATACTGTCAAATCTCTTGCAAAGAAGGTGGGTTCCGTCTACTGGGCTAAAAAACTTTTCACATCTAACAGTATCCTATACCTCTATAAAGCAACCATTCGCTTATGTATTGTTGACAAATCTGGGCTGGTGCAGCAACTACTAGACTCTTCCTCTTGCACAAGATGCAAAAAAGGAGTCTCTAGTCTAACAGGCCCCGCGCTGTTTACCAAGCTCCAGTCTCTGTCACATCACAGCAAAGTGTCATCCCTGTGCTTGTTTTACAGTTATTTCCACGAAATGTGCTCCGAAGAACTTAATGCCCTTGTACCCCACCGCCAACGTAAATACTCCTGAAAAACTCGTCAAGAAGCAAAATCTATTTTTTATTGTAGAAGACTAAATATGCCGAAAACTTTGTCTTTGGAATTCATCCCCTGCTCTCTGTTTCCCCGAGTGTACCAACATGCAGACATTTAAATTTAACGTGGACAAATATCTTGTGCGCAACTCCACACTAATGGTAACCAATATAAATACGGCCCTTAATTGCAGTAGTCCCTTACGTCTCAGTGACAATATGCCTTGTTTAGGGCCAAATAAATTTTTTTTTAACTTTTATGATTAAAAAACTTTTTTGAAAATATTACCTGTTTAATTATTAGAAGGTTGGTGGAATATGTCTGTTTCACTGTGTTCGTTTAATGTAAGTAGACCACCTACACGAGATAATGTCACCTCATACCACCTGGGGGCAATTTTCGTCAAATTCACAGAGCGAACGGACCTTCTCTTCTAATCTGGATATAAACAATTAAGTTTTTTTTTAAGTATAATCTTTACATTTGTGGTGTCCATAAAATTCGGTAATTTTGACAAAGTAGGATAATTCCGAATTCGGTAACTATGAATTGACGGATCGCAATCATGCAAATGATTTACAGTGAAACTATGAATGCAATTCTAATTTTATTCTAATTTTATTCTAATTTTACGCTATAAATTTAGAAAGAAGTAACATACGTATAACAAATACTAAAATACACAAATTCACTCGCTGCGAAGCTATATTAATTTTTCTTTTTAGATAAAATGCACCATAGATGCTCGAACCGTGGCATTTGTAAAAAAAACATTACATTATATTGAGTCTCATTTTTCTACTGAAGCCACAGTAAGTGTTGCTAAACAGATAAACAAAACGCTTAGAATGGAACGGCATATGACAATACTCATTTCTGTCTGAAATGGTTTAATCGTTTGGTATTTTAAAAAATACTGATGACTTCTTGGTGTCTTTTCTAGGTGAAAGTTTTCTAGTAAGTTGAAGGTAAAACTATATAAAACTCATTTAGGAAAAAATTAAAGATGGATGCCAAAATCTGTACAGGAAAATCAATAAAAAAAAATGTATGCTTGTTTTTCCTAAAAATTTGAAATATTGTTTCCACAATACCAAGATTGCATGACATAAAACATTTTGCTTGTCCTAATAGAAAATTCTAATTAATTTTCGAACGTATACAAAACTGAATGTTATGCCTACTCATCAATACATGTTCTGACACTACACTTCATTTTTTCTGTCCATCGTCAGTGAAGGAGAAATCCTTATAGACTGAGGCAATATTGATTTGTGTCCCAATCTAGAATAATTCTTTTTGAGAAGTTGGATTTTCTGTCTCTAATTCTGCCATAGTTGTAAATAGCGACTAGAAATTCCGTTGAAACTTCTTTGTTTTTTACATTAAAAAAATACTCATTGTTGTGCCAACACGTTATTTGTGTGTAATAAAAGAATTCGAATGTTTTATATCTTTTGAAATTTCTTGTTCCAACCACTTTATGAGCATGAAAATTCAAAATTCGAAGAAAAAATGACGCCAAAGTGTAGACTTCTCATACACATACGTGAAAATCTTTAAATTCACTAATTCATTTTTACATAATTGAACTCCACATGTTTAAAGTGTTTTTCACAGCTTTTGCCCACCTCTTGTAAGGTTCGCCGATGCTGGGATACCGAACAAAATCCGACTATATAATTAAAAACGGATAAAATCCTAACAGCATGAATTAAATAAATTTAAAAATATTAAAACATTTTTCGGGAGTTGATTTCTTATAATGATTACCTATAGAAATTATGCAACGTTCAATTTTTTACGCGAGTAAAATAAATTTGCATCGTATTACGACAAAAATGGCACCGGTATAAATGGCACTAGTAAATCAATAGGGAAAAGTTCAACATAAAGATTTCCGATTTCAACAGGACGCACTTGAAGAAGGTCGTTGGTTACATCGGTCGAAACGTTGAAAGAATAACATTTAAGATGATAATCCAAATGATACAAGCATTTAGTATGTTGCTTTCAAGCGAATACAGTCGATTTCTCGAAGTTTGGGGAAGCTAGGCCATGGCCACCGAGAGTTACTACAGGCCGGTTGGCTAGAAAATGACGTCATCGGCCTTTGATTTTGCACGTACCTATCTCTTAATAGCAAGATAGGAGTTGGTGATTCCATTATTAAACAAACAGTTAACATTGAACTTTTTTTTGTATAATTTTTAAACAAATTTCAAAGTCTGAATTACTTACGGTTGATTGGGTTAGAAGTTTAAATAATGGTAATTCATAATCAAGTTTTTGCAGTATTTGATCGTGAATTATTATTTTCTTTAAATTTATATTGAATAAAGATCAGTTTCAGGATAAATCGAATCGTGTTCCTTTCTTTTCTTTTTTTACATGAAATTTTTAAAGTTTTCTAATGCTCTGTTTTAAATATTTACAATATCGTATGGTCAACATGTTTTGATATTTTGGATAACTTTAGTAAAGGTGTATTTTGTTTACAAGAAATAATACATTTGCACCAAGCTTTATAATAAAGTAATGGATTTATTATATTCCGTGATCATTAATTAATAAATACTGAAAATTTCATTAAAATTGGTTTATTTCCTGAATTTTGATGGATTATTTAGTGAATGGAGAAGTCGAAATGCCTTCTTATTGTTATTACGACGGCCATTGTTTTGACACGCAATGCAGTGACGTCAGAGGGGGGCAAGAAGTTAGTTGCTTGGCCTTGTCAACTCTCGGTAGCCATGGCTAGGCTCCCTCCCCAATAGTTTTAAATAGAGGTTAAGCCCCCCGAATATTTTAGGTAACTATTTTTTAATTTATTTTTCAAGAAAATAAAATCGAGTTTTCTAAGTTTTGGAGTGATGCAGAGGGGGCTAGGTTCCTTCCTCTATAGTTGTAAACAAGGAATAAGGCCCTCATTATATTTAAAAATCGATATTTATAAATAAGTATTTACTCAGTTGTTTTCAAACAAATTTGTCTGAGTCATGGAAGGTTTAGTCCATCTCTTCTGGTTGTAAATAGGGAATAAGTCCCTCCAGCCAATATTGAATCCAAAACATTAAAGAGATGTGACCATGTTTTTTTTGTTTTTTCCGGTGTGGGGGAGACATGCCACAAGGGGGTATGAGCGGGTTGTTATATTGGGCGAGGGGCTGTTGCCACCCGGATTTAGGGTTAGTTGTAAGGTTAAAAGAAAAGTTGTTTTTTATCCTTTTTTCCATAAAACCACACACTATTTATATCCTAAACACCCCTTCAAAAATAAAAATTCTAGTGATATGCCTTTAAAATCTTATAAGTTTCGCAGAAAAATAACGTAAAATTATTACTTATTTCGGGCCAGTGTCTAACATACTGGCCCGGAAATGAGTAATAATTTTACGTTATTTTTATGAGAAACTGATACCCATTTTAAATTCTAAAATAATTTAGTTTTCTTCCCCCGGGTTTTTCAGTGTGTCTACACGTAATCGTCTAAAAAAGTAGAATCTTTTTTTTGGGGGGGGGGGTATTTAGCGGGGGGGCTCATAATTGTTAAGACGATTTATCAGAATCGTAATCAGGAATCAGAAAAATTGGAACTATTTGTCCATAGCTCGTACTAATGATAAAATGATAAATATTTATTGATTTTTATCTTGCAGTAAAACTAAAATCTATAGATAACCCCACAAGTGTATTTTTACGTTTGCGAAAATATATGCATATATTACATGGGTGTTTACGGCAATCCGAAAAAAAACCTTTATACCTAAATAATAGACCTTTGAAAAGAATCGCAATCGGTAATTGTATCGGGGAAAATATTGGAATCGTCCCATCACTTCATCTTTATCAAATTTTAAATATATTAAATTTCATTTAAACAAACTTCTTTGTGTATTTTATCTAAGATTTTTGTAAAGTCATTGTGAGATTTTAGTATCTCTCTCTCTCTCTCTCTCTCTCTCTCTCTCTCTCTGTAAATATATATATATATATATATATATATATATATATATATATATATATATATATATATATATATATATATATATATTAGCAGAGCTACCTGGTGTTGCCCAGGTTAGAGTGTGGCATAGTATCATATGCAATATAATGGTAAGGGAGAGTTTACTTTAATAGATAGCAACCTTGATGCTATCTGCTAGATATCTTACTCATCAAGCTATTCAGACATATGTTAATACTCATTACGTAACGCTAATGAATAGATTAATTTTATTGTGTAACATGTTTGAAAATTGTCATTTACTTCTTTAAAAGGCAGCCAGAGATGCAAAAATACTTCTATTATGTTCACATGCAAATTGTGCATGTGAATGCAATTATATTGAAAGTTAACTTTCTAGTATGTCTTCGTTTTTAGGGACAGACATGCATAGACAGAGAGGTGTTCTCCTTGATTATATATATATATATATATATATATATATATATATATATATATATATATATATATATTTCATTTAAATCAAAGTAAAAACAATTTTCAGTAGAGGAGTTTTGCCCCCGAGGACCCTTTTAATATTATCAAAAGTGGCTGTAATTTTGAGAATAGTCATAATTTTTGGTCATTTATGGTTTAAATTTCATTTGAATCTAAGAGAAAACAGTTGTAAGTGGTGGTGGGTGGTTGTGCCCTCCGGGGACCCCCAGCATTGAAGTGATATATTTCTTATATAGCCTATGACCTTCACTGAGAGGTCAGTAGTCCACATGCCAATTTTCAAGCAATTCTGTCCAGCGGTTTTGGTGAACATAAGACACAAAGATCAGGCGGACACACACACACACACACACAGAGTTACTATATATATATATATATATATATATATATATATATATATATATATATATATATATATATATATATATATTTACCTATGCGATTTTACCATGCCATTTTTCCGTATTATGATCTATAGATTTTTGTTTTACTGGTAGTTTAAAACCAATGAATATTTATAAGTTCATTAATAGTACCAGCAATAGAAATTTTTTAGACAAGATCTAAAAACCGAGATCTGAATAGTGGCTCTTGTTTCTGTACTTTTTATAAATAACAGATTCATCTGTACCATTATCAAAACACACAGAATAACTAAAATATGACACCATTTTTGCTAACTAAAATATATTGATTCTTATATATTTTACCAGCAGGACCCGTGGAAATTTCACGGTTGTATCCTTTATCTGTTGTATGTTGCTGACGTACTTAAACATAGTTCTATTCTATTTACCTCCAATGCGAACACAGACTCCACGATATTATTGTAAGGACTTTGTCTAAACTGAAACACACTTATCTAAGTACTCTGGTTAAATCATTGCCGCAATGTTGCTTCCTTGTGCCTGTTTTACACGTACTTCATGGATTGTGCTCTGGTGAGCTTGCTGCTTAGGTACCCCCACAACGTTAATTCACTAGACCAACCCGACAACCTGCCCAATCCCATCCATTCACTGTGGAGGTCTTCAGATGCCGAAGAGCTTTCTACTCCAAACGCTTCATTTCTCGCGCTGCTGGACTCTGGAACTCCCTCCCTACTCCCTGTTTTCCTGACGGTACTGACATGCAGAAATTTGAAACTAATGTAAACAGACATCTCGCTGCGCAGCTCCCAATTTAGGTTGACCCCCTCCAAAACTTTCACCCTTTTTCTCAGTAGCCCCTTACGTCTACAGTGGCGGCCTGCCTTGTTTGGGGTTAACTGTTAAAAAGTGTACAGTTTCAGGATATATCTGGATTTCGAGGTATATCTCACAAAAGCATTATAGGAATCTGTGCCCTGTTTCTATTCTATGGACGTCTTGCACGAACGTATACCCCACGCTATTATTACGCCATCTTTCGATAGAATAAATAATACACTTTCATCATAACCCAAAAGATAGTGTATTTTAGTTGAGTTTCACGTTCGACATAAAAATGATATCAGATGAAATGTAATAAGTATTTTTTTTTTTTTGCATTGCATCTTCGCCGATCGGGTGATCCCATTTTTATTTTTATTTTTAATAGTGTAAGCTGATAACACACGTACGAACATAAAATTGGCTTAGCCTATTGTTATATAACTAATGTTTGGTAATTGTAAACGTCTAACGAATTCTATTTTTAAAATAAAAAGTCTTGGTGCATAATGTTTGCATTTTGTTTGTTTTTGTGTGTTTTTGCATTTGGGTAAGATAAACAGAACGATAGATAGAAAGGAGGCAGACTAAAAAAAAAATAGCCATGTCATCATTTGTATGACCAAAATGGCGGCACTGTCTCCGGCGGCGATAATGATCTTCCCTGGTCAAAACGATTACAATTGCGTGAGTTTTAAGTGCGTCTCGCCCGTCGGAACGTGAAAACGAACCATGTCTACAGGTGCGCTGGCGATGCGTCTGCTCTGCGAAAACGCCGACAAAGTGATCCGTATCTTTATCAGCTGGTCTGAATTGCGTGAGCGTACATCGTTTTAGGCATTGTTTGATCAGGCGCCAATGGCAAGGGTGGTGGCCGATTAGGAGACCCATCGATAACCACCATAAACACCTCCCTCGCCTACCCCGGCGTCTACTACTATTTTAATCGTGCGTGTCCCTACAAAATTCATAGATAAATATCAACAGAAAATGATTATGAGAATACACTCACGTATATATATATATATATATATATATATATATATATATATATGTGTGTGTGTGTGTATGTGTGTGGGTGTGTGTGTGTATATATATATATATATATATATAGAGAGAGAGAGAGAGAGAGAGAGAGAGAGGGAAGAAAGATAAAGATGTACGGATGACAAATCTATTTCATCTTCGATTGTTCAATGCCAGGTGTATTCGATAAAAAAACATGTTTATTTTTCTTTCCTTAAGCCAGTCTTTTCAAAGATTAAAATTTTTTATAGATATTTGAGGTTAATGTAGTTTGATTTAAGCATTGTTTAAGATGTACTGCCTTAGCTATGTGCTATTCCTCTGCGGAGTATGATTGTCCTGTTTGGGAGAGATCAACGCATGTCAAACACCTAGACTCAGCATTGAACAACACCTGCAGCTTAATCAGTGGCTGCCTAAAGCCTACCAACCTGAACAACCTGCATATTCTCATTGGCATTGCCTCTTCAGATATGGGACGGGAAGTTGCTAGCCGGGTAGAGATCAAAAAGGCTATCAGTGATGAACGCCATCTCATTCATGGACGTGAATCAACGATCCAACGGCTGAAATCAAGGATAAGCTTCCTCAGCCATTTCGAACCCCATGACAATATCTCAGGAAGAAACCAAACTACAGATGTGGACCAGACGGCTAGAGAATGTCCCCCTCCTACTGACATGAGAATCTCTTCTTCTGACGAACTCGGTTCAGAGGCACCCTGGCTCCAGTGGCAAACATTAAACCGCCTGAGAATGGAAATGGGGCGATCAAAAGTTGCTATAAGTAGATGGGGCTACAAAACTGACCCAATCATCTGTGAATGGGGAGAGGGGGCATACGATGCAACACTGCTTTGTCTGCCCTCTACTGCCCAACCGGTGCAGCTCGAAAGATCTTCCAGAGTACAACACCAATGCCAAAGACTGCATAAAAAAGTGGGAAACTGTCGTATAACTACATGCTTCAAAGACACGCAAAGACGAATAAAACCGTTTAGTGAATACATAACAGTTATTTATAAAAAGGAAATACAATGGAGAGGTGTGACGGGTACACACGCACTGAAGCAAATTAAGGCATACAACGGTTGAATGAGTTTTGAAGTTTCCACCTTTCATTAATATATTTTTTTTATTATAACAATCTTATTAATTGCCGTCAGTGAGGTTCGAAATATTATACGGAACCTCCATCGAACAGCACTGACGGTAATTAAGATTATAATATATTAGAAATATTATATTAATAAAAGGTGGAAACTTCGAAGCTCATTCCTCCGTTATATGCCTTCATTTGCTTCAGTTCGTGTTTATCCGTTACACCTCTGCATTGTATTGTCTACTATAAATTATATTTATATACACACTAAACAATATATTGCTTAAAGCAAATAACATTACCATCATATATATATATATATATATATATATATATATATATATATATATATATATATATATATATATATATATATATATATATATAATAAGTGTCAATAGAAAGCCCTTACAATGCAAGATAGATTTTTTTTACTGTTATCTTATATATTTCGGAGAAACACTCCATTTTCAAAGATGTATTTTTTTTTTCAAATAAACAAACTTATAGTTTTGTTTATCGAAGAAACGTCTTGTTGGTCTGACGTATTTATCCGCTCTGTGATGGAATTCGCGGTAGTAGGTAGAAAGAACTGAAGCATCGGGCATGCTGGGAGTTAAATTAAAATTATTTTAAGCATTGGTGATAGGTAAGAAGGCCTTTCTATTGACACTTATTACCTATCACCAATGCTTAAAAAAAGAACGAAAATAATTTGAATTTAACTCCCAGCATGCCCGATGCTTCAGTTCTTTCTACCTACTACCGCGAATTCCATCACAGAGCGGATAAATACGTCAGACCAACAAGACGTTTCTTCGATAAACAAAACTATAAGTTTGTTTATTTTTTTTTTAAAAATACAACTTTGAAAATGGAGTGTTTCTCCGAAATATATAAGATAACAGTAATAAAAAAAAATCTATCTTGCATTGTAAGGGCTTTCTATTGACACTTATTACCTATCACCAATGCTTAAAAATAAAAATAAAAAAGAACGAAAATAATTTTAATATATATATATATATATATTATAAATAAATATTAATTATTTATTACCTACAGACAGCGATGTTTCATGCTTACGCAATCTCCAGTGCAGGAAGCTAATTCCCGACGGTCGGCGAGCATGAACTCCGATCACAAATCGCCACTGATTCCCAGTCAAGATATATATATATATATATATATATATATATATATATATATATATATATATATATATATATATATATATATATATATATATATATGCAAACATTGTTAAGAATAACAGAATTCGTCTGTTTAATTATACCTTTTTTATATTTTTCAATTTTTCTCATGATCTTTTTTGTATTAAAATCAAAACAATTAATAAATGTTCCATAGGTTTCACATGTTTCACGAACGTCATATATTTTTTCTCGCCTGAAATGATGGTATCATGGTGAGCGAACATATGCTACACTGACCCCCCAAATGAGGAAGTGTAGAGTAAAAACATTATCGAATGAAAATGACAAAGGACTTTCATACAAATTAAAAATTAAAATTTATTTACAAGATTCAGTTTAATAAACCAAGTACAGTAATGTCTGCGAAGAGACAAAACAAAGTCCTGCTTGTCATCGGGGGTCCACGGCGAAAGAGAAAGTCCAACAGTCGTAGCAGCAGTCGCTTTTGCGCGAAATATTTTTCGGTTTATTGGTTCCTGTTGCTGTCTCAGTTTTTGTTTCTGCTGTTGTGTGTGGCTGCTGCTGCTCTTGGGGATGGGTCGTAAGGAATTCCACAATGGTAATGAGTTCCGCTTGTCATCGGGGTTCCACGAGAGAAGAGAAAGTTTAGCAGTTGTAGCAACCCGATATTTTTTCAACTCCTAAGGTCTAGACCAGATATTTTGTATGAAATATGGATCTCTGAATTGTTTATTGACAATTTATTGATATTTGTGAGGCAACTTATAAAAAAAAATTCTTTTTTATTCAATCTTTAAAAAATAAACTTCATTGGGGTTTTTTTCGCCCCAAATTGTGCTATAGAAAAAATGGATAAATCGATTTGTTTGAAAGTACTTGCGCGTTTCTCTGTTATAAATAATAATATATATTATACAATATAGTTACGTTCATAAAACAAACAAATATTAAACAACAACACGACGAGTAATGTTGCCCTGGCTGTCTCTCCTCTTCCAGAGAAATGTTTTCTTTAAAAAGAAAATAATCACTAATAATGTTTAAAAGTAAAACTTTATTTACTTAAAACAAATCTAAATTCCCTTCCAAAATAAATAGAAAAAATATCGAGTCAAATTTTCCTTTCCTGAAAAAATGGGTTGTTAATGTAAATAAAATTAAAATTGTTTTAAAATACTTCAGAGATTTTTCTATTTCTATTTTATACCTCAGGAAACGAAAATTTACGTATAATCCTATACTTTGTCCGACATGTTCTCCTATAACTCTCAAAATATTAGCGAGATTTTGTCAAATATTATCTTACGGTCTTACACTTAAAGTGACATCCCAACCTATATCGATGAGATCCTTCGAGCATTCATTGACAGAATAGAACGTTTATGAAAGAAGGTGCATTTTCATTATGGAGCGCTGAAAAAGAGCCGCTCCTTTTTTATAGGAGTTGGAGCAGGGGCGGCTCCTTTTTGAAAATGGGGAGCGTGAGAGGAGCCAGCTCCAATTTTGGGGGTTGGAGCAGGAGCGGGAGAAGCTCCAGAAGTAGTGGAGCGCGTAAAGCCCTGTATATATATATATATATATATATATATATATATATATATATATATATATATATATATATATATATATATATATATATATGAAGATTGCATAAGCATAAAACATCGATGTCTGTAGGTAATAATAATAAATGTTTATTTAAAAAAATGTTATATATATAATTACATAAACAATAGTACAGCTTTACATCAATCAACCAACGTTTCAATGCGTACTACCGCATCTTATCAAAGGCAGAACGAAAATGGTTTTATGTTCACTTTATTAACATATTTGAACTTGATCAAATAAATATATATTTTTAATTTTACTTCAGTCGAAGTTCTCAGAAATCAAGGGGCTCCTTCCTGGGGCTAACACTTGATCTCTATATGAGATACATAGATACCCGAGTATTCTATTAAAATTCTCCTTTATTTCTCAAACATTGAGTTAGTAAAAAAGTTAAGAATAATTTCTTCTCTCCCCAACTGACCAGTCAATATGTAGTAGTATATCTTTTTTGTAGTCTGTTTGTCTTACCGGATTCCAGGACAAGAATTCATCTAGTCTGGTGGAGTATCCAGTTACGTGGGGTTACTTGAGGTAACATCACTAGGAGAAGATGCACTATTCCTCGTATGAGGGGATCTTATTTGTGCTGCGGATACTATGTAATTTTGAATATTTGGTCAGGGTTTACTTGTAGGGGTAAGTATCCTCATGTCAGGTTGTCCTGACAAACCCTTGTACAGAGAGACCGATGTGTGTGTGTTTGTGTGTGTATGTATATATGTGTGTGTGTGTGTGTGTGTGTGTGTGTGTGTGTGTGTGTGTGTGTGTGTGTGTGTGTGTGTGTGTAACACTCTTGCTGAAAGCCTTCTATATGTGTCTCCTTACTTAGACAAAATAAATCTTAATTCTCCTTCAACGTGGTTAGGGTTCGTGACCGCGTTTCCTAGGCGTTCAGACAAAAGTTCAAATATTAACTTGGGTGTCGAATCGTGTGACCGGCAGAGTAGCACCCTCCACACTGATGTAACACATGTGTCTGTGGATAAAAATTTGGTAATATTTATCGTAATATTATATATATATATATATATATATATATATATATATATATATATATATATATATTTCTAATGAGAGTTTTTTTCTTTCTGTTTGTACCTAAAACTAAACGGAATCTCCATGAGCAATGTTTTTTTTTTCCAAGAACTGCCCATCTGTGGAACACAATACATCGGGACTGCTTCCAAGTTGACTATAACATGGTCGTTTTCAAATCCAATGTTAACAATTTTTTTTTATCCGCCATCTTAAATAATCAAATCCTGCCCAATTACCAATCCGCTCGGTGTTGTCTACCTGTCTAATCGACAAACTCATTAACACTTATCCTCGAATTGCCTTTTGACCTTGATAGGCGGTGACTCGTTTGTAGATGAAAAAAAAAAAAGACAAATAATGAAAGAGGCCGACCTGTACGTGTGTCGGATAAAGAGTCGTTTGTATAAATGCGCGCAGACAGAACGATATTTATACACTTAAACGTGTCTTTTTTTTGTCCTTACAACCCCTTGGTTGTAATTTTCTTGTTCGTCCTTCCAAGTCGTCCATTAAACTGTCAGAGAATGTTTTGATATTGCAACGGGCTTTTTATTTCTGACAGCGTTTTCTGTTACTCACAGAAGGGTAGTAACTCGTGCGATCACACTAATCTCCTCCCCCTCTCTCTCTCTCTCTCTCTCTCTCTCTCTCCCTCTCTCTCTCTCTCTCTCTCTCTCTCTCTCTTACTGCCACTCCCTCATAGCAATTCTCAGTTGGTTGTCCTTGTTGTAGATGTTTTTTTTTGTTGTTTTTTTCCCCCACCCGACCTAGCATGACCGACCCATAAAAACGAGGTAAAAACAAAAACTCTACCTCGGACCATCCCACGAAACTTAAGTGTATTTAAAACACGTTACAAGTACTTAAAGGCACTTAGTGGTGACGTAAGGATCGAAGCTTTTCGGAAATTGTACCGAAACAAATCGATCGATGGATATTGGGGCCCGGGGGTGGGGACTGTAATGACGGGGACATAATAAGATGTTAGTTGATCAGAAAGAAGGGAGTGAAACAAATAAACAAAAAAAACATCTCCAACCCACCGATCGCCCCTCAAAAATAACCTATTAGAAGAAATCTTTTTAATGGACATAGATGTCCCGTCCATAAAATTAGGGTCGGGTATGTGGATGATACTAAGGAATGGGAGATTACGTAGGCGAATTTATTATTCTGTATAATTCCGTATAGCGAATAATATTTATTCTAAAATAACTAGTGTACACATGACGTATACGGTACAAATCACGTTGACACACCGGTTCCCGTTAGATCACCGAAGTTAAGCAATGTTGAGCCTGGCCAGTATTAAATGGGTGACCATTTGGGACTACCAGGTGCTGTATGTGCTCTCTGTTTATCTCGGCATTGTTTCCAGTCGTCTTGAACTGCTTGCCATTGGAATCAAGCAGTGCCGAATCATGTTGTTAGTGATTGCGCAACCCTTGCTTCATAATTACACGCGCAGCCAGCCCCTTATAGGGTATCCATAGTCTATCTAGACTGAACGGAGGGCCTAAAAACATGACGTCTAAAATGACGGCGTATTTTTGTCATTGCTTCCCAACTGACCTATGTTATGGACCGGCTCAACCACGTATGATAATGCAAAAGCGATGGCCATTGGAATGTCTTCAAAGTCCAAGATGACCTGGTCTCTGAATGTAATGATCCTGCTTCTGACGTGGACGAGAAGCTAAGAAGAAGCTCATCCTGCCCGTCCCCTTCTCTCTCTCTCTCTCTCTCTCACTCTCACTCTCTCTCTCTCTCTCTCTCTCTCTCTCTCTCTCTCTCTCTCTCTCTCTCTCTCTCTCTCTGAGAGCATGATAGTAATATTTGGTCACATGACAAATTCCCTCAGTAACAGAAGGAAAAAAAAGATATTTGAAACTAGTTTTGATAAGATCACCCAAAACGGAAGTCGTGTCTTTCTTTTTTCCGGTCTGTGCAATAAACCGGTCAGCGCTAAAAGATACAATATTACATTTATCTTTCATTAGAGACATTTACAGGGAGAATTATATTTGTTTTCTTTCCACAATATAAACCGAATAAGTTAAATCGTATTCATTTAAAATATTCTCAACTCATCTCGTCGAAAAAAGATTAAAAAACTCGGTATTGATTAAGTGAAACAAAGTATATTGAAGAAACTATAAATACAGTATATAAAGAAAATGGTTGAACGTCTGTCTGACTACCAGTATTAGACTAGGCTAGGTCTAACACCGAGAGACATGTGCTCCCTGTACGTGGAAGAGTTCATCTAGTCCATAAAGGTGGGTACACTAATACCCCCTTCCAAACATTACCTTCGTAGAAGTTTCAGTATTGTTTCCCTTTTGGATTGATAACGATAAGATCCGGAGACTCCCGTTTCCTTTTAGATTGTTGGGATATCTGTGTGTCTAAAATGTCGTATATTGTATCCATAACTTCTTCCTGTGGGTGCTGTCTTTTTCTTGTGGTTAGGTTTTTAGATAATTGTTTTTATTTCTAGCAACAAGTTTCTCATATAATTAATTAAATGGAATAATTCTTCAGTTTGTATTCCCTATAGATTGAAGCTCAGCCGATCACCTGCTATGAAAATAGCGATAGAGTAGCAACGTCTCTTGTGTTAGGAAGTTGCAGGGAGGAGTAGATGACATCAGCAACTAGATTTCGAAGTCGGGTTTTTTACCCTGTCAAGGCAGGAAATTGTGCTATGAGCTTCACCTCCCCAGATGTGGCAACAGTACTCCATCTTAGGGCGTATTTGGCTCTTATACGAGTAGAGCATTGAGTCAGAAGGAAGATACTTTCTGGAGCGGTAGAATGATCCAACCATTTCGCATACTTGGTATTTCTGTTTGTTAATGGTTGGTTCAGATTTTTTTCTTATGTCTGCATAGGTCTTTGTTTCTGCCAAATTTCTGGCGTTTTGGAAAGGAATGTTCTTTCTCAGTTAAAAGTTTGCGTAAATCTTTTAACATCGACCTAGACCGCTGGATAAAAACGTCTGGAAAGTTTTGTTTTTTTTATTTCAAATCTTTCTTTAGTTTTCCTGACTTGGTCGTCAGATTTTCTATTTCCTGGTAAAACGTGTTGATTGGTAAATCCCATATATTGAACTGTTGCATCCAGTCTGTGCCAAATAAAGTACTGGTGTTTTTAATACGAACATTCTCAATTTTTTGGTAGTTCCGTTTAAAGTAATGTTGATAATAATTTCACCCTCGAATTTAATTTTTTCACCAGTCACCGTTCTGGCTATTTTGTTATAGTTTTTTATCATGGTTGGTTTATCCACCCTTTTCTATGTATGCAGGCTGATTGTCGACACGTCTGAACCAGAGTCTGGTTTTAACTTAATATTTTTATTTAGGATTTTTACCTTACGTACTTTTTTATTTTTATGTCGCCCTGTTCGCTTGTTGTTTTTTTTATTTAACTCAACTTTTATTACTTTTATTCTTTCTGCAATGTGAACTTTTGTGTTGTACTTTATTACAAGTTAGACAGATTTTAAAACGGTATGGTAAATCCATAAGCCAATGAAGGGATCAACAACATAAATAGGGGCTAGGAAATAATTAGTTTTCCTGTTTTTTATTGAGGTGGCTTGTTTTTGTAGGAGCGTGAAAATAATCTCTCTTCTTGGTTTTACTTGTTTTTGAAGGAGAGTTGATATGTGATTTCTGAAGTATCTTTTTTCTGTGAGTAATGCCCGACTCTTCAATATCTCTAGAATCGTGTTTAACACCTACAAATCTCTGACAGTCTTCGGTTAATGTCTGTAATGTTAAATTTGGCTCACTTTTTAACTTGTTTAGGACACTACCTCTGATTTCTGCGTCTTTTGCTGATAGATGTCCTTGCACGAATATTAGGCATTTTAAGTTATCAGCGCTTAGTTCAGCCAGTTTGAAATCGTCACAGTGTTTATTAACGATTGACGTGAAAGTCGAGTAGTCTTCGCTGTCTTTTATGATTAAGTTCATGCACTTCCACCTTTTGTGGGAAGTTTTGGGGCTAAATAATTCTGTTAAAAGCTTCAGAAAAAGTCACGTCGTTGATTTTTTTTTCCGGGTAAAATATAGTACACGAACTTAGTATGTTCGGTGGTCTCTAATGTTCGGGGCAATAAGCGAACTTTTTTAAAGTTTGTCTAATTTTTACAATCTATTTTGTATACATCCCCTCCTTAAATATGAAGCTATGGTTTTATTCTCGTCTGGGGAATAAGTGAAATTATTAATTGCACTCCAAACGGTATTTTGAGAAAAAGCATTTTCGTTTTCGGTATTTCGACCCCTATTTGACATTGTTTGTAGTAATACTTTGATTTTTTATTTTGTTCCAGCAGAATTTTTTGAAATCTTTCTTCGATTTTTTTATTTTCTTCCAGTAGTTATTCTTCGATTTTTTATTGTTGTTACATTTTGTATTTAATTAAATCTGCCAGAGTTATTTGAAATCTTCCATGTTCAGATTTATCTTTATAGAATACGGCTTCTAGAAGTTTTTATTTATTTTATATTACGCTGCTAACGGAATATTAGTTGTAAAAGAGAGAAAAAAGTATAACATCTTTTTGTCGCCAAAAACTCACCCTTTTTAATAATAAGTTTTTCACGTAACAGTAATCTTTACGGTCAGCACTTAACAGTAAAAATAAGTTTTATAATTTCGGCCATGGTACTTTTTTTTGGGGGGGGGTGAGAAAAAAATGCATTACTTTCTTGTTAAAATGTAACACAGTGCCGGAATAGAAATAATGAAATCACTGACTTTTTCCTTGAGAGAAAATAGGTTGGTTTCTTTGTAAGACAAAAGCAAAAAAATCCAACTTACAAGATTTGTTTCCGCCAATAAAACCTGTTTTAGAACTTTTGAGGATGTCGGGTAATTTTGCAGTTGGTTTCTCCACGTTCATCCTTTTTAAAGGTTCTCAAATAAAAGTCCCTTACTGTTTCGTCTGCTCCAGTGTTGTGAACATGTAAATGTTCTCCCGCTATTTATAGTGACGCAGAAGAGTTCATGTAGTCCATAAAGGTAGATACCATAACACTTTTATAATTAAGGTCACTTGAAAAAAAAAGGTGTCGTCTTGTTGACAAACTGTATTGATACTTTAACCGCTGCTGTTGCCTTTGCGCTTTATTATTGTTATCATTATTATCATTATTATCATTATTATTATTATTAGTAGTAGTAGTAGTAGTAGTAGTAGTAGTAGTAGTAGTAGTAGTAGTATAAACTCAGTAGGAGTTCTCAAACAGGTCATCATCAGTGATTGTTCACTGTCAATAGCCGGTGGTGTTCCCTGGAGTCTGAGTGACCATAAGTCTCCTCAGATTTCCAGTACTATCCACCTCTTCGGATAACCATTGCAAATGATTTTGCTTATCGCAACAGTCGTATACGATCGATTTCTGGCTGACAGCCACCATTAGTCTTCTCTGAGATTTCGGTGGCAATAAGCCTCCCCAAGGTCCCAGTTCTCTCCGCACCCTTCGAGTGGAAATCCGGTTAGTGGTCTCTCTCTCTCTTCGTTCTTTCCATCCTCTTTCAGACTTCACGACTATTTTGTGTGGTATCACATTGTTGATGTTGCTTTGTGTTTTTTATTGAGGGGGCAGTTTATGAAATTTTTGGTAGTTTCATTATGATGATGATGATGATGATGATGATGATAATGATGATTATTATTATTATTATTAGTAGTAGTAGTAGTAGTAGTAGTAGTAGTAGTAGTAGTAGTAGTAGTAGTAGTATTTATCCAGGTTCTTAGGTTCGTCTTATTATCTTTCACCTATACATCTAGTTATATTTACTTAGTGTTACTCAATTCCAATTAATTCATGACTGGTCGGTGTCACTTGATTATGTGGGTTGGTTTCCGCACTCTATGATTTTTCTCATTATTTTCATCAGTGTTGTCATTCCTACCTTTAATTACACTGTTTCCTCGGGGGGTTTCTGAACTGTTCCTAGAGCTCCTACAATTATTGATATTACTGTAGTTTTCTACATATTCGATATTCCTCTCTGCCAAACTCTATGTATTTGCGCATTCTTATTATTTAACTCACTAGGTGTTTTCACAAAAGTCATCTATTTGTGTTCCCTAGAGTCTGAGTGACAACAAGTATCCCCAGATTTCCAGCACTCTCCACGTCTTTCGTTAATCAATGCAAATCATTTGCGTTATTGCAACATCCGTTTACTATTGCCGTTGGTCTTCTCTGGAATTTGAGTGGCGATAAGCTTTCCCAACGTTCAAGTACTCTCCGCACTATTCTAGTGGATGTCTGGTTAGTGCTCTCTTTCGTCGGTCTTCCCATCTTCCTTGACCCTTCACGACTATTTTGTGTGGTACCAATCAAGGCTAGTGTCACAACATGCATGTGTGTATGACTGTGATTTTGGCAGTTTTTACTTCTCTTGGCCTCGTGCCATGTGCTTTCTATATGTTTTGTTCTTTTTCTATTTTATTTTATCTGTGGTAGGTCAGCGTCCGTTGGTTATATTGGTTGGTTTCCACATTTAAGGATTTCACTTAATATTTCGGCTGTTTTCATCATAAGCGTTCGTTGTATGGTCTCATTCTTCCCTTTGATTCCAATTTCTTCCTTCTCTTTTTTCTGGATTTTTCGGGACTGATCCTAGTGCCCCTACAATTATTGGCATTACTGTGATTTTCATCATGTTCCATATCTCTTTCAGTTCTCTGGAAAATTTCTACGTATTTGCTTCGTTGTTTTGCGTCCTTGGTCTTCACTCTGTGATATGCTGGGACGGCGAAATCCTCGATTTCGCGTGCTTTTTCTTGTTGTTTACTATCATCATGTCTGGTCTCCTCGCTTGGATGAGTGTCTTTGTTTGTAGCTCCACGTCCCAGAGGATTTTGTTATTTTCATTTTCTAATGCACTCTCTGGTGTGTGTCTGCACCATCTGTCTGCATGTCCAATGTGCAGACGATCACGTGTTGATGTCGGTACAAATTGATGTTAATTTCAACGACATTCTTCAGACACAGACGCACCTGGTGGGGCTGCGATCAAAGTTTATCATGTCGCAGGACTCGAGCCATAGATCCCAGTCACCATCGACTGTCAAAAATCCTAAACCTAAACCTAACCCTAACCCTAACCCTAACCCTAACACTCTAATAAACTCGGCCACCATGACAACCGTAGGAATAAGAGATAAATAAATATCATTCATCGTCAAGAACAAGAATGTTCCATTTCCAAGGAAAAGAACGTTGAATTATAGCTTAGATAGAAACTTTTATATATATATATATATATATATATATATATATATATATATATATATATATATATATATATATATATATATATATATATATGTATCATTACTGCCTCAGATGAGCAAAGTTGGCATATTTTCGAGCCTGCTTAATATGACTGATTTTTTTTTCTCAATATAGACCAGCTTATGGTATATAGTATATTTTTGGATTTGTGTTTCTTAATTAGGGTTGTAAGAGAAGTTGTAATCCTCTCAACATTATTATTCCTATTAAATGAGCTTACGTGGTTAGAGATGCAGGATTTTATGCGCTTCAACGTGGAACCTATGTAGTTGGTGTGTAATTTGGGAAAAGTATATGTATGGTTAGGGGTGATATTGTCAATAATAATATCATTTGAAACATTATTAGAAATTGTTTGAGGGAGAGTTATTATGCTAAGATAGATCTGTATCATCCATATAATGTGTTATTGAGTGTTGAATACTTTAATAAGAAATATTCTCTAATGCGCTATGTTTCCGCGTCGTCAATGTTCAGTCAGGTTACGGAAACGCCCGAGAGTTGACGAGGCGAAAACAGTCAAACGCTAAATTGAAGACTGGCAGCCGATAAATTACGACGAAGAAAATCAAACTAAGACACGTATATAAAAATAAAGAACGAACAAACCAAAACTAAACAACTGTTAGTAATTAGATGTTCATTTTTGTTCTTTTTGTCAACGGAACCATTGTTAATCAAATGTTTTTAAATAAAATGTTTGTTTTTTTTGTTTGTGCACCAGAAAATTTCAAATGATGATTTTGTTTTATTTGTTAATGTTTTTTTTTTAATTTCAATATTTTTTTTACATTTTCACATTAACTGTATAGGCATAATCTATGTCATTATGCATACAGTTATTCTGGAGTGGACATTGCTTTTCGTTTTGGCAATTACAATTATTGATGGGGTTGAAGGTGATGGGACTATTTGGGGTCTTTTATTGTTGGAAGCAATGGATATTTGAGCTAAGTTAGGCATTGTAGAGTATGAAATGTATATAGTATTTTTATTTATAATTGTACTATATTGATGTGGGTGTTTAAATGGGTTTTTTTATCATTTAAAAAAATTCCCTTTTGAATGTTAGTTTTTACGATATTACTGTATGTAGTTTGAACCAGACAGTTTTCTTTCGTCTTATATGCTTGCATGGTTTAATTGTTGGGAGTTTGGTTGTCCGTCTGGATTACCGGAATTAGAGAACCTAGCATAATCACTATTGTCGGTATTGCTAACGAAATTGCACTTGTTTCTATTATCATTATTGGCAACGATTCTTTTCTTATTTTTTGTTAAACTTTACAATAAAAGCATTAGCTTAACTAATAAAAAAAATTATTTATTTATTTTTCAGGGAAAATGTAAAAACTGAAAAAAGAGGACGATAGAAAGGGGTCAGAGAGAAAGCGAGCGAGACAGCCACACTCTCTCTCCCCTCTACTTCGCTCGTTACGAGTCACGACTTTCGGTAAGGTTTTGAGCGAGCGCTGGTTGTTTAAACCTAAGGTGTTTTAGTTATTTTCCCGATTTATTTATCAAATAACTTTAAGTAATTACTGTTAATATGAGTGAAACTATTACATATAGATAGCAAACATGAATAAATGCAATTCCAAACCAATAATACCAAATGTTAATTAATAATGAACGGTTTAAAAAATAGTTATGTTAATTAAGCAATCAAAGGTTCTTTCTTAATCGTTTATCTGCACTATTATATATACAGAATATCAAGTCTTTATGTTGTATTCTTGATTGAAATAACAGTAACCCGTTTTCTTGTGTTCTTATTGACATGTTATGTGTAATAATACTATTTGGGTTTGGGTATGGGTTTAATTTTTCGGTTTGTAGGTTATTTTTGTAAGTTATTTTTTCAGAATCTGACAGACGTTTGCAAGTGATAGATACTCGACCAAAGGAAAATTTTAAATGTCTTTGGTTTTTTATTTAGCACCACACAGAATCTTATTTCTCTTTGAAATAAAATAAGTGCTTTTTGTAGAAACAGGAAGTAATATTGAGACCAAAAAGTAATGTTCGTAGACTGTCTCTATTATAATCCCCTGCATAGCCGTTATATTCAGTGGATATCTCAAGTAGCCAGTCCTTGGGTGGTCGAATGGTGACCAGTGAGAAAGACTGGAATCCAAGATTTCCAGTCAGTATGAAATGATTCCAGGAGATGGGAGGGGGTTAGACCTGACCTCTGGGCATGAGACAGATAGTTAGTTGGTCTTTCTGAGAGCTGGTAGTTGGTCGGAGTTAAACGTTCGAGGTGGCGGTTGATTTTCGGTGATCCTCTGGAAAAAATGGTCTGTTGTGTTGATGGGACTTAGATTTTGTGTGGCCGGGATAAGAGATCTCATTTTGCAAGTCTGCCATTCAACGAGTATCATTTGTAATCTCTAACAAGTAGCTTGTTACTTGTTCATAAACTGGAGTTGTGATTCTACTTGAAATGAGAATTCTTTGTTCCAGCCATGATCAGATCGCACAACATCTTTGGACCGGCGCAACGAATGGAGACGATCACGGCCAGTGCAGTGATCGCACGCATGCCGGTGCACAGGACAATTGATTTAATTAGTTATTTGGGTTTGTTTGATTTATTATGTACATAAAACAGGGTTAGGTTAGGTTTATGATATGATTCAGTGTTCAAGTTAAGTGTTGTATCTAAGAAGTTAGAGGTTCTCTTCTCTGGGCTATTGTAATTGAAAGGGAAAAAGTTTGTTTTAAATATCGAAATACTTAATAGTTTTATTGTAAATCCTGGGGCTATCTTTTGAAACGAAAAGAGTATAATCTTTATAGATGTCTCCCTGGAGCGTTTTGAATTTATACTTTAATTAAATTTAATAAATATATGCCTACGAGATGAGTACCTTACGAAGAGTCCTATGCACCCGTAATAATAATATTGTAATTATTAGGGGTATCCGTTGTCGAAATGTAAAAGAGACTTCCTAGCTAATAGGATCAATTTAATTTCCGAGTCAATTATATTAGAATTAATTTTCGCCAAAATTAACGCTTTATTTAGTAGGATGAGAGTAATAATTATTAATATCAAAAGTAATGAAGTTTTATTTATAAAGTAATGAAGTTTTATTTATAAAGTAATGAAGTTTAATTTAGATTTGATTTTAGATCTGAAAACCATTGTATTACAGTATCCGTGAATTTCCATAATGAGAAGTCGATTTTATTTTTAACTAGTAAAACCTGCCCACCCTCCTGGCAGCAATTAATTCTTAACATTAATTAAAAAGAAAATTACTCACAAAATTACTCACAAAATTAATCACAGAATTCCAAAATTTCAACAACAAACTTTGGTAAATGTGTAGATTAACACATTCAACTAAATTACAACCCCCCTAAAATTGAAATTCTTCTTTTTACGGTCATTCTAAATTATTAGGGCAGTTAACTAATATATTTTTAACACTAATCCTAAGTTCGACTGTCAAGGTCGTAAAACAAGAGGCAATTGTCCCAAAACAATAACGTACAGAATTCATCGCTAATGGCAAAAAAATGGTTTACCGCGATAAAAACCTAGAATGGCTCGAAAATAGAGGATCATTTTACGTTAAATTTATTTAAAAAAACAAATCCCCCAGTCTAAATTCTAAAATATTTGTTGTTGTTTCTCTTTTCGCCAGTTATTTTAGCGTATTCATACGCAATCACCTAAAAAAGTAGAATCTCATTTTATCGGGAAATGAGTGTTCATCTAAAATAATATCCAAACTTTTAATATGTTTATTTATACCATAAAAAAGGTATTTAATTAGTTAGATAATCTTAAAGTTTTTTATGCAATTTTCACGGAAAGATTAAACACAACTAAAATCAATTGCATAAAATTAAAATAAACAAGGGACGTATAGTTAAAAAATGTATAAACATTTTTTTTAATTAAACATAGGTAAATTAGCAGATAAACACCTTCCGATACACCCCACCCCCCCCGAAAAAATGGCATTCTTCTTTATGGGGGCGATTGCGTGTAAACACCGTGGAAAACGGAGATAAAGAAAAACAAATATTTTAGAATTTAGTGGGGGATCAGTTATCTCTCTCTCTCTCTCTCTCTCTCTCATATATATATATATATATATATATATATATATATATATATATATATATATATATATATATATAATTAACTTGTTACAAATATCCAGGGGGTATGAATCCGAAGGAAGTTGAAACCGGGTTTATGAGAGTGCTCAATGAAAATTCAGAGCAAAATATATATTTTTTGATTTTATTCCATTAGTTGCGACAAAACAAGTTTTGTTTCATTGGTGCGAATAGCGACCAACTCATCGGGCCGGCGAAAGGAATTCAAATGGCATAACATTTTAACTTCACTTTAACGGGAGATTGAAAATTGAAAATACATTGGAGGGGGAGGGGGATAGAGTTGGGGCTTTGTCTATAACGGCATATATATTCGCACCAATGAAACAAAACTTGTTTTGTCGCAACTAATGGAATAAAATAAATTTAAAATATATATATATATATATATATATATATATATATATATATATATATATATATATATATATATATATCAAACGTACTATGTTCCCAATTTCCGGGCCATTCTATCTTTTTAGGGAACTTACCAAAATGTTTACTACTAACCCTAAGTCCTAGTGGCAAGGTCATAAAACGACATGTAATCTCCTTAAAAAGTAACACCCCCCCCCCACACACCAAAAAAAACGCAGCTGATTTAACTCCCATAGAAAAAAGAATTTAGTTAATGCCCTAAAATTGTCCTAAAAAATGTGGATCATTTTACATTAAATTTATATACAAAGAATTTCCGCCACTTCAAATTCCACCATAATTTTTTTCCATCTCATTTTCCCGTGATCGCCTAAAACAAGTAGAATACTTTTGGGGTGGATGGGGGGATAATTTCTACAATCATACCAAAATAGAAATCAATATTTTTTCGTAATTGGGACAGATAACAATTCTACTAAACCTATGTTTTAATTTGTCAATCAGAATAGTGATAAGGTCTTTGTTAACATTAAACAATAAGTTTATTGTTAAACTTTACAATAAAAGCATTAGCTTAACTAATAAAAAAAAATATTTATTTATTTTTCAGGGAAAATGTAAAAACTGAAAAAAGAGGACGATAGAAAGGGGTCAGAGAGAAAGCGAGCGAGACAGCCACACTCTCTCTCTCTCTCTCATCTACTTTCTATTCTCGCTTCGCTCGTTACGAGTCACGACTTTCGGTAAGGTTTTGAGCGAGCGCTGGTTGTTTAAACCTAAGGTGTTTTAGTTATTTTCCCGATTTATTTATTAAATAACTTTAAGTAATTACTGTTAATATGGGCGAAACTATTACATATAGATAGCAAACATGAGTAAATGCAATTCCAAACCAATAATACCAAATGTTAATTAATAATGAACGGTTTAAAAAATAGTTATGTTAATTAAGCAATCAAAAGGTTCTTTCTTAATCGTTTATCTGCACTATTATATATACAGAATATCAAGTCTTTATGTTGTACGCTAGGAAGTAAGTGTAGTATCTGTTCCGATGGATACTGCACCCTATAGACGGATGTCGTCTTGTCCTTCGGGACTTGATTCCACCTGTCTGTGGGTTTGTCCTGTGCAGTTCTAGGAGGTCCACCCTCCCAGGCTTCGCCTCCCCTCTTTGGGGAGGAGTAAGTTTATTGCTTACTGCTTGAGGCGCCCCTACCGGGGAATGCCGACGGGGCTGCCCAGGCAATTTTTAAATGGCCATAGTGCTCACCCCTCGAGCGCTGGCTTTTAACCCCACTTACTCGACCCACGCTGTGGTCACATCTTACTTGTGGGAGTAAGATAAAACTGGCCTTGTGCCTAACTCCTGCAGAGGAGTAAATAAATATGTTGTATCATTGATTGATACACGCCATAAACTGGTATCGTCTTGGCCTTGATTTACGCCGGTCTATGGGTCTGTCCTGTGCAGTTCTAGGAGGTCCACCCTCCCAGGCTTTGCCTCCCCTCTTTGGGGAGGAGTAAGTTTGTTGCTTACTGCCTGAGGCGCCCCTACCGGGGAATGCCGACGGGGCTGCCCAGGCAATTTTTAATGGCCAGAGTGCTCATCTTCTCGGGCGCTGGCTTTTCAAACCCCACTTTCCCGACCCGAGCTTGGGTCACATCTTACTTGTGGGAGTAAGATAACACTGGCCTTGTGCCTAACCTCCTGGGGAGGTAAATAAAATGTTGTATTCTTGATTGAAATAACAGTAACCCGTTTTGATTATTAGATAGGAGTGATAAATGAAAATAACATTCGCATTTATTCATTTAGATATTTGGAATATAGTATTTTTACTTATAATACCTAAGTCTGATTTGGTAGGTGGGCAAATTAATCTGATTGAGGGATTATTCTGAAAATTGATTTTGTGATCTTTAAGGAGAAAATATGGAGTGCCTGAAGTTACAATTTCAGCATAATTATAAATGTTCATGGAAATAAGTAAATATTTAGCACCATTGTTTATGTTGTTTAGTGTTGAAATAGAGGCCATTTTGTATGATTTGTTGAGTTCCTTATATATTAATTGTTCGTGTGTTGGGTAATCCATTGTGTAATAATGTTTTGTTTTATCAGCTGGAACAATGAAACAAGTTAAGACATATAACAATGGAATGAGTTAAGACATATAACTATGGAATGAGTTTTGCAGTTTCAAAATGTTATTCATATAATTTTTCTAAGATTGTAATAAAAAAATAAAAAAATAAAAAATTGTATTAATAAAAGGTGAAAACTACAAAACTCATTTCACCGTTATAGGTCTTAACTTGCTTCAGTTTGTGCTTATCCATTAAACCTCTACATTGCACTGCCTTCTATAAATTATCTTATATATATAAAGTATTTTATTTTAAATAACTATACATTACAGTGTATATATATATATATATACATATATATATATATATGTATATATATATACATATATATATATATACATATATATATATATATACATATATATATATATACATATATATATACATATATATATATGTATATATATATATATGTATATATATATATATGTATATATATATATATATATATGTATATATATATATGTATATATATATATATGTATATATATATATATGTATATATATATATGTATATATATATATATGTATATATGTATATATATATGTATATATATATATATATGTATATATATATGTATATATATATATATATATGTATATATATATATATGTATAT
Organism: Sepiola atlantica; assembly: GCA_963556195.1. Lineage (NCBI taxonomy): Eukaryota > Metazoa > Mollusca > Cephalopoda > Sepiida > Sepiolidae > Sepiola > Sepiola atlantica. The sequence goes on along the minus strand of OY744529.1, from coordinate 90,171,335 downwards.
ATATATATATATGTATATATATATATATGTATATATATATATATGTATATATATATATATGTATATATATATATATATATGTATATATATATATGTATATATATATATATATATGTATATATATATATATGTATATATATATATATATATATATGTATATATATATATATATATATATATATATATATATATATATATATATATATATATATATATATATATATATATATATATATATAGGGTAAGGTATACGATAAGTCATGAAAATGAAATGCCGTGGTAGAAAAAATATGTGTAAAAAGACAAACGGAAAACAGGTTGATATGCAGGAGGAAAAATAAAAACAAGAGATTTTACCGGTTTCGTTCGTGTTAGCGAACGTTTTTTTCTGAAGACGTTCGTTAATACGAACGAAACCGGTCAAATCTCTTGTTTTTGTTTTTCTCCTGCATTTTAACCTGTTTTCCGTTTGTCTTTTTTTCACACATTTTATATATATATATATATATATATATATATATATATATATATATATATATATATATATATATATATATATATGTATGTATATAGATAGATAGATAGATAGATAGATAGATAGATAGATAGATAGATAGATAGATAGATAGATAGATAGATAGATAGATAGATATACTTTATTGTAGAGTGGGGGATATATAAGGAATGGCAACCTTGCATTATATCAAAGAGAAAACGGAAGTTCCTGACAAAATAAAAGACATCGTATTTTATTTTCCAAATCAGAGACAAGAAAGCAAATGCATATAAAATGAAATAAAACGAAATAAAGAAAGAGAGACAAGTTTCCAATTCGTCTCAATCGTGTGCGGCCGTGTAAATTCCCCTCTGGTGGGGAATCTTGCCTTTCCTGGCAATTTTATCGAAACTGAAATCCGTCATGGCTTTTCTGCGGGCTTCTTCCGTCCGGAAGGTCTCTAAGTGGGGCTTCGCCTACAAAACAAATAAATAATTATTAAAACATCAAATAAAAAGAGTAGAAAAAGTCGGTTAATATACATAAAAAAGAGCAAATATATTATATTGCAAAATATCGAACACACACACACACACACACACATATATATATATATATATATATATATATATATATATATATATATATATATATATATATATATATACTGCGGAAAGTGAAATCGCTGATTGCTTTCAGCAATAATGCAAAATCTCTTCATAAAAACAAATAAAGCACTCTTTCGTTGCTGATATTGTTTATGTAAGCAGAAATAATTCCACTTCTCACTTGTGAACTGTAAAAAAAAGAACAGGTTTCAATCTCAACCTGAAGCACTCGCATAGCGAAACAGTTTGTCTGTGGATAACTATATATATATATATATATATATATATATATATATATATATTAGTACTTCATGTATCCACATAAAATATTATAAGGAGATATAATTTTTTATGTGTCAGATTTCAGTATTTACTTCAACAGTGCTCGATACGTAAGTAGAGCTAGGTAGTAAGCAATGAAAATATATATGGCAATCAAGCTACACAGAGGCTCCTGTGTTTCATCCCCGGGGGGAATCGTCAGGCTAAATGCCTTTAGCCTGACGATTCCCCCCCGGGATGAAACACGGGAGCCTCTGTGTAGCTTGATTGCCATATATATTTTCATTGCTTACTATATATATATATATATATATATATATATATATATATATATATGTATAATATTAAATTATATTTTTAATATTTTACGTACGACGTCTTTTCGAGCTTACAGCTTTCATCAGCGCAGGGTAATAACAATCTCAAGACGGTCACAGGACGCGAACCCTTGTATCTGTAAGCGTTCACTTAGTCCTTGGGGCCACGAGAGATTGTCAGGTGATTACGGAGAGATTAAGTTATATTTATACTGAAAGCGGCGAGTATAAATATCTAGACACACGATAGAACTCAACGATAGAGTCGGAGTATTGCACTGGGGCTTCAGGTGAATGTCTATTTTTAATCTCTCCGGTAGTGCTCTACTTTCAATTTTACTTGAAAGGGGATTCTTATGATATTAAATTATTTTTTTAATAGTTTACCTACGTACGACGTCGTCTCGAGCTTACAGCTCTCTCTCTCTCTCTCTCTCTCTCTCTCTCTCTCTCTCTCTCTCTCTCTCTCTCTCTCTCTCTCTCTCTAATATATATATATATATATATATATATATATATATATATATATATATATATATAATAATGGTAATAATCCAGGTGAAAAATATCCACAGGGTGGTAATCCAGAGAATTTTAACCGGGTTTATAAAAAGTGCTCAATATCAAAATAGAGCTTTATATATGATAGTTTTATTTACACAGACATGTACAAAATCTGCGACACTGGCATGTCGATGTTATCGATCAACAGTTACTATAAACTGAGATCTCATCAGGCAGAGTTAGAATCCGATCTTAACCTCAGATCATATTTGGAGAGAATGAAGTGGAGGGGTAGAGACAGAAGAAGAAGGAAAGAAATTTAACATTTCAAAAATTAAAGCCGTTAAAAAATTAAAAAATTAAAATTAAAATTAAAAATTAAAAATTAAAAATTAAAAAATCTAAAAATCTAAGGTCTAGAATCTGAAACAGACAGGGCAAATAAATAAATAAATAAATAAATAAATAAATAAATAAAAAAATAAGAATATATGGTGGAAAGAGGAACAAATAATGATGAGGGGAGAGACACATAGAGGAAAAAAGAAAAAGAAGAAGAAGAAGGAGAGAGAGAGAGGGCGTCTGTCGATTTAGGTCGGGAGGGAAGGAGGGGGGTAGTAGACATGCACGAATTAGGTGTCAAAAAACCGTCGAGTTTATAAATGTCTTTTTCCAAGTGAACTGTAGTATGCGTGCGTGCAAATTGGGCTGATTGTTATATTGGTTAGGGCGGTGATAAAATGTGTCGCGGTTCCGGGTCTTTATATTGTCTTTATAATTTGTCTGGAGTTAATTTGAATAAATAAGTATATTCGTTAAATGTAACAGGAATAGTAGTAGTAGTAGTAGTAATAATAATAATAATAATAATAATAATAATAATAATAATAATAATAATAATAATAATAATAATAATAATAATAATAATAATAATAGTAGATACCATTAATAATTGAAGTGAAATAATGAAAATAATAATAAATGAAGTATAATAAAAAATACTAAAAAATACCAAAAAATATTAAAAATATTAAAAAATATAACTAAAAGAATGACTGGAAAATGCTGGCGTTATTAATTATTAATAATAATAGTAATAATAGTAATAATAATAATAATAATAATAATAATAATAATAATAATAATAATAATAATAATAATAATAATAATAATAATAATAATAATAATAATAATAATAATAATAATAATAATAATAATAATAATAAAAATAATAATAATAATAAAAATAATAATAATAATAAAAATAATAATAGTGGTCAATAATATTTTAGAGTTTATAAAAATAATAGTTTAGGAAAGAAATAGAATAATTAAGGAATATTAGGAATCCTAGGGGGTAGTGATTATCATAATAATATTAAATAATGATAATGATAAGATAATGTTTGCCGATATTATGATATGGGTTAATGGTTGCAATAATGCTGATCATAATCAAATCTGACTTCCAAACTAAACCAACCACTAGACTTATTAACCCCACAAGACAGGAAATAGGGAAAATTAGTAAAAAAATTTTAGAAAGAATAAATAAGCAGATAAAAACATTCTATAAACTTAATCAATGGATAAACACTGCAGATACAATAAACTGGTTCCTTAAAATAGTAAATAAAACTGATTGCTCATTCATCCAGTTTGATATTATTAACTACTACCCATCTATTTCTAAAGAACTCTTTGAAAACGTTATCGATTTTGCCACACTTCTATCTGATATTTCTGTAGATGAAATCAATATAATTCGAAAATGCAGAAATACAGTACTAATCTGTAAACATGAACAATGGACTAAAAGTAATCAATTTGGATCTTTTGATGTTTCTATGGGTTCCCTGGACTCAGCAGAAGTCACTGATCTGGTTGGTCTTTACATACTATATAATCTCACAAAAAACATTAGCATTGAAGATATAGGCCTATATAGGGATGACGGATTACTAATAGTAAAGAACTCAAATGGACAAAAATGTGAAAGAGTAAAAAAAATTATCCTTAGAGAAATGAAAAGATTAGATCTCAAAGTAGAAATAACATCTAACATTAAAATAGTTAATTTTCTAGACGTAACATTTAACTTAGATAAAGAAACTTATGAACCGTATACTAAAGACAATGCCAACCCGATCTATGTCCACCCACTCTCTAACCACCCAAAAACCATTATTAAACACATCCCCAGATCAATCGAAAAAAGAATTAGTGATAACTCCTCTAATGAAGAAATTTTTAACAAACACAAGGACTTTTACAATAAAGCGTTAAAGCAAAGTGGATACAAAAACACCCAAATTAAATTCACCAAACCTACACCTCCCAACAACAGACGCAAAAATAGGGGTAGAAAAATTATCTGGTTCACACCCCCATATAACAACATGGTTAAAACCAAACTCGGTAAAAGATTCTTAGACTTAATCAATCTACACTTCCCTCCCAACAATATACTGCACAAAATCTTTAATAAAAACACCCTCAAATTAAGCTATAGCTGTGGTGAAAATTTAGAAAAAATAATAAAAAAACATAACAACAAAATTCTAAATGAAAAAACTACCGCAACTAAAACAGCAAATACCAAGGCCTGTAACTGCACAAACAAAAAAGAATGCCCATTACAACATAATTGCCAAATAACCCAATCAGTATATCAAGCAACCATCTCTACTAAAGAAAACCCAACCCTGAAAAAATTCTACATAGGTATGGCTGGTAATACCTTCAAAGAAAGATATACTGGACATAAGTGTTCTTTTAATAACCCTACATATCAAAAAAGAACCTCACTTTCTATATATTACTGGGAACTATACAACAATAACCTATCACCAACAGTAACTTGGAACACAATTAGAAGAACTAGCACCTGTGGTTCCCTAAACTCACCTTGCTACCTTTGCCTAACAGAAAAACTTGAAATAATTAAATTCAGCGATAGGGGCAAACTTCTAAACAAAAAACAAGAAACATCAATTAACTGTAGGCATAACAGATTACACCTTCTTAGTAATCCACTCATAACCCCTTAGGCTGCTATTATATATATATATAAAAAAAAAAAAAAAAAAAAAAAAAAAAAACACCTCCCCACCAACTGAAAATTTTGTCAACACAACTATCATCTTATACCTTTTATTAATTATTATTATTTTTATCTCTATTAGTAGTAGCTTTTTTGTTTGTAGTATTATTTGTAGTAGTACTGTAAGCGGTAGTATTGGTTGGTATTATTATTGTTGTTATTATTATTATTATTATTATCATTATTATTATTATTATTATTATCATACCCACAACGATTAACACTAATGGTCATCTTCTGTATTTTTCTTTACTCTTAAATACCCCCCTTTTATGCTTATCCATTCTTTGATTAATATTTCTATATTTCTTAGATTATTTTTTAGATTATATATTTTTTAGATTATCATTATCAATTATTTATTACTACTATTATTAATATCTTAAACTATTTGTCATTGAATCATTTTCTTCATTCTTTTCATTTTTTCACTTTTTTCACTTTTTCATTTTTTCATTTTTTCATTTTTTCATTTCTGTACTTTTTATCAAGATAATTATTGTTATCAGTGGTGACACCATGTCTGACGTTACTATCATAGTTATTGTTATTTGCAGCAATGAAATTAACAGTAGCACTATTATTAATAATATTGCCATGTTTTACCGTTACCTTACTTTTGCCTCCACTGCCATTTTTATTATCTTTATTATCATTATTATTATTATTATTATTATTATTATTATTATTATTATTATTATTATTATTATTGTTGTTATTGCCACCATTATGACTACTTCTATAATTTTTCACTATCATCATTACTATTGTTAAGATTACTGGGATTACCACTCTGATTACTGTTGTCCGTTAAACCACTATTTTTAATATGATCAGCATTATTGCAACCATTAACCCATACCATAATATCGGCAAACATTATCTTATCATTATCTAATATTATTATGATAATCACTACCCCCTAGGATTCCTAATATTCCTTAATTATTCTATTTCTTTCCTAAACTATTATTTTTATTATTATTATCATTACCATTATTATTATCATTATTATTATTATTATTATTACTATTATTATTAATAATTAATAACGCCAGCATTTTCCAGTTATTCTTTTAGTTATATATTTTTAATATTTTTTAATATTTTTTAGTATTTTTTAGTATTTTTTAGTATTTTTATTATACTTCATTTATTATTATTTTCATTATTTCACCTCAATTATTAGGAGTATCTATTATTATTATTATTATTATTATTATTATTATTATTATTACTACTGTTATTGCCACCATTATGACTACTTCTATAATTTTTCACTATCATCACTACTATTGTTAAGATTTCTGGGATTACCACTCTGATTACTGTTGTCTGTTAAACCACTATTTTTATATGATCAGCATTATTGCAACCATTAACCCATATCATAATATCGGCAAACATTATCTTATCATTATCATTATTTAATATTATTATGATAATCACTACCCCCTAGGATTCCTAATATTCCTTAATTATTCTATTTCTTTCCTAAACTATTATTTTTATAAACTCTAAAATATTATTGACCACTATTATTATTTTTATTATTATTATTATTACCATTATTATTATTATTTTTATTATTATTATTATTATTATTATTATTATTATTATTATTATTATTATTATTATTACTATTATTATTAATAATTAATAACGCCAGCATTTTCCAGTCATTCTTTTAGTTATATTTTTTAATATTTTTAATATTTTTTGGTATTTTTTAGTATTTTTATTATACTTCATTTATTATTATTTTCATTATTTCACTTCAATTATTAATGGTATCTACTATTATTATTATTATTATTATTATTATTATTATTATTATTATTATTATTACTACTACTACTACTACTATTCCTGTTACATTTAACGAATATACTTATTTATTCAAATTAACTCCAGACAAATTATAAAGACAATATAAAGACCCGGAACCGCGACACATTTTATCACCGCCCTAACCAATATAACAATCAGCCCAATTTGCACGCACGCATACTACAGTTCACTTGGAAAAAGACATTTATAAACTCGACGGTTTTTTGACACCTAATTCGTGCATGTCTACTACCCCCCTCCTTCCCTCCCGACCTAAATCGACAGACGCCCTCTCTCTCTCCTTCTTCTTCTTCTTTTTCTTTTTTCCTCTATGTGTCTCTCCCCTCATCATTATTTGTTCCTCTTTCCACCATATATTCTTATTTTTTTATTTATTTATTTATTTATTTATTTATTTATTTATTTGCCCTGTCTGTTTCAGATTCTAGACCTTAGATTTTTAGATTTTTTAATTTTTAATTTTTAATTTTTAATTTTAATTTTAATTTTTTAATTTTTTAACGGCTTTAATTTTTGAAATGTTAAATTTCTTTCCTTCTTCTTCTGTCTCTACCCCTCCACTTCATTCTCTCCAAATATGATCTGAGGTTAAGATCGGATTCTAACTCTGCCTGATGAGATCTCAGTTTATAGTAACTGTTGATCGATAACATCGACATGCCAGTGTCGCAGATTTTGTACATGTCTGTGTAAATAAAACTATCATATATATATATATATATATATATATATATATATATATATCAGAATTTCTATTCTTTCTTTGACCGATATAGTTCCGTAAACAAAATCTACATATAGAATTCCGCTTCGTATGCGCTTTAGTCGCTTATTTGTACGTGCTTCTATAAAAACAATTATTAATTTAATTCGAATTGACTGATTCTTATATTTTATCCGCTCAGCTGTTTTCTGTTTGCTTGGTAATTCCAGCGCCTGCGTGCTAGGGACTACCCCCGCACACACACGGTAATAATTCATCATCGTTCGCCCCATTACACCGTAACGATATACAGCAGAACTCTTCTGAGGTACATTTTTTATTTATATACTGTGCGTTCGCATACTTCACATGAGTCATTACGCCGAACAGCGATTACACAGATATTAATACACAAAACTATAAAGTTACGTTTTCCGATTGTAAATAATACAAAACAAACATTCTGTCCGACAAATTTCTTAGAATATCCAACACGATTTGTTGTTTTTGTTGATCGCTCTTCGCCGCTTGCTGTGAATACTCGCCGACTTGGTATTTATAAAGTTAAATTCCTTCTAAATTCTGAGCTGATTTCTGGTGGCCAACTGGTAAGTTCGCTTAATTGCGAATCAGTGGCGATTTGTGATCGGAGTTCGCGCCAGTCGAGAATTAGTGCAGAACTGAAGATTGCGTAAGCATGAAACATCGATGTCTGTAGGTAATAAATAATTAATATATATATATATATATATATATATATATATATATATATATATATATATATATATATATATAACATTACTTTGTTCGCAAAACAAACTTCCAAACTATTTAGCACTACTTTTCCCTTTTCATTACAAGGGTGTTCGTTCCGATCTGGCCCAGTCGCGTCGGATTAGCAGCAGTTAAAAAAATCCGATTCTCACCATGACACGGGTTCGTGTATGCGTATGCAGAGACACTGGAGGGTACGGGTGGTTATGTTGCGGCTACGCAAATTCATTTATTTAGACAAAGATTATAATAAACGTATGTTTCCCTAATGGGATTGTTTCCTATATATTTTAATCACAGACTATATATATGATAACATATTCCTCAGTTTTGGGATTGAGTTATGTTTGAAAAAACTTCAAATCTAATTGTTCTAACTAAGCGCAACTTGAAATTAACTCACCATGGACGTAAAATATCTGCTTAAAACTACTTTAGCTTAATATATAATGGATTTTATTACAAGAGAGAATGAGGGTGCGAACCAGATGATTCTTCTACTTCTGTTTGTAGTGCGTCACTTATTGCATGGTTTGAATCGTTTCCTTAAACCTATGTACTCGGAATGCGTTACTGTAATATAGCACTGCTTTGTTGAAAACTTCCGGCCCTAAGAAGAGGTCGGAAACTCTTTGGTCTATACTAGCCCCTAAGTTGTTAAATATTATAGTGGGGGAAAAGATTGCACATTTATATATTTTTATTGGGTTTATGAAAGGGTTAATGGAAGTTATCATTAAGGTTACATTATTATATTATTATATTTTCAGTAACACATTATAACAATAACAAATGAAAATTGTCTAGTTAGAAGCAAAACTTGATCTGTCTGTTTAAATGCTTTTTGCATCTGAGTTTTTTTTTAAATCCGACGTTGGTCGGTACGCCAGTTGTTTGTATCTCTACTGATGAGTCTTCAAAAGACGAAACAAGTTTGTCTATAAATAAATAATATCTAATTATTTGATTATTATTGTAAATCTCCTTAATAAAGGTAGGAAACTCTGATTGGGACAAAATAATTATATCGCTCTGGCAGTAAAGCTATAGTTTCCTCCCCTTGGTTGAACACTTCAGATATAATTATCGATACGAGTTTGCAATAAAACTGTATTCACACGTCTCAATCGCGCAGCTGACCTGCAAGTAAAGACGTTTACGACGGTAAGTTACAAGACCCAGAGTTGTAAGTTCGATCTCGTTGATCGGTAGGCCAGTTGTTCGAATCTATACTGATGATTCTTCAGAAAGATGAAACAAGCTAATCTATAGATCAATAAATAATATTTATATATATATATATATATATATATATATATATATATATATATATATATATATAAACTTAATGTCTGTCTGCGTGTGTGTGTCCGTGTGTTCCCTATAGAAAGAAAGGTTAGAGAATCTACATAAAAGCCAAAAGTGTATTCTTATGTAAAATTTATCGGGAAGATAATGGAATTGTTCCCGAGGACTTCAAATATATCCTATTTTTATTAAATTTAAATCATATGTATAAAATTTTCTGGAAAAGACAATGAAAGTGGTCCCTAATCTCTCTAAGTGCCCTCCTAACCTAAGGGATCTATGGAGGCTGAATCTCCTTTAAAACTTCAAATATATCCTATTTTTATTAAATTTATATCATATGTATTACATAAATTATCCGGAAAAGACAATGTAAGTGACCCATGAGGACAATGTAAGTGACCCATGAGGACAGAACCCTCTTAAAGCTTCAAATACGTATATCTGATTTTTTATGAGTGTTATTTTAAAAGTCAACCTAAAAAATGTCTGAATTGTTTAGTTGGAAAAGTATCAGACTGAAAACATCGAGTGTGCGGTTTCGATTTTAACCCAAGTATTTTTTTTTAATTATATGACATCAAAGAATATACTTTTCCGTTTTTTAATATAATAAAATGCAAGTGAGACATTTTGGTATATTTAGTATGTAACGTATTTTTGTCGGTTTGCCCCTCTCTCCATCTTGCTTTATCGCTCTCTATATCCATAGAGCTATATATATATATATATATATATATATATATATATATATATATATATATATATATATATATATATATATATATAATCCATGTAAAACATCCACAGGGTAGTGATCCAAAGAATTTAAACCGGGTTTATAAAAAGTGCTCAATATCAAATAGAGCTTTTATATATGATTATTTTGGAAAGAATCGTTGTTTCCAAATATGATATCAGGTTAAGATCGGATTATAACTCCGACTGGTGAGATCTCAGTTTATAATAGCTGTTGATCGATAACATCGACGTGCCAGTGTCGCAGACTTTGTACATGTCTGTGTAAATAAAAATAATCATATATATATATATATATATATATGGGTGTGTGTGGGGGGGTGAATAAAACATCTCTCTCTGTGTGCATGTCTGTTCCTTAAAACGAAGACATAGTAGTGAGTGAACTTTAAATATAAGTGTATTCACATGGACAATTTGCATGAGAACATAATGGAAGTAGTTCTGCGTTTCTAACGACCTCTTAAATGAGCTGATGACACTTTTCTAACAGTTTACACAATGAAATTAATCGATTTATAAGCGTTAGGTTAAGAGTATTAGCATACATCTGAATAGCTCAGTGGGTAAGATATCAAGGTAACAACATGAAGGTTGCTACTAAAGTGAACTCTCCTTTATATTATGTTGGATATGATGCTATCCCACAATCTAACCCGGGCAACGCCGGGTAACAATGCTAGTATATATATATATATATATATATATATATATATATATATATATATATATATATATATATATATATAATTAAAAAAATACACTTTCACTTATATTTTTTAAAATACAAAAACAGACTCTCACTGCAAGGTTCCGTAAACGTTCGTTGAACCGTGTCGATTGTCCACTGTCTGCTACCCTCTTTCTAAAGCCACAAGTAGAACTTAATTTCTCCTTAATCGCGTTGTAATTCCCGGTGACCGTGGGGATAGAGCGATAGCTTGCGGAGTGTAGGCTGATTCTGTGAAGTGGGTTTGCGCTTTACTATTGTCTGAAATGATCACTTCCTACTGATGACAGCAATAAGCTTGAAACGACAGCGTCTGTAGGTAATAATAATTTTATATATATATATATATATATATATATATATATATATATATATCAGTACCATTGGAGAACCATAAATATTATAACTGTCCTTTTTTTAAATCTCCGAAACAGTTACATGGTAAAAAGCTGATGATCCCCGTTTTAATATTTCACGCTTAAGTTAAGGTCTCCTTTTTTGTTTCCCTGTTAAAAGTCCTTAATAATCGGGACTCATCAGCATAGAGATATGACTATTCACTATCGGTCATTAGAGTATTTCGCAACTCAAATCCGACGCCTTAACCACTCGGCCATGTTGAACAGCGAATAAACGGTGATAATTTAAACACTTTATACGGCGGCTTGACGTCATAGAGCGTTCGATTTTAATTAGAGGAACGATGCATTTAAAGATAGCAACACCATGCTGTGTTAATACTACACTTACAGTGCTCTACTAGACGGCTTTTTCTAGGAGCTACAAATATATATATATATATATATATATATATATATATATATATATATATATATATATATATTCTGTAAACAAATTTAAACCTAATATTGGGAATATTTTAAGTAAGTCGATAGAACAAACGTAGGTCGACAGAATGATGGTTCTGATTTTGGAACCTTTCCCAGGCATTACATCCTCCCTTCGAAGAGGGATTTATTTACCACAAGTCGCTTACAGGTCCGTCTGATCACAGCAAATTTGGTACCCGTCCAGATTTCCCCTTATTGGAAAATATTGGGGTACTCCTCCCCTACGTTAACTTGAGTTCATATCTAATTTTGCTGCCGTGGGGAGCAAGCTAATAACTTCAACAGAAAAATGTGCTATTGTTTGTCACTCACACTGTTGGAAAAGCGTGGCAAATGCCATAAGGGGCCTGCTTTCACGGGTTGCTGATATTGTCGCATCAGACTGGCTCTCGTCTCGAACACAATTCGTTTATTATCCTGTGAAAGAAAGAAATGAAAATTAAAACAGTTTTTATTTTCATTGATTTTCTTATTTATTTATGGAAGTGGCTAACGTTACCATCTATGGTTAACTATACAAACCTTCTTTTGAGCTTATGCTGTCGTCTCGGGCACGGTACGCGAGAAGAGCGAAATTTTTAAAAGGTACGAGCTTGAATAAGCTAGTTTCTTTCTTTTTCCGTTCGTTTTGTTTACTCCTTCCTCTTCTTTCCTTTCCACCCTAACTCCAACTACAATACTAACCCTAACCCTAACTCTAGCCCAAACCATAGCCCCAACTCTAACCCCAACTCTAACCCCAACCTTAACCCTAACCCTAAAATGCTATATTTTGTATCTATATTGTTTTAAAATTTCCGAGTAAGAATTGAAAAGGAAAGAAGATGAAGGAAAGGTGTGGCTTCTATATCTTTTCCCCGTTTATTGAGACAACAACTTTAGAATAAGAAGAAATTCTGTTAATTCACCTTTACTTGAAAGATCGCCTGAACGAACGGAGAAAGAAAGTGAGTAGCTTATAAAAGCTATTATCTTTTTCACGTTTATTGAGACAACAACTTTAGAATAAAAAGAAATTCTGTTAATTCACCTTTACTTGAAAGATCGCTCGAACGAACGGAGGAAGAAAGTGAGTAGCTTATAAAAGCTATTACCTTTTCTACGTTCACTCGTCTCGCATGTCCTGCCTGAGACGGCAACATAAGCCTAAAAGCAGGTGTCTCAAGTTAAGCGTAGAAAGTAACGCAGTCACTTCGTTTTTTTGTTGTTGTTTTTTTTTGTTTTGTTTTTTAATGTATTTGCTTATCGTCCTTGGCAATTTACTTTTTAAAAGTCAGACCATTTGCAAGATAATAATACTTGAAAATCTCTATATCAATAGAATTCTGTGACCCCTTTACGTGTGTCTGTGTATGTGTAGGTTTCACGTCTTTACATGAATTACTAATTACTTCGTTAACATGTATAAAAGGAGAATGAAAGAGAAGGGTGTTAGTGAATGAATACGTCCATGAGTATGGACGAAGACAAAAGGTTAGAAAATGGTGTTAAATAAATGTCCCGTTTGTAGGGAAGAGAGAAAAGTTCATATATGAAGGATATGTGTCCGTACACACGTGTGGAAGTCCCAGCAATGTCCTGCTTGTAATAAAAGAGAAAGCGTTCATATATGAAGAATGTTTACAGTACAGTACACAGGTATGGAAGTTAGGTCATGTGTGTATGTAGGTATGTGTGTGCTGCATTATATTAAGTACACGTGTAGCAATCTGAAATAGGGCCTATTTCTTATGCGTCCACTGTGGGCAAGCTGGTCTTAAACTAACTAATCGCCTCACAGGGCGTATTGATTTCAGCTAGTATCTTGCGGATTATTTGCACCCCTGTTGAACGGTGGAACGGATCGTCAGAGAGACCCTGGCCGTCAACCTAGAAGGAACTCTTCTTCACCTCTCTCCTGCCCCCTCATCCACTGGATTTCCGAGCACCGCTCCCCGGGCAGTAAAAGAACTTCGTTTCCTTCCACCGGACACCAGTCCTACCTTTTTCTATGCTATACCCCAACGGTATAGGATACCCAATAAAGATTTGTTTAATGTTAAAAGAAGCGTTGAGTTTTTCCTCGTATGACTACCGTCTACTGTGCTTATACTTATAGTGAGGCTACGACTACTAGCCTTAGCTATTATACACGTGTGTCGGCGGTAGAAATAGCCATGTTGAATTTTTAGGTCTTCTTGTCAAAGTCGAACCCGGGGCAGAGCCCGCGCAGTTTCTGTGGCGTCCTAAGATAAGAGTTTGGGAGTTAGTCCGAGCAACGTTGTGTGGTTCTCAGTCACTACACGTGGGAAAGAAAAGAAGAAGTGAAGAGGGAGCTATCCGTTTTATAATCTCCCATCACGTGCTTAGCTCGCATGAGAGAAGGCCCCTGATTTGGCAAGCCGGAAACGAAGTTAAATGCTTGCACCAATCAGTGCTGAACTTATGAATTAAGCGCAGATTTAAAATCGTAATGGCGGCTGTCGCTGTAGTTGTCCCGCTTCTACAACTTTTTATTTACTATTAATTAAATATTTTGTGAAATCCAAATTGCGTCAAATAAAAAAAAAAATTAATCCTATTTTTAAAAAAAAATTAATTACGAAATTAAATCCGCAAGAATGCATTTCAGTTCCTTCTAAAACAAGTTAGCCATTTTAATCTTTTGTTAATAGTTTAAAAATAAGTATGAATTACTTCGTGACTCTTGGAAATTAGAAAAGAATTTGGAAGTCTTTATAGTCATTTAAACTGGCTTTGAAATGTTTAGCAAATCCTCATGAATTAAAAGATTGAAAGTTTTGGAAGCCATTTACATTCAATAATTTTATAAATAAAGATTAAAACAACATTACCTTAACAAAATTAGTTATAGTTTTATAACCATTCGGTTCAATTAATAATTTAATGGCCAAACGATACCGTAATAATTAAAATTTAACTTTCAAAATTATATTTAAAATAAATTAGTTTAAAAGAAAGCGTAACAAAAATGAACGTTAGACTCCGGGGTAAATAAAAAAAATACTATAAACTTGAAATATATCTTTTCTGATGCACGGTAAAAATGACACAGGTAAAAATGACACAGCTAAAAATGACACAGGTAAAAATGACACAGGTAAAAATGACACAGCTAAAAATGACACAGCTAAAAATGGCACTGGTTAAAGTGGCAGGAGTAAATAAATAGGAAAAAATGGCACAAAACATTTTAGTTTAAATCTTTATTTTTCAATATAGATATCATTTTCTTTTTAATTTGACAATTTTTTTGGTATTATTGTAGATGAGGATCCTCAGCTAAATAAACTCCCACCCACCCAGAAAAAAAAAAGAATAATCAGATTCTACTTTTGTAGGTGATTACGTGTGAACACCCTGAAAAACTTGAGGAAAGAAAAAATATTAATTTAGAATTTATATTGGAGGATCACTTTCGCATACAAATGTAGCATAAAATGATCACGACAATTGAGACCAGATAGCGTTTGAATGGCATGTAACCGTTTTAGTTAAATCTTAGATATAAGCATGTTCTTGTTTGGGGGTATGTTGCCACGCGGACTTAGGGTTAGTGGTAGAGTTATGGCAGGGTTTGATTTTATTTTTAATTTTATGTTTATTACTAATTTTCAGCATAAGCCTCGCCCCTCTCTAAAAAACACGATTTATCTCTCTTGACAAAAAAATATTCTGGTTATATGCCCTTAAAACGCAATCCGGTTAGATAATGGACTGGGAATGGGTGATCATTTTACATTAAATTTAAATGATACCTCACACTAAATGTTACAATAGTTTTTAATTTTTCCCCAAAGTCTTTTTAGCGTTTCAGACAATCGCCTAAGAAATGTAGAATTTCATTTAGGGGTTAGCTGAGTCCTCATCTACAACTTTACCCTTTTTGTAATGTATCCTAGATGTTGATACACTCATTGTGAGATTTTAATCTATATTTCCCCATGTGCCATTTTTCTTCCTGTTTATCCACCTGTGCCATTTTGACCTATGCCATTTTTACCGTGCCATTTTTACCTGAGTTCATCTTTTCTACACCATAACAAGTCTTCATAACAATCCAAGTGGAACTTGGTGTTCGAAATATCAGTTCAAGGGAGATAACTTTGATAACACTGATTGCCACACGCTACGTATCATAAAACATGCATTTCGACCAAACCAGCCGATACAAACAATGTTGAAAGAAAGAAAATTGTAGTTTACATACAGATTAAAAATGGATAATAAATATCGGATAATATGTTTATTAAAATATAATGTTCTTAAAATATTTTTTTTTGGGGGGGGGGGTATATTTACAAAATTCAAAGAATATATACATCTATTATTATACTAAATGTGAGTTAATCACCGTTTGTTTCCCGAAGGCTTTTTTCTTCAAAACTTAAAATATTAATACCACAAAATACATGTTAAAATATACTTTAGTTCTGCGATTGAGTTATGTTTGAAAAATAATTCTGTTTTAATTCTTCGAATTATTTGTCATTTATAATTAACTGAACAAGTCACCCATCCACCTCTTAGCTATCTTTTCATTTCTCTCAAAGT
The DNA here is from genome assembly GCA_963556195.1 of Sepiola atlantica. Taxonomy (NCBI): domain Eukaryota; kingdom Metazoa; phylum Mollusca; class Cephalopoda; order Sepiida; family Sepiolidae; genus Sepiola; species Sepiola atlantica. The sequence continues at coordinate 90,154,495 of OY744529.1, read as the reverse complement.
AACAAACGCTACAATCACCACTAAAAACAATTACATAAATATATATATATATATATATATATATATATATATATATATATATATATATATATATATATATATATATATATATATATATATATATATATTGATGTTGTACTGATTTTCTGTACCATAAAATGAATAGATAGATAGATAGATAGATAGATAGATAGATAGATAGATAGATAGATAGATAGATAGATAGATAGATAGAGATATTTTTAATTAATTAATTTATAAATCAATTTATGCGTACATTTTTAAATTAATTAATTTATAAATTAATTTTTTTTGCGTACACAAAGGGAAGACATGGACACGTGTTTCTAGCTATAAGCCGTCATCAGAAAATTATGAAAAGAAGTTATAATCCTTCTATAACTAGCATATTTCTATTTGTTTATAAAGATGGCGACTATATTTTCTCCGCCTAATTTTCATTTCGGCATTTCACGTGGACAATGAAACTTGCACTAACTTATGTTTTTAACGTTATCTAATGAATAAATGCGAAAGTTTTTTTCCACCTATCCTAGCTATATTGACATTAAAACGGTTTATGCTAAATTCTATGATACAACATCTATTAAATCAATATTCTGTAATTGGCATTTTTATATTTATTTATATATATATACAATAGTTTCGTCGATAGTAACGTCTAATGTCGCTAGGTTGCTGAGAACAGATACTACACTTTGAATTATTTATTTGCACAAAATATAAAATTTTACATTCAAGACAACTTAGGCACAAGGCCATCAAAAGTGTGGGAAAATGGGGTCGTTGGTCATCCTTGGTCAAAAATGATAAAAAATGTCTATGCTACTCTTAACTAAAATCATCTCAGTCACCACAATACCACATTTACACTAGGAGCCATCCTACTTAAGATATCCTCAAATTTGTTTAAAATTTTATTTTTCATAAATGTGGTTATATATACAAAAATTCATTGGAGTATAATGGGGAATGGGAGAAAAAAAAACAAAAAAAAACGGTTAGTAAGACCCTTCCACCCTTTTTAAATAATAGACCGCCCACTGTTTTCCGGTTTGTTCAAAACCGAAAACCAACAGGTCAATCTCTAAATGCTACAGATACTACACTTCTATTGTAACCAAAAGGCCAAGGTACTATAAAAAATGTTTTATGACGAGGCATTTTATCTATAAAAAAAAACCCTGATTAAATCTATTAGTGTATTATCTTTTAATGGGGGGGGGGGTACTGCAGTATCGGTTTTGTCGTCATCAGACCGTCCTCCCAGGAATTACCTCCTTCTTTTTTAAGGAGGTGGGGGTAATCTTCCCAGGTATTAAATCCTCCTTTGAGGGAGGGAGTAATGTAGTATCTGTTCTGTTGACATGAGACCATCTTCCCATGCATTACCTTCACCTATTTGGGGAAGAAAGGAGTAGTGTAGTATCTTTTCTGTTGCAATGATATCATACTCCCAGGTATTACCTCCTCTATTTTGGAGGGGGTATTGTAGTATCTGTTCTGTTGTCATGATACCATCCGACCAGGCATAACCACCTCCTCTGAAGGGGGGGGTAGGGGGGTCCTCTGAGGTTTTACCTCCTCCTTCATTACCTCCTCTTTTGGGAAATAGTATAGTATAGTTGCACAGTTCTAGGTCACCCTTGGGCAAGGTGTAGCACCTGTTAGCCCCCCAGAGGGTTACGATACAGGCGTAGTCGCCTCTCAAGCGGCTAGTGAAGGAATGACCACTCTCTACCTATGCAGGTCAAAGCCTTTGGCAGCAGGAAGGCGGATGTTTCTCAGGCAGACGAAATTAAACAAATCAATGGTTGAGAAATGAGCTGGCACGTGGATGACTTTAGCATAGCTGAGCCATACTGAGTAGCAGCGAACAGTCCAGTGAGCGGACACTCGAAAAATTCTTCAAAGGCAGACCAGTCTGTATGTAAGGTTGCAAAGGCGGATGAAGGGTTGCAACCAGTCAGGGGGTTTGGTCGTCTCGATTTTCGTGCCACTGAACATAAACCTGCCTGGCCAAAATGATGGGTCTGTTGTTTGTACATCAACCTATCCATGTTAAACAAATCCATACACAGACGTCTCCAGGGACACAAGTAGAGGGACAAACGATCGAAGAGAAGAAGGGAAGGAAATCTGGCGGCAATCTGAGGAACGTGGTGGGAACAGGATTGTGATATTTGGAATTCTTTAGTGTTCAACTGGCACGTCCAGCGACAGATGCTTAGTTCAGTCACTTCACTCTTGGACCCAAAGCAAGAGAGTGATTTGGCAGTGGCATCCGTGGATGAGCAGCCTTTTCTAGGATCCACCCTGCTCACCCCGAATGGGAAGGGGGCTAAAAAAGGTGCTCTAAAAATAGTTTGCTTCATCTTAACCAGCCTGGAAAGCCACTTTCAGGGGATGTCACTTTAATTACGACCGAAACAATGAAGTAAAATTTAAAATGGCATCATGGAATGTCCGTACAAGACTTGAAAGAAGAACCGCTCTTGTCGCACAGGAACTCCAGAAACTAGACATCGATATTGCAGCACTTTCAGAAACCCGTCTTTCAGGCGAAGGACATAATATTTTGGAAGGGCTACGAGCCTGACAACCCACAATTACATGGGGTCGGCTTCGCTATAAAGAACACGTTGAATTTGAGACTCTGTGAATTACCAGTCGGCATAAACAAACGCCTTATGAACCT
>OY744529.1:90074276-90146776 GCA_963556195.1 Sepiola atlantica | reverse complement strand
TATATATATATATTATATATATATATTATGTATATTATATATATATATATTATATATATATTATATATATATTATATATATATTATATATATTATATATATATATATTATGTATATTATATATATGTATATATTATATATATAGCTCTCAACAGACAGGCTGTTTCGCTGTATCACAGCCCTTCAGTGCGGCTAGACCAGCACCACTTCAAAGCTAGAGATCGAACCTTCAACCATCTAGTTGATAGTCGGCAGCTTTTACCACTAGGATATGGGAGAAGTATTTTCCTACCTATCTATCTATCTATCTATCTATCTATCTATCTTAGTCTATTCATATCTCTCTCTCTCTCTCTCTCTATATATATATATATATATATATATATATATATATATATATATATATATATATATATATCTACCTTATCTACCTACTTATTACCGTGTATATATCTGCATATGTTGTTGCCATTCACATAGCCAAAAGATACGAACCTTTGTTTTGCTGGATTGATTTAATTCCTTGCCCATTTCATTCTTTTGCATGTGAAACCATTTCTCTCCGAACTTGTTGGCTATCACGTCGCCAATCGGCGTGCACACCCTTCATCAGGATCAGGAATAAAACAACAACATGAATTAATTTCCAGCGAATAAACTGCCATAAGTACATCTTTTAACTTTAACTGTTTTACTATCAAAATGTATGACGGAAGATCTTGTAGCCACAAATTCCAAAAAAATAAGGCTTTTCTGCTTTTTGTTTGCTAACTCATTTGTAGAAATAAAAATCAGAAAACCCAGCAGAACAGCCTTGTCTTTTTGGAATATGTGGCTACATGATCTTCCGTTATACATTAAAGTAAAGTAAAGTTTGATTTGTCAGTTTAAAGGCCTGAATTTGAAACCCCGACAAGATAACTTTATATGTTAGATTATTCAATAGTTGCTTGTAGGGTTGACCTGAATTTCAAATCTTTCATCTTTATTTTGTAACTTTATACGGTTGTTCAAATACAACGGAGACTTTAATTAAAGAAAGAACTTGTTTGCTAACTCATTTGTATAAATACGTTTTTTTGTTTTTTTAATTAAAGTCTCCGTTGTATTTGAACAACCGTATAAAGTTACAAAATAAAGATGAAAGATTCAAAATGCATGTCAACCCTACAAGCAGCTATTTAATGATCTAACACATAAAGTTATCTTGTCGGGTTTTCAAATTCAGACCCAAATAGCCTTTAAGCTGACACATAGTATTTAAACTGACAAATTAAACTTTACTTCTGATGGAGTAAGTTCAGGGAACTTCTGCCATTACTAAACAGCAGAGTGTTACCATTGTCGACCAAGGGGAGACTCTATCAGGCATGTGTATGCAGTGTGATTATGTATAGAAGTGAAATCTGGCTAGTGAGGGTTGAGGACATGTGTTGCATGGAAAGAAATGATATGAGAATGATACAATGGATGTGTAACGTGAGTCTTAAGGACAGGATTAGTTCTGATGACTTCTCTCTCTCTCTCTCTCTCTCTCTCTCTCTCTCTCTCTCTCTCTCTTTCTTTCTCTCTTCCCACTTTCTGTCCTCCTGTGAAACAGTGGTTTCAGCGACGGAGTCTGCACCCCGGGGTGCACTGGAATGCATCGGGGAGATCAGGCCCCACGTAGAGACAAGTGGAAGTCTGGGAGCTAGTACATATTTTTGACTGTCCAAACCTTGGCCGAGGGACGGCGCCAGCCTGGCGGGAGAGAGCGTGTAGGTTGTCAGTGGCACTTAACCAGATACAATGGATGAGTTTGACCAGCTGAACAATTTGGTCATGGGTCTTTTAGATACGATGGTGTCAACTCGAGGGGTGGTCCAATAGAGAAAGAGAGGCTAATGGTTTTCTTTAGTGTAGATAAGATCTAAAGAGAAACTAAAACGACGAATTACAATTGCCCGTACCACCCCACTCCGGGGGAGGAGTGGGGACACAGAAGAAGGGATGGGGAAAGAAAGAGAGTAAGTCAGCATCGCGCGTACCACACGACGAGAAGAGAGAGAGAGAGAGAGAGAGAGAGAGAGTATGAGTTATACGCTTTTCGTCTTTGTTATTTGACGCGAAAATGCGATCACAAAAGAGTTAGAACCGAGATCTCGGCCGAGCTGGTCGTGATTCCCTCGGATCCCGAGGGAGCCGCTGTCCCGGGCCCCACCATCGTTTTCCAACAGAGATTAATGTCTCAATTAATACCAACAGTCGTAAGAGTCCACACCCACCGTTTTGAGTAGACAAGTTATATCTCGATTAGGGATTTGCAGTCGTAAAGAGATTCACACACACACACACACAGAGAAGGAAGATAAGATAGTTAGAAAAAAGCCATTATCGAAGAATAGACTTTGGGTTAAAAACCCACCGTTCATTTTTATTAAATAATTATTGTTGTGAAAAGACCTAGCCGTTTGTCGAGTTATTCTATCGTGAATTGTCCTGCTAGGTAATCTTGCCTTCACAGAATCACGAAGTCGTCATTCATCTGACCCGGGGGAGATTCGAGCCATCTTTCTTTTTACAGCCACTACAGACGAAATCACGAGCCAAAGAAAAGGTGTTCACAGTCAGGAAGGATTCCTGCGCCGGATCGGTTCACCATTACATTTACCCGTTATAAATGGTGCCGCGACCTAGGATCATGGTACGGTGAGGAGTGCCTGGCAACCTCGGGAGAAGAAAAGAACAAAGCCAACCACGGCCACAAAGAAAACAATTTTTTTTTTCCGGCAAAACACCTTGGAAAAAGAAAAAATAGACAGACAAATTTTAAAAAAACCCACGGGCACAACGGACGATTTTTTTTTACCGGCAGAGAGAAAAGTTTGACGGACATCGACACCCGTGTTTGAAAAAAAAAAGAAAGATAGAAAAAGAAAAAGAAAAGAGAGAAACAGTTTAACGGGCATGTACACCCGTGGTTGAAAAAGAGAATAAAAAAAAGGAGGAAGGAAAAGAAAAGAGAGAAACAGTTTGACGGACATCGACACCCGTGTTTGAAAAAAAAAGATAGAAAAAGAGAATAGGAAAAGAAAAGAGAGAAACAGTTTAACGGGCATGTACACCCGTGTTTGAAAAAAAAAGAGAAAGATAGAAAAAGAGATAGACTGAAAGAAAAAACGTTTTTTAGACTTTGAGATCGGTCTGGGACCGCGAACTTTTAGTCAATTGATTGAAAGGCCCAGACGGACTCGAAAAATAACAAGCAACCAACCCAGAGACGAGGGACCACAGGAGCAGCAGAGGAGAGGGGTAAGTGACTCGTTGATTTCTCTTGTTCGCTTGCTCGGTTTTGTCGGTGTGTCGATTGTTGTCCAAACTTTGCACACAGTTTGGGTAGTTCTGTTGTTAGGGGTGGTAAGCTAGAACGCAAGGGGAATGGGTTCGGAGGAGGACCTAGTAAATAGTATGACAGATATGGGGGGAGATGAGACCAGAAAACTAGAGAGACCGATTGGAGGAATACGCGTGCCTTCCTTCAGAGGCCATTCCGCCGATCTAAGAGAGTGGTTGGCGGTAATCGAAAAGAAAAGTTTTATTTACGGCTTAGAAAATCACGAGATGGTGCTGCTCGCTCTAGAGGGAGCGAGGGGCCCAGTGTCGAGATTCATTGAGGGGAGGTATGTAGAGAACCCGGGGATCACTTGGACGGAGCTCCGCGAGCAGCTAGTGAGGCAATACGCCAGCGAGCGAACCGCGATTGAGGCCGTACGCGAGTTGACCCGGCTAAGGTTAAGCAATGGCGAGGAAAGGCCTGGGAGAAGGAAAACGGTGGGGGCAGGGCGAGTCCGGGGCCCCGAATGGAGAGAGGGGGCGGAGAGGATCGGGAGGCAGACTCCGATCCTAGAAGGAAGGCATGGGACCTTCGAAATGAGCACGATAGGCCCGCACCGGCAAGGCAGGTATCAGTCCGCTGGACCTGTAGGGGTGAGGGGCATGGAGCAGCAGAGTGTCCCACAAATTATGGGCGCCCACGCGGCTCGGTTAGACCGAACTGCACTAGGTGTGGTCGGTTCGGACATGAGAGTCGGTGGTGCACAGCAGCATAGATCGGAGGTGAGGAATTAGGATTCCGAACCTTAGTGTGCCACCTGACACTAGGGTAAAGAACCAGGGAAGCGCCCAGAGGCCACCCCACAGAGTATAAAAAGTAGGGTGGCCCCCAGAATGATAAGTTTAGTGAAAGATAGCGAATTTAAATGGGAAGAAGACGGGCTTGGGTTTTGTTCGTCGGTTTATGAGAAACCGCAAGAAGCAATGAACCCCCCCGTAGAGAGAGATCGAATTAAACGCGACTGCTAGGTCGGTTGACCAGTCCAGCGAGTGGGAGGAGAGCGGCAAAATACCCCCCTGCCCAGCTCCAGAAGAGACTGAGAGAAAATCGGTTAGCCAAAAAGGTAGAGGAATTACCTATGAAGTTACGGTAGAGGGGAGCAGAACGCCCCACCACAGAATAGCAGGAAAGCCAAGCCAAAGATAGTCAAGGACCTGGGGGAGAGGCCGAGGTTGTGCTGTGTCGCATTCGTTGGCTCCACCGCGCGCAGGGAGGGCCCCCATGCGTGTGCGGTGCTGGTGGTTGTGGCGCGGACAGTTGTCTTGGATGCCCCCCCCCCGAGATAAACGGACATATAAGGATAGAAAGAGATGCATAACTGGGACCGATGGAGGGTCGTCGTGGTTAGATCCAAATGATCGATCACAAGTAGTAATATACCTGCAGCTGGATGGGCTGTTGCCGGACGACCAGGCAGATATATAGTGAGTTGTAAAAGCAAAAGAAAGTTGAAGTAATCGACAGATGTTCGAACCACCGTGAATATGACAGATTGTGGTGCGCCTTACGAAAGGGCACAGAAGTAATGATAAGCAAAGAGAAGGATATGAGATCCTATCTAAGATAGATAGTGTTGATACAGACGAAGCAGAAGAAATCAGTGGCCCCCCGTTGCTGGGAGAGGCACTCGATGAGTAATTAGGGACAGTGTCGGGAAGCGATGAGAGAATGATTATGAAGAAATTGGAAGTTATAGGGAAGAACCAAAAGGGTTACTGTCGCATGCAGCCAGAGAAGGCGCATCGATATCGAATGTCACCGGGCCGAAGTGAGCCAAGAAGGTGTTAGTCTGAGAGAATTGTTTTTCCCAGAGAAGGGAACGAGGAGAATCCGGCCGAGGTGGCCGACGCAATGATAGTGACGGTATGCGAACCAGACAGGTCCGTACCAAGAGAATTTCAGTTGTTGACACTGACGAGTGAGTGCACAGGTGCACAGTTGGATATGCAATCGCTAAGACACTTGTCGCCGAATATAATCATCTCGGCAGATTAAGGCCGAATTACCAAATCGTTTGAGATTACCGGTCGACCCCATCGAACAGTTATGAAAGTATTATAATGTGTTAAAATGCGTTGCATAACCAGAAGGTAACAAGCTATTAGCTTTAGAGAGATTGAGGGTTCGATTAACCCCGTCAGGAAGGGAAAATTCACGTTAAAAGGTAGAACTAGACACGGGCACGATAGGGCTTGGTCGATGTTAGTGAGAATTGTGCACATAAATAATAGGGTTAGCTTTTGCAGAAAAGACAAAGGGCGCGAGAAAGACATAGGGAGAAATTGGACGGCGCGAGCACACCGACGGCCGAGTGCATGAGCGAGGGAGGGTTACCCTTGAGTACACTTCACCCAGATCGCGAGCGGGAGCAGGAATCGCTGCCCGTGTCGGAAATCCGGGTGGATGACCAGTGAAGAAGTAGAGATTGATTCCGAGGAGAGGGTGATGGTGACGTAATTTGTAAGGGGCGTTGCGAGCTCCAATCTGTATTAACAAACTTTTAATTGCATGCATAATAATTCATTTTGTCACCTACCCACCTCCCAACACAGAAACCACAAAATGCATACGCACATACACACATACATACGTAGTCCTGATGTTTTAATAGACTGGAAAGAGAAAAAGAAGGACAGACCAAAAGAAAACAGAACAGAAAAAGAAAACTTTTTGTTCCATTGTTTAGCTACAGTTTTTTCTTAATTTTTGATTATTATTGTTTTGATTGTATTATCCGTTGTTCTCTCTGTGTGTGGGGAAAGGTAACGGTCTGGGAGATGTCAATTGCAACCAAGTGACACGAAATAAGGGTGGACGGATGTGAAACAGTGATTTCATCCGACGTATCTGCCCCCTTTATGGCGCACCGATATGCATCGGAGAGATCAGCCCCCCACGTAGAGAAAGGTGACGGTCTGGGAGGTGTCAATTTCGACCAATTGACACGAAATAAGGATTGGGCGGATGTGAAACAGTGGTTTCAGCGACGGAGTCTGCACCCCGGGGTGCACTGGAATGCATCGGGGAGATCAGGCCCCACGTAGAGACAAGTGGAAGTCTGGGAGCTAGTACATATTTTTGACTGTCCAAACCTTGGCCGAGGGACGGCGCCAGCCTGGCGGGAGAGAGCGTGTAGGTTGTCAGTGGCACTTAACCAGATACAATGGATGAGTTTGACCAGCTGAACAATTTGGTCATGGGTCTTTTAGATACGATGGTGTCAACTCGAGGGGTGGTCCAATAGAGAAAGAGAGGCTAATGGTTTTCTTTAGTGTAGATAAGATCTAAAGAGAAACTAAAACGACGAATTACAATTGCCCGTACCACCCCACTCCGGGGGAGGAGTGGGGACACAGAAGAAGGGATGGGGAAAGAAAGAGAGTAAGTCAGCATCGCGCGTACCACACGACGAGAAGAGAGAGAGAGAGAGAGAGAGAGAGTATGAGTTATACGCTTTTCGTCTTTGTTATTTGACGCGAAAATGCGATCACAAAAGAGTTAGAACCGAGATCTCGGCCGAGCTGGTCGTGATTCCCTCGGATCCCGAGGGAGCCGCTGTCCCGGGCCCCACCATCGTTTTCCAACAGAGATTAATGTCTCAATTAATACCAACAGTCGTAAGAGTCCACACCCACCGTTTTGAGTAGACAAGTTATATCTCGATTAGGGATTTGCAGTCGTAAAGAGATTCACACACACACACACACAGAGAAGGAAGATAAGATAGTTAGAAAAAAGCCATTATCGAAGAATAGACTTTGGGTTAAAAACCCACCGTTCATTTTTATTAAATAATTATTGTTGTGAAAAGACCTAGCCGTTTGTCGAGTTATTCTATCGTGAATTGTCCTGCTAGGTAATCTTGCCTTCACAGAATCACGAAGTCGTCATTCATCTTACCCGGGGGAGATTCGAGCCATCTTTCTTTTTACAGCCACTACAGACGAAATCACGAGCCAAAGAAAAGGTGTTCACAGTCAGGAAGGATTCCTGCACCGGGACGGTTCTCATTACACTTGATGACGTCACGAGGAAGAAGGAAGAGGAGGTGTGGGGTCTCCGTTATACTCCCTCTCTCTTCCCATTTTCTGTTCTCTCTCTCCCTCTCCATCCCATCTCCCCCTCTCACTCTCTCTCTCTCTCTCTCTCTCTCTCTATTCCCACTTGTCTTCTCTCTCCCTCTCCACTCCCTCTCTTTCTCCCTTCCCAACCCTCTCTTTTTCTCTTCTCGTCTTTCTTTTCTCATTCAGCTCCTCCCACTATTTCTCCAATTAATCGCTCTTTATTTACCGCATTCATTTTTTGTGACATCATCCAGTGTGCATGATTTATGTTGTGACGTCATCCACGATGCACAACACGTTTTGTGACGTCATCCACAATGCATGGAGACAAGCAAACCAACAAAATAACAAACCAGCAAGGTTCAAAGTTGTTTTTTTTAATTTACTAGACCCCCATGAGTCTAGACGTCATAAACGTCATAAAGGATCTCTTCCCAACCTCCCTCTCTCTCTCTCTCTCTCTCTCTCTCTCTTTCTGGTTTAATGGGTGACGCATCATTTTTGACATCACCCTCTATGCATGGTTGTCGCCCATCTCTCTTTTTTAATCAATGACGCTATCCCGTACAGACGTCATCCACTGTGCACGGTTATCCCCATCTGCTTTACTGGATTGCTTGGCCTACCAGCTGCTCATCAGAGACAAACAATCGATTATGAAAAAACAAGCAGATCATTTAATCACAAAACAGAAAGAAAGGTGGTCAAGAAAGGTGAGAAGAACGGCAAATCAAAAAACACGGAAAAAAATCACTTTAAAAGATGATAATCAGAGAAAATTCCCCTCCAAAACATCTGACATTGCATTATCCGATTCTCAAGCGGCCATATATATATATATATATATATATATATATATATATATATATATATATATATATATATAAAGAGAGAGGCAAAATGCCTTCATAAGAACCATATGTTAGATGCAGATATTTTTTACTAAAATCAAAATCAAAAATCAAAACATTTTATTTTCTTCATCTTGACTTTTTTTATCTAATAATATCGCTTCATATAACAAGCCTCGACAGAGCTTTGGACAAATAAAAGGTATTAACCTTTTTTTCTTTTCGTAATAATCCTTCCTGGTCTTCTAGAATTGGCGTCCGATGTTATGTGGACTAACGGGGCAAATATCTTTTTTAAATTGAACCTAAATCGCGCATGGTCGTTGGTAGGTATAAATTTGGGAAAGTTCATTTATATATATATATATATATATATATATATATATATTAAATTTCCGAAACAGTTTTTCATGGTAAACAACTGATGATCCCTTAAAATAGTGTTAGAAACTAACTAATATAATAACTGTAAAAAATAAATTGACTTACATGAGTGATTTTCCACTGGAAGACTTGAGACTATAAGTTTTTTTTTGTTTTTTTTTTATATAGTTTTAATGGTTGAGAAACTTCCGAGACTATATATATATATATATATATATATAGTGCGTGTATATTTAGGCAGACATTTTTTTTAATTTAAGCAAACATTATTAAAAAATAACAATATTTCTTAATTTTACCTTTTTTATTTTATTCTAATTTTCAATTTTTCTAAAAAAAAATTTTTAATTAAAAAATAAAAAAGGTATAATTAAGCATAAGAATTATGTTTTTTTTAACAATGTTTTCTTAAATATATGTATACATGTGTGTGTATATATAGTCAAAAATATATGTATACATGTGTGTGTATATATAGTCAAAAATATATGTATACATGTGTGTGTATATATAGTCAAAAATATATGTATACATGTGTGTGTATATATAGTCAAAAATATATGTATACATGTGTGTGTATATATAGTCAAAAATATATGTATACATGTGTGTGTATATATAGTCAAAAATATATGTATACATGTGTGTGTATATATAGTCAAAAATATATGTATACATGTGTGTATATATAGTCAAAAATATATGTATACATGTGTGTATATATAGTCAAAAATATATGTATACATGTGTGTATATATAGTCAAAAATATATGTATACATGTGTGTATATATAGTCAAAAATATATGTATACATGTGTGTATATATAGTCAAAAATATATGTATACATGTGTGTATATATAGTCAAAAATATATGTATACATGTGTGTATATATAGTCAAAAATATATGTCTATATGCACCAAGGAAGATCGTCAGTGATGAAATACGCTCATCACGAATTTCGGGTACTTTCGTATCATATCAGCTCAAACAGCTACCCGACCTGAAACCGGCAAATTCAGGTCGCCTCCGTGAAAGCAAATAGCTACACGTTAACATAAATAAAAAAGATATAGCATGTCTTACCTGGGTGCGCTTCCAAGGTTTATATTTTCGGGTAAGGTGATTTTGGAGTATCTTGGCACAACTTTCTTTTTAATAGACATACGAATGTCATTCAGGGAACGGAAGTGATTATGTTCCGGTGCCGTAACCAATCCCCTTTTCACAGCAGCCTTATTCAAGGCTATGAAATTGCGCTCACTTTCTTCCGGGAGCTTCACTTCCAAAACAGTATCGTTCTGATCCCAACCACGCAAAGCTACAAGTATAATACATGATGGTTATAATAGAAATATATTTGATTATTTTTGTATAGTGGACATTACATTCGTTTCATATATGTACAGACAATAATTCTTATATGCATTTCTGAAAATCGAAGCCTTGGAATGATGGAAGGCCTTAATATATATATATATATATATATATATATATATATATATATATATATATATATATATATACACATTTGTCATAGTTATGCCGCCCGTCGAGAGGGTGTATTCTCGCTCATTATTACTGTTTCACTGGAGTGCATTTGGGACAAATTTTTTTTGCTGTTTTGGGACTAATTTTTTGCTGTTTCGCCTAGTAGCAACAAATTTGTGAAAATGTGCGAGATATTCTTCTAAGACATTCTCTATTTTTTTCCTGTTTACCTTTATTATTTTTTATTTTTTATTTTTTTATTATTTTTGTTTTTGGTTTTTATTATTATTATTTTTTTATATATTTTTTTAAATATATATTTATATTTTATATATATATATATTTTTTATATATATATATATATATATATATATATATATATATATATATATATTATATATTTTTTATTCTCTATCTTACTTTATTCTTTTCTTCCCTTCTTAAGTGACCTCAAAGAAAACCAACACCACATTGTGTTTTGCCGGTTGTTGTAACTCTTATTCAAAGTACTTAATTTTCCTTGATGATCTGCCAAGCAAGTACCTGCTTGGTAGTGAAACACGTGTAGGTAAAAAAACTCTTTAATTTGAAAAATGATAAATAAATAATTTTTGAATGAAAAAATCTTTTGTGGTGTTGATTGGGCTCCTGAATGGAATGCTTTGGTAAGCTTTCAAAAAATCACATATATATATATATATATATATATATATATATATATATATATATATATATATATATATATATATATATATATATATATAGTCGGCTTATGCAAGTGCTAAGTCTACGATATTTTGGATTTAGTTAGTATCCCTGGGAATTCAAGCTGCATTTTCTTTGTTTAAAATGACTAAAAGCTTCTTTAGACTAATATATATATATATATATATATATATATATATATATATATATATATATATATATATATATATATACAGGGTGAGCCAAAAGTAGGTGGACAGTAAAAAACATTTTTTTGTCGAAGCGTAAGAGGCAGACTTCAAAGCTGTGTAAATCAAGAAGGAAAACAGTTTGAACACTTGCGTTGATAAATAACATTTAATTTTCATTAATATAATTGTTTTATTGTACGTAATTGTACGCATAAGTGATCTCTAAATAAATGTGTTTTACTGTCCACCTACTTTTGGCTCACCTTGTATATATATATATATATATATATATATATATATATATATATATATATATATATATATATATATACTAGACAAACTGTCTAGGCCCAGAGAGTCCAGTCCATAACTTATAAAAGTCTCATTTGCATAGATAGATGTTTGTAGCGATTATTATTAGACTGCACTAGTACTCAGGGGAGCTGGAGATAAATGCTTGTGGGAATTGGACTTTAACGTTTATCGATGTATGTAATTTATTTAAATAGTTTTTGAATAAATCTCATAGGCATTTCACAACAAAAAACGTCATTCATTTATGAGAACGCGGAGTGGGTTGAGACGGCTCTATCCATCTTGCCACTGCGTCCCTCACGAAAGCCGACAAAGGCTGACGATTTGAAGTCAACGATTGAGCCGCTATCTTAATAAGACCGAAATCGATAAATTAAAGAACCACATTAAGTTGGTGTTGTCTTATATATGAGTTTTAGTCAATTACTAACGTCTTGTTTTCTTTTTGTATTGTTTTTTGTTGTTGTTGTTTTTTTGTTTGTTTGTTGTTGTTGTTTTTTCAAAGTAATTTAATTTTGATTATTTCAATGAATTAAGTTTGTTTACGTTATTTAGAACAACGAATGCAGATATAAATAAAAGAAACGTGTAGACTTGCAAATATGAGGCAAAAGCCCCAAATTATTCTGGTGTAATTTTCATGTGCAAAAAACAAAAAGAATGGTTCGATTTTCATTGTAGTTCTATTTATTTATCAATATTTGGTTTCTTTCGATCTGACGGCAAAAACGTTCATTTTTTTAGCCAACGTAAAAACGATGTGGTTTCAAATATTAGCGTTTCCACCTTTCTTCACATGTCCAGCATCCTCGGTAACCTTCAAATGACAAAGTATATTGAATTTATGGCGGGTACACAGAGCCATATTAAGCCCTTTAGCAACCCTAAACACTTAAGACTTTGGTGGGCCATATAGGTGTAATCTTTATTTATATAAAGTTAAATATGTGTATAAGTTTATATATTTATATGTACAGAATTCACTCCTGAACTAATTAAATGATCATTGTGAATTTTGGGACAAAGCTGCTAAGCGTAAGGTGTCGTAATGTGCGCTATATTTAGTTTAATTGTGTTTTGGGCAAAAGGAGTAAAATGGAGGTGTAAGCCGTTTGTGTAAATTCAGATACCCCCGATTTTTGTGAAATTTTAATAATAAGTATTAGACATAAATTAATAAATATTCCACAAATTTCTGTTTATTTAGGGTATGTTAAAGGGTTTTAAGAGGGTATAATAACCTCCCATTTAAAAATGAAAATATTTCAGATTTTGCATTAAATTTTATCCATAGCCATTAAGTATCAATTAAGTAAGATTTCCTGAATTTCGAATTCTTCTTAAGACTCCTTAAGCCTTAAATTTGAGACATTTTCTCGAATCAAAATCATGTAATGGATTTTGATCGAAATTTGATTAAGGAATCTAGAGATAAGGTTTAGTAACATTATATCATGATTTTAATCTTCGTAAGAGGGCATAAAAGTGGTGCAAAACTGTTCTGGTTGAGGAATAAATTTTACCCGTCCTGGGACGGGTCTTCGTCTAGTTTAAAATGTAAACATAATAGAATAATGGATCTGTGTCGTCCCCCCCCCCCACACACACACACGCACGCACACTTTTCTCAATGCCTAACCACGTGCGTAATTTGGCTTCGTGGTTAATCCAGACCTGCAGGTGGATTTTTCACTCCCATGTTGTTAGATAAAAGTCTCAGCTCAAAATTCCGATGGGTGCGTCTTAAGAAGGCTCGAACTTACTGCAGTCAAAATGTAGTAATGACAACAGAAGCTAAGGACATCAGTTTGAATAAAAATAATGTAATTTTTTACCCCCCCCCCCTCCTCTTTTGATCAAATTCAGATGACGTCATCTCCTTAGCAGGACTTTCAACATTTGATTCGGTTTGTCTAGGGGTTTTTTTGTGTTGTTTTGTTTTGCTTTTTACTATTGGGTCACGACTTATCAAGGAGCCACTCGAGGTTAATGAGATGGAAATGATTGCCAACCGAAAGATGAAGAACACTATGGGAGTGCTAACATTGATCAATGGTATGAACTACGTTTGATTACTTATGGGACGGTTTGTGACAAGAGTGTTTTTTATAATATATTTTAAGACGACCTAGTTATAATCAGTAAGGAAGCAGTCTCGCGGTGATGTGTTCCACAGGCAGGAACCCCTTGTAAAGAAGCTCTGTCCATGGAAGTTCCACATGAAGGGGGAAAGGGAAGTCTTTTTTTCGTTGTGGTAGAAAACAAGTTCTTGCTGTAAATGTCTTATGAGGAGTAACCAAGGATCGAAGCTCAGTCGAGCACCTCCCATACAAATAACGATAGAGTAGAGAGAGACTAGCAACGTCTCTTCTGTGAAAAAGGAGTTGTAGTGAAGGAAAGAGATCACCTTCCCTACACACCACCACCACTCGATTTTGAAGTCGATGTTGTCCTTTGTCAAGGCAGGAAAGAGCGCTTTGTGTGTCACCTCCCCAGATGTGGGAGCAGTATTCCATTGGTTTATTTTTTTTTGGGGGGGGGAGGATTATTTAACACCAAAACACAAACTTCTCATTCCTACCAGTATCCTATATCTTTATAAAGGCACCATTCGACCATGCATAGAGTATTAGTGTCACATCTAGGCTGGTGCACCAACCACTAGCTTCTCCCTCCTGAACAGAGTGCAAAAAAAAAAAAGTATTTCTAACCTAGTATCACTGTCTGTCAAGCTCCAACCTCTGTCACATCGCCCTAATGTTGCATCCCTGTGCTTGTTTTACAAGTACTTCTCCAGAATGTGTTCCAACAAAATCACACTACGCATAAAATTCCACCCCATTACTGGAGAGGTCCTTAGATGCGGGAAGATTGTCTGCACCAATCGCTTCTTTCCTCGAAATGCTCGACTTTCGAATTTCTCTCCTTGCTTCCCGTTGTTCCGACTGTACCAACTCCCCACCCAGATTACTCCTCCTATCAATCTGACCCCTATCACAGTGGCAATATGAATTGTTTAGGGGTAAACAAATGTTTTTTCAAATTAAAAGTAAAAAGCAGTAAACAACTTATTCATTGTAAACCATTAAGAAAACACACGTTGCTATATTTTACCCATCGTCAGGAAAGGAAAATCGTGGTTTCATACAATCTCCAACGACATTAATACGTAATGAAACGCAAGATATCTGATTATAAAAATTACGACAAAATGACGTTCAGTTTTGTCATACTTAGATGGGTGACCATTTAAGAATAGCAGGTGCTGAAAGCAAACACTCCACGATATATTTCTGCCAGCCTTGTCGATAAACATAACCGGCAACAGACTAGCGTCCTGTTATTGGGATAGTGGTTCAGGTCATCCATTCCACTTAAGGCTACAAGAGCGGGGATAATCATTGGACTTAACGGCTTTTCGGGCTGAAAATGGAAGGCTACCGCTACTACTTTAAGCAGGATTCCAAATGGGCTTAGCTGATCCCACTGTCCGCATTGGTATCCATTGTGCCAATGATACACCACCTACTGTAACGGGGAGAAATTTCTTGGAAGATTGATCTTCGTGCAGTAGTAGAAGTAGTAGGGGTTGTAGCAATTTACATTAACAAAATTCAACCCTGGAAGGACCACGCAATAAAATCATGACAAGGGAGGTAACTCGAAAATTAGAATTGCCTCCCTTGCACTAGAGTTTTACTTTTTAAATTATTTTCTTTTAAATGATGAATTATTTTTCTTTTAAATGGCGAATTTTTAATCCAGAAAATATTTGGTCAAAACCAAACAATGACGCAATGTTAAAATGAATAACATCATTTATAATATTTTTTTTTTACTTATTATTTATTTTATTTTGTAAACAACAACAACAACAGCAACAGCAGCAACAACAACAATAATTGATTTTATTCATTTTAAAATTGCGTTTGGTTTCAATTTCTATTTTTTTATTTACGTCTATTTGACGACGTACCAACATTTGTTGGTTGTTTTAATATTGAAGCACAATATACATTGTGTATTATTCATTGTATACGCTTTATTTAACACACGTTACTTTTTACACATTCCAGAGGAAATTACTTGTTTAGCTATTATAACAAAAATATGTGACACAATCACGTTGACACACCGGTTCCCGTTAGATCACTGTAGTTAAGCGACGTTGAGTCTGGTCAGATACCAGATGGGTGACCATTTTGGGAATACCAGGTGCTGTATGTGCTCTCCGCTTATCCCGGAAAGTGTTTCCAGTTGCCACTGAAATTAAGCAGTGTTTACTAAGGAGATTGCTTCAACTTTGTTTCACAATTACACGCATAAACACCCTTACAGGGGGTATCCATTGTCTTTCAAGACTGAATGGAGGCCATGACAAAAAAAAAATGGATCGACCGGAGTCAACAGCGACCCATAGTCTCGGTTACAGACAGACACATAATCTCCATTATAATATGATGTGTAAAAAAAGTATTTTGTTTTCAATAGACATAACTGACTGTTCATACGAGTGGAATCGTCCATCTAAAATAAATTTTGATAAGAAAAAGCAGATCATCATCACCATCATCATCATCATTATCATCTACTACTACTGTTACTACTGCTGCTACTACTACTACTGCTACTACTACTACTACTACTACTACTCATTTATAAGTTTATTAAAATCTAACTGCTCTTTTACTTTATTTTTTTTTCTACTGTAGATATACAATTAAAAATAAATAAATGGATCTACAGTAGTGGAAGGCGACCCAAAAGCTCCCTTTTCATTGGTTATTACACTGAGATAAAGAGAAGGGCTACACTCCTTTCTCTGAATTGCTCCACCTATCCTTGATCCTCACTTTATAATGCTGAGTGTTTACTAAGGAGACATCAATACACTCTTTTAAGTTTTTGGTATGACTCGACTGATGATTGAACCTTGACCTCTTGACCCAGTAGTGAACACACTAACCATTATGCATGCCAAATGGGCCGGTAATGGTTTATAATTTACTTTGTTTGTATTTGAACAATGTCCAGTTTGGAGGAATTGGTCCAATTGGCATTGTATATATATATATGTTATAATCAAAGCCAGCTTTAAGCCGATTGGGCCGATTCCTCCAAATTGGGCTGTGGATTTAAGTGTGCTTCACTTTGTGCTTAATCTACTTTTCTGATCAAAACTTATTTCAAATCAGCACTTCAGCAGTTTGTGAATTCTGTTTATTAAAGAATCTAAACCATACAAAACCCCTTAAAATATTCTGCTAGTTGCTAACAACGTTATTCTACTGAACCACTGTTATATCTCCTCTATACATATGCTACAAGAATCTTTATTTTGATCAAAAGCTATTACAACATTTTGATTCTAGAAGAATGTCTAAAATTTGTGATTAAAGCTTAAGGGGTCTTAAGAAGAAATTGAAATTGAGGGAATCTGCTTAATTGTAGGGTTGACCTGAATTTCAAATCTTTCATCTTTAATTTGTAACTTTATACGGTTGTTCAAATATAACGGAGACTTTAATTAAAGAAAGAACTTGTTTGCTTAATTGGTGTCTAATAACTATGGATCAAATTTAATGCAAATTGGAAATATCTAAATTTTAAAATGGGAGGTTGTATACATATTGTGTCCCCTAATCACCCCTTTAAAACTCCTAAATAGTTATTGTTACATTTCAGTTTGCTTATAAATGATTCTTCAAAAACAATTACAAATATAAAACCAATTAGTATAAATTGATGTCAGCAGACGAAAATTCTATTTCAAATTAAGAATTACAGAACGACGAAACTGCTATTTAAAACTTAAGAATGAGAGAAAGACGAAAATTCTATTTCAAACTTAAGAATGACAGAATGACGAAAATTATATTTCGAACTTAAGAACGACAGAACGACGAAGCTTCTATTTCAAATTAAGAATGACAGAACGACGAAAATTCTATTTCAAACTTAAGAATGGCAGTGCGACGAAAATTCTATTTCAAACTTAAGAATGACAGAACGACGAAAATTCTATTTCAAACTTAAGAATGACAGAACGACGAAACTTCTATTTCAAACTTAAGAACGACAGAACGACGAAAATTCTATTTCAAACTTAAGAATGACAGAACGACGAAAATTCTATTTCAAACTTAAGAACGACAGAACGACGAAAATTCTATTTTAAACTTAATAATGACAGAACGATGAAAATTCTATTTAAAACTTAAGAATTACAGAACGACGAAAATTCTATTTCAAACTTAAGAATGACAGAACGACGAAAATTCTATTTCAAACTAAGGAACGACAGAACGACGAAAATTCTATTTAAAACTTAAGAACGACAGAACGACGAAAATTCTATTTCAAACTTAAGAACGACAGAACGACGAAAATTCTATTTCAAACTTAAGAACGACAGAACGACAGAAATTCTATTTCAAACTTAAGAACGACAGAACGACGAAAATTCTATTTCAAACTTAAGAATGACAGAACGACGAAACTTCTATTTCAAACTACCGAATGGCAGAACGACGAAAATTCTATTTCAAACTTAAGAATGACAGAACGACAAAAATTCTATTTCAAACATAAGAATGACAGAACGACGAAAATTCTATTTCAAACTTAAGAATGACAGAACGACCAAAATTCTATTTCAAACTTAAGAACGACAGAACGACGAAAATTCTATTTCAAACTTAAGAATGACAGAACGACGAAAATTCTATTTCAAACTTAAGAACGACAGAACGACGAAAATTCTATTTTACACTTAATAATGACAGAACGATGAAAATTCTATTTAAAACTTAAGAATTACAGAACGACGAAAATTCTATTTCAAACTTAAGAATGACAGAACGACGAAAATTCTATTTCAAACTAAGGAACGACAGAACGACAGAAAATTCTATTTCAAACTTAAGAATGACAGAACGACGAAAATTCTATTTCAAACTTAAGAACGACAGAACGACGAAAATTCTATTTCAAACTTAAGAACGACAGAACGACGAAAATTCTATTTTAAACTTTATAATGTAGGACGACGAAAATTCTATTTCAAACTTAAGAATTACAGAACGACGAAAATTCTATTTCAAACTTAAGAATGACAGTCGATGAAAATTCTATTTCAAACTTAATAATGACAGAACGACACAAATTATATTTCAAACTTAAGAATGACAGAACGACAAAAATTATATTTCAAACTTAATAATGACAGAACGACGAAAATTCTATTTCAAACTTAAACATGACAGAACGACAAAAATTATATTTCAAACTTAAGAACGACAGAACGACAAAAATTATATTTCAAACTTAAGAATGACAAGACGACGAAACTTCTTTTTTAAACTTAAGAATGACAGAACGACGAAAATTCTAATTTAAACTTTATAATGACAGAAGGACGAAAATTCTATTTAAAACTTAAGAATGACAGAACGACGAAAATTATATTTCAAACTTAAGAATGACATAACGACGAAAATTCTATTTCAAACTTAAGAATGACAGTCGATGAAAATTCTATTTCAAACTTAAGAATGAAAGAACGACGAAAATTATATTTCAAACTTAAGAATGACAAGACGACGAAACTTCTATTTTAAACTTAAGAATGACAGAACGACGAAAATTCTAATTTAAACTTTATAATTACAGAAGGACGAAAATTATATTTTAAACTTAAGAATGACAGAACGACGAAAATTATATTTCAAACTTAAGAATGACATAGCGACGAAAATTCTATTTCAAACTTAAGAATGAAGAAACGACGAAAATTATATTTCAAACTTAAGAATGACAAGACGACGAAACTTCTATTTTAAACTTAAGAATGACAGAACGACGAAAATTCTAATTTAAACTTTATAATGACAGAAGGACAAAAATTATATTTTAAACTTAAGAATGACAGAACGACGAAAATTATATTTCAAACTTAAGAATGACATAGCGACGAAAATTCTATTTCAAACTTAAGAATGAAAGAACGACGAAAATTATATTTCAAACTTAAGAATGACAAGACGACGAAACTTCTATTTTAAACTTAAGAATGACAGAACGACGAAAATTCTAATTTAAACTTTATAATGACAGAAGGACGAAAATTCTATTTCAAACTTAAGAACGACAGAACGACGAAAATTATATTTCAAACTTAAGAATGAAATAGCGACGAAAATTCTATTTCAAACTTAAGAATGGCAGTGCGACGAAAATTCTATTTCAAACTTAAGAATGACAGAACGACGAAAATTCTATTTCAAACTTAAGAATGACAGAACGACGAAACTTCTATTTCAAACTTAAGAACGACAGAACGACGAAAATTCTATTTCAAACTTAAGAATGACAGAACGACGAAAATTCTATTTCAAACTTAAGAACGACAGAACGACGAAAATTCTATTTTAAACTTAATAATGACAGAACGATGAAAATTCTATTTAAAACTTAAGAATTACAGAACGACGAAAATTCTATTTCAAACTTAAGAATGACAGAACGACGAAAATTCTATTTCAAACTAAGGAACGACAGAACGACGAAAATTCTATTTAAAACTTAAGAACGACAGAACGACGAAAATTCTATTTCAAACTTAAGAACGACAGAACGACGAAAATTCTATTTCAAACTTAAGAACGACAGAACGACAGAAATTCTATTTCAAACTTAAGAACGACAGAACGACGAAAATTCTATTTCAAACTTAAGAATGACAGAACGACGAAACTTCTATTTCAAACTACCGAATGGCAGAACGACGAAAATTCTATTTCAAACTTAAGAATGACAGAACGACAAAAATTCTATTTCAAACATAAGAATGACAGAACGACGAAAATTCTATTTCAAACTTAAGAATGACAGAACGACCAAAATTCTATTTCAAACTTAAGAACGACAGAACGACGAAAATTCTATTTCAAACTTAAGAATGACAGAACGACGAAAATTCTATTTCAAACTTAAGAACGACAGAACGACGAAAATTCTATTTTACACTTAATAATGACAGAACGATGAAAATTCTATTTAAAACTTAAGAATTACAGAACGACGAAAATTCTATTTCAAACTTAAGAATGACAGAACGACGAAAATTCTATTTCAAACTAAGGAACGACAGAACGACAGAAAATTCTATTTCAAACTTAAGAATGACAGAACGACGAAAATTCTATTTCAAACTTAAGAACGACAGAACGACGAAAATTCTATTTCAAACTTAAGAACGACAGAACGACGAAAATTCTATTTTAAACTTTATAATGTAGGACGACGAAAATTCTATTTCAAACTTAAGAATTACAGAACGACGAAAATTCTATTTCAAACTTAAGAATGACAGTCGATGAAAATTCTATTTCAAACTTAATAATGACAGAACGACACAAATTATATTTCAAACTTAAGAATGACAGAACGACAAAAATTATATTTCAAACTTAATAATGACAGAACGACGAAAATTCTATTTCAAACTTAAACATGACAGAACGACAAAAATTATATTTCAAACTTAAGAACGACAGAACGACAAAAATTATATTTCAAACTTAAGAATGACAAGACGACGAAACTTCTTTTTTAAACTTAAGAATGACAGAACGACGAAAATTCTAATTTAAACTTTATAATGACAGAAGGACGAAAATTCTATTTAAAACTTAAGAATGACAGAACGACGAAAATTATATTTCAAACTTAAGAATGACATAACGACGAAAATTCTATTTCAAACTTAAGAATGACAGTCGATGAAAATTCTATTTCAAACTTAAGAATGAAAGAACGACGAAAATTATATTTCAAACTTAAGAATGACAAGACGACGAAACTTCTATTTTAAACTTAAGAATGACAGAACGACGAAAATTCTAATTTAAACTTTATAATTACAGAAGGACGAAAATTATATTTTAAACTTAAGAATGACAGAACGACGAAAATTATATTTCAAACTTAAGAATGACATAGCGACGAAAATTCTATTTCAAACTTAAGAATGAAGAAACGACGAAAATTATATTTCAAACTTAAGAATGACAAGACGACGAAACTTCTATTTTAAACTTAAGAATGACAGAACGACGAAAATTCTAATTTAAACTTTATAATGACAGAAGGACAAAAATTATATTTTAAACTTAAGAATGACAGAACGACGAAAATTATATTTCAAACTTAAGAATGACATAGCGACGAAAATTCTATTTCAAACTTAAGAATGAAAGAACGACGAAAATTATATTTCAAACTTAAGAATGACAAGACGACGAAACTTCTATTTTAAACTTAAGAATGACAGAACGACGAAAATTCTAATTTAAACTTTATAATGACAGAAGGACGAAAATTCTATTTCAAACTTAAGAACGACAGAACGACGAAAATTATATTTCAAACTTAAGAATGAAATAGCGACGAAAATTCTATTTCAAACTTAAGAATGACATAGCGACGAAAATTCTATTTCAAACTTAAGAATGACATAACGACAAAAATTCTATTTCAAACTTAAGAATGACAGAACGACGAAAATTCTATTTCAAACTTAAGAATTACAGAACGACGAAAATTCTATTTCAAACTTAAGAATGACAGTCGATGAAAATTCTATTTCAAACTTAATAATGACAGAACGACACAAATTATATTTCAAACTTAAACATGACAGAACGACAAAAATTATATTTCAAACTTAATAATGACAGAACGACACAAATTATATTTCAAACTTAAACATGACAGAACGACGAAAATTCTATTTCAAACTTAAGAATGACAGACCGACAAAAATTATATTTCAAACTTAAGAATGACAGTCGATGAAAATTCTATTTCAAACTTAATAATGACAGAACGACGAAAATTCTATTTCAAACTTAAACATGACAGAACGACAAAAATTATATTTCAAACTTAAGAACGACAGAACGACAAAAATTATATTTCAAACTTAAGAATTACAAGACGACGAAACTTCTTTTTTAAACTTAAGAATGACAGAACGACGAAAATTCTAATTTAAACTTTATAATGACAGAAGGACGAAAATTCTATTTAAAACTTAAGAATGACAGAACGACGAAAATTATATTTCAAACTTAAGAATGACATAACGACGAAAATTCTATTTCAAACTTAAGAATGACAGTCGATGAAAATTCTATTTCAAACTTAAGAATGACAGAACGACGAAAATTCTATTTCAAACTTAAGAACGACAGAACGACGAAAATTCTATTTTACACTTAATAATGACAGAACGATGAAAATTCTATTTAAAACTTAAGAATTACAGAACGAAAAAAATTCTATTTCAAACTTAAGAATGACAGAACGACGAAAATTCTATTTCAAACTAAGGAACGACAGAACGACGAAAATTCTATTTCAAACTTAAGAATGACAGAACGACGAAAATTCTATTTCAAACTTAAGAACGACAGAACGACGAAAATTCTATTTCAAACTTAAGAACGACAGAACGACGAAAATTCTATTTTAAACTTTATAATGACAGAACGACGAAAATTCTATTTCAAACTTAAGAATTACAGAACGACGAAAATTCTATTTCAAACTTAAGAATGACAGTCGATGAAAATTCTATTTCAAACTTAATAATGACAGAACGACACAAATTATATTTCAAACTTAAGAATGACAGAACGACAAAAATTATATTTCAAACTTAATAATGACAGAACGACGAAAATTCTATTTCAAACTTAAACATGACAGAACGACAAAAATTATATTTCAAACTTAAGAACGACAGAACGACAAAAATTATATTTCAAACTTAAGAATGACAAGACGACGAAACTTCTTTTTTAAACTTAAGAATGACAGAACGACGAAAATTCTAATTTAAACTTTATAATGACAGAAGGACGAAAATTCTATTTAAAACTTAAGAATGACAGAACGACGAAAATTATATTTCAAACTTAAGAATGACATAACGACGAAAATTCTATTTCAAACTTAAGAATGACAGTCGATGAAAATTCTATTTCAAACTTAAGAATGAAAGAACGACGAAAATTATATTTCAAACTTAAGAATGACAAGACGACGAAACTTCTATTTTAAACTTAAGAATGACAGAACGACGAAAATTCTAATTTAAACTTTATAATTACAGAAGGACGAAAATTATATTTTAAACTTAAGAATGACAGAACGACGAAAATTATATTTCAAACTTGAGAATGACATAGCGACGAAAATTCTATTTCAAACTTAAGAATGAAGAAACGACGAAAATTATATTTCAAACTTAAGAATGACAAGACGACGAAACTTCTATTTTAAACTTAAGAATGACAGAACGACGAAAATTCTAATTTAAACTTTATAATGACAGAAGGACAAAAATTATATTTTAAACTTAAGAATGACAGAACGACGAAAATTATATTTCAAACTTAAGAATGACATAGCGACGAAAATTCTATTTCAAACTTAAGAATGAAAGAACGACGAAAATTATATTTCAAACTTAAGAATGACAAGACGACGAAACTTCTATTTTAAACTTAAGAATGACAGAACGACGAAAATTCTAATTTAAACTTTATAATGACAGAAGGACGAAAATTCTATTTCAAACTTAAGAACGACAGAACGACGAAAATTATATTTCAAACTTAAGAATGAAATAGCGACGAAAATTCTATTTCTAACTTAAGAATGACATAGCGACGAAAATTCTATTTCAAACTTAAGAATGACATAACGACAAAAATTCTATTTCAAACTTAAGAATGACAGAACGACGAAAATTCTATTTCAAACTTAAGAATTACAGAACGACGAAAATTCTATTTCAAACTTAAGAATGACAGTCGATGAAAATTCTATTTCAAACTTAATAATGACAGAACGACACAAATTATATTTCAAACTTAAACATGACAGAACGACAAAAATTATATTTCAAACTTAATAATGACAGAACGACACAAATTATATTTCAAACTTAAACATGACAGAACGACGAAAATTCTAATTCAAACTTAAGAATGACAGACCGACAAAAATTATATTTCAAACTTAAGAATGACAGTCGATGAAAATTCTATTTCAAACTTAATAATGACAGAACGACGAAAATTCTATTTCAAACTTAAACATGACAGAACGACAAAAATTATATTTCAAACTTAAGAACGACAGAACGACAAAAATTATATTTCAAACTTAAGAATTACAAGACGACGAAACTTCTTTTTTAAACTTAAGAATGACAGAACGACGAAAATTCTAATTTAAACTTTATAATGACAGAAGGACGAAAATTCTATTTAAAACTTAAGAATGACAGAACGACGAAAATTATATTTCAAACTTAAGAATGACATAACGACGAAAATTCTATTTCAAACTTAAGAATGACAGTCGATGAAAATTCTATTTCAAACTTAAGAATGACAGAACGACACAAATTATATTTCAAACTTAAGAATGACAGAACGACGAAAATTCTATTTCAAACTTAAGAATGACATAACGCCAAAAATGATATTTCAAACTTAAGAATGACATATCGACGAAAATTCTATTTCAAACTTAAGAATGAAAGAACGACGAAAATTATATTTCAAACTTAAGAATGACAAGACGACGAAACTTCTATTTTAAACTTAAGAATGACAGAACGACGAAAATTCTAATTTAAACTTTATAATTACAGAAGGACGAAAATTATATTTTAAACTTAAGAATGACAGAACGACGAAAATTATATTTCAAACTTAAGAATGACATAGCGACGAAAATTCTATTTCAAACTTAAGAATGAAGAAACGACGAAAATTATATTTCAAACTTAAGAATGACAAGACGACGAAACTTCTATTTTAAACTTAAGAATGACAGAACGACGAAAATTCTAATTTAAACGTTACAATGACAGAAGGACGAAAATTATATTTTAAACTTAAGAATGACATAACGACGAAAATTCTATTTCAAACTTAAGAATGACAGTCGATGAAAATTCTATTTCAAACTTAAGAATGACAGAACGACGAAAATTCTATTTCAAACTTAAGAACGACAGAACGACGAAAATTCTATTTTACACTTAATAATGACAGAACGATGAAAATTCTATTTAAAACTTAAGAATTACAGAACGAAAAAAATTCTATTTCAAACTTAAGAATGACAGAACGACGAAAATTCTATTTCAAACTAAGGAACGACAGAACGACGAAAATTCTATTTCAAACTTAAGAATGACAGAACGACGAAAATTCTATTTCAAACTTAAGAACGACAGAACGACGAAAATTCTATTTCAAACTTAAGAACGACAGAACGACGAAAATTCTATTTTAAACTTTATAATGACAGAACGACGAAAATTCTATTTCAAACTTAAGAATTACAGAACGACGAAAATTCTATTTCAAACTTAAGAATGACAGTCGATGAAAATTCTATTTCAAACTTAATAATGACAGAACGACACAAATTATATTTCAAACTTAAGAATGACAGAACGACAAAAATTATATTTCAAACTTAATAATGACAGAACGACGAAAATTCTATTTCAAACTTAAACATGACAGAACGACAAAAATTATATTTCAAACTTAAGAACGACAGAACGACAAAAATTATATTTCAAACTTAAGAATGACAAGACGACGAAACTTCTTTTTTAAACTTAAGAATGACAGAACGACGAAAATTCTAATTTAAACTTTATAATGACAGAAGGACGAAAATTCTATTTAAAACTTAAGAATGACAGAACGACGAAAATTATATTTCAAACTTAAGAATGACATAACGACGAAAATTCTATTTCAAACTTAAGAATGACAGTCGATGAAAATTCTATTTCAAACTTAAGAATGAAAGAACGACGAAAATTATATTTCAAACTTAAGAATGACAAGACGACGAAACTTCTATTTTAAACTTAAGAATGACAGAACGACGAAAATTCTAATTTAAACTTTATAATTACAGAAGGACGAAAATTATATTTTAAACTTAAGAATGACAGAACGACGAAAATTATATTTCAAACTTGAGAATGACATAGCGACGAAAATTCTATTTCAAACTTAAGAATGAAGAAACGACGAAAATTATATTTCAAACTTAAGAATGACAAGACGACGAAACTTCTATTTTAAACTTAAGAATGACAGAACGACGAAAATTCTAATTTAAACTTTATAATGACAGAAGGACAAAAATTATATTTTAAACTTAAGAATGACAGAACGACGAAAATTATATTTCAAACTTAAGAATGACATAGCGACGAAAATTCTATTTCAAACTTAAGAATGAAAGAACGACGAAAATTATATTTCAAACTTAAGAATGACAAGACGACGAAACTTCTATTTTAAACTTAAGAATGACAGAACGACGAAAATTCTAATTTAAACTTTATAATGACAGAAGGACGAAAATTCTATTTCAAACTTAAGAACGACAGAACGACGAAAATTATATTTCAAACTTAAGAATGAAATAGCGACGAAAATTCTATTTCTAACTTAAGAATGACATAGCGACGAAAATTCTATTTCAAACTTAAGAATGACATAACGACAAAAATTCTATTTCAAACTTAAGAATGACAGAACGACGAAAATTCTATTTCAAACTTAAGAATTACAGAACGACGAAAATTCTATTTCAAACTTAAGAATGACAGTCGATGAAAATTCTATTTCAAACTTAATAATGACAGAACGACACAAATTATATTTCAAACTTAAACATGACAGAACGACAAAAATTATATTTCAAACTTAATAATGACAGAACGACACAAATTATATTTCAAACTTAAACATGACAGAACGACGAAAATTCTAATTCAAACTTAAGAATGACAGACCGACAAAAATTATATTTCAAACTTAAGAATGACAGTCGATGAAAATTCTATTTCAAACTTAATAATGACAGAACGACGAAAATTCTATTTCAAACTTAAACATGACAGAACGACAAAAATTATATTTCAAACTTAAGAACGACAGAACGACAAAAATTATATTTCAAACTTAAGAATTACAAGACGACGAAACTTCTTTTTTAAACTTAAGAATGACAGAACGACGAAAATTCTAATTTAAACTTTATAATGACAGAAGGACGAAAATTCTATTTAAAACTTAAGAATGACAGAACGACGAAAATTATATTTCAAACTTAAGAATGACATAACGACGAAAATTCTATTTCAAACTTAAGAATGACAGTCGATGAAAATTCTATTTCAAACTTAAGAATGACAGAACGACACAAATTATATTTCAAACTTAAGAATGACAGAACGACGAAAATTCTATTTCAAACTTAAGAATGACATAACGCCAAAAATGATATTTCAAACTTAAGAATGACATATCGACGAAAATTCTATTTCAAACTTAAGAATGAAAGAACGACGAAAATTATATTTCAAACTTAAGAATGACAAGACGACGAAACTTCTATTTTAAACTTAAGAATGACAGAACGACGAAAATTCTAATTTAAACTTTATAATTACAGAAGGACGAAAATTATATTTTAAACTTAAGAATGACAGAACGACGAAAATTATATTTCAAACTTAAGAATGACATAGCGACGAAAATTCTATTTCAAACTTAAGAATGAAGAAACGACGAAAATTATATTTCAAACTTAAGAATGACAAGACGACGAAACTTCTATTTTAAACTTAAGAATGACAGAACGACGAAAATTCTAATTTAAACGTTACAATGACAGAAGGACGAAAATTATATTTTAAACTTAAGAATGACAGAACGACGAAAATTATATTTCAAACTTAAGAATGACATAGCGACGAAAATTATATTTCAAACTTAAGAATGAAAGAACGACGAAAATTATATTTCAAACTTAAGAATGACAAGACGACGAAACTTCTATTTTAAACTTAAGAATGACAGAACGACGAAAATTCTAATTTAAACTTTATAATGACAGAAGGACGAAAATTATATTTCGAACTTAAGAATGACAGAACGACGAAAATTATATTTCAAACTTAAGAATGACATAGCGACGAAAATTCTATTTCAAACTTAAGAATGAAAGAACGACGAAAATTATATTTCAAACTTAAGAATGACAAGACGACGAAACTTCTATTTTAAACTTAAGAATGACAGAACGACGAAAATTCTAATTTAAACTTTATAATGACAGAAGGACGAAAATGATATTTCAAACTTAAGAATGACAGAACGACGCAAATTCTATTTCAAACTTAAGAATGACATAACGCCAAAAATGATATTTCAAACTTAAGAATGACAGTCGACGAAAATTCTATTTCAAACTTAAGAATGAAAGAACGACGAAAATTATATTTCAAACTTAAGAATTACAGAACGACGAAAATTCTATTTCGAACTTAAGAATGACAGAACGACGAAAATACTATTTCAAACTTACGAATGACAGAACGACGAAAATTCTATTTCAAACTTAAGAATGACAGAACGACGAAAATTCTATTTCAAACTTAAGAATGACATAACGCTAAAAATTCTATTTCAAACTTAAGAATGACATAGCGACGAAAATTCTATTTCAAACTTAAGAATGACATAACGACAAAAATTCTATTTAAAACTTAAGAATGACAGAACGACGAAAATTCTATTTCAAACTTAAGAATGACAAAACGACGAAAATTCTATTTCAAACTTAAGAATGACAGAACGACGAAAATTCTAATTTAAACTTTATAATGACAGAAGGACGAAAATTATATTTCAAACTTAAGAATGACAGAACGACGAAAATTCTATTTCAAACTTAAGAATGACAAGACGACGAAACTTCTATTTCAAACTTAAGAATGACAGAACGACAAAAATTATATTTTAAACTTAAGACTGACAGAACGACAAAAATTATATTTCAAACTTAAGAATGACAGAACGACGAAAATTCTAATTTAAACTTTATAATGACAGAAGGACGAAAATTATATTTCAAACTTTAGACTGACAGAACGACAAAAATTATATTTCAAACTTAAGAATGACAGAACGACGAAAATTATATTTCAAACTTAAGAATGACATAGCGACGAAAATTCTATTTCAAACTTAAGAATGAAAGAACGACGAAAATTCTATTTCAAACTTAAGAATGACAAGACGACGAAACTTCTATTTTAAACTTAAGAATGACAGAACGGCGAAAATTCTAATTTAAACTTTATAATGACAGAAGGACGAAAATTATATT
Source organism: Sepiola atlantica (assembly GCA_963556195.1). Lineage (NCBI taxonomy): Eukaryota > Metazoa > Mollusca > Cephalopoda > Sepiida > Sepiolidae > Sepiola > Sepiola atlantica. The sequence goes on along the minus strand of OY744529.1, from coordinate 90,117,112 downwards.
TCAAACTTAAGAATGACAGAACGACGAAAATTATATTTCAAACTTAAGAATTACATAGCGACGAAAATTCTATTTCAAACTTAAGAATGAAAGAACGACGAAAATTATATTTCAAACTTAAGAATGACAAGACGACGAAACTTCTATTTTAAACTTAAGAATGACAGAACGACGAAAATTCTAATTTAAACTTTATAATGACAGAAGGACGAAAATGATATTTCAAACTTAAGAATGACAGTCGACGAAAATTCTATTTCAAACTTAAGAATGAAAGAACGACGAAAATTATATTTCAAACATAAGAATTACAGAACGACGAAAATTCTATTTCGAACTTAAGAATGACAGAACGACGAAAATACTATTTCAAACTTACGAATGACAGAACGACGAAAATTCTATTTCAAACTTAAGAATGACAGAACGACGAAAATTCTATTTCAAACTTAAGAATGACAGAACGACGAAAATTCTATTTCAAACTTAAGAATGATATAACGCCAAAAATTCTATTTCAAACTTAAGAATGACAGAACGACAAAAATTCTATTTCAAACTTAAGAATGACATAGCGACGAAAATTCTATTTCAAACTTAAGAATGACATAGCGACGAAAATTCTATTTCAAACTTAAGAATGACATAACGACAAAAATTCTATTTCAAACTTAAGAATGACATAACGACAAAAATTCTATTTCAAACTTAAGAATGACATAGCGACGAAAATTCTATTTCAAACTTAAGAATGACAGAACGACGAAAATTCTATTTCAAACTTCAGAATGACAGAACGACGAAAATTCTATTTCAAACTTAAGAATGACATAACGACAAAAATTCTATTTCAAACTTAAGAATGACATAACGACAAAAATTCTATTTCAAACTTAAGAATGACATAGCGACGAAAATTCTATTTCAAACTTAAGAATGACATAACGACAAAAATTCTATTTCAAACTTAAGAATGAAAGAACGACGAAAATTGTATTTCAAAATTAAGAATGACAGAACGACAAAAATTCTATTTCAAACTTAAGAATGACATAGCGACGAAAATTCTATTTCAAACTTAAGAATGACATAACGACAAAAATTCTATTTCAAACTTAAGAATGACAGAACGACGAAAATTCTATTTCAAACTTAAGAATGACAGAACGACGAAAATTCTATTTCAAACTTAAGAATGACAGAACCACGAAAATTCTATTTCAAACTTAAGAATGACATAACGACAAAAATTCTATTTCAAACTTAAGAATGACAGAACGACGAAAATTCTATTTCAAACTTAAGAATGACAGAACGACGAAAATTCTATTTCAAACTTAAGAATGACAGAACGACGAAAATTCTATTTCAAACTTAAGAATGACATAACGACAAAAATTCTATTTCAAACTTAAGAATGACATAACGACAAAAATTCTATTTCAAACTTAAGAATGACAGAACGACGAAAATTCTATTTCAAACTTAAGAATGAGAGAACGACGAAAATTCTATTTCAAACTTAAGAATGACAGAACGACGAAAATTCTATTTCAAACTTAAGAATGACATAGCGACGAAAATTCTATTTCAAACTTAAGAATGACAGAACGACGAAAATTCTATTTCAAACTTAAGAATGACAGAACGACAAAAATTCTATTTCAAACTTAAGAATGACATAGCGACGAAAATTCTATTTCAAACTTAAGAATGACATAACGACAAAAATTCTATTTCAAACTTAAGAATGACTTAGCGACGAAAATTCTATTTCAAACTTAAGAATGACATAACGACAAAAATTCTATTTCAAACTTAAGAATGACATAGCGACGAAAATTCTATTTCAAACTTAAGAATGACAGAACGACGAAAATTCTATTTCAAACTTAAGAATGACAGAACGACGAAAATTCTATTTCAAACTTAAGAATGACATAACGACAAAAATTCTATTTCAAACTTAAGAATGACATAACGACAAAAATTCTATTTCAAACTTAAGAATGACATAACGACAAAAATTCTATTTCAAACTTAAGAATGACATAGCGACGAAAATTCTATTTCAAACTTAAGAATGACATAACGACAAAAATTCTATTTCAAACCTCAGAATGACATAGCGACGAAAATTCTATTTCAAACTTAAGAATGACATAACAACAAAAATTCTATTTCAAACTTAAGAATGACATAGCGACGAAAATTCTATTTCAAACTTAAGAATGACAGAACGACAAAAATTCTATTTCAAACTTAAGAATGACATAGCGACGAAAATTCTATTTCAAACTTAAAAATGACATAGCGACGAAAATTCTATTTCAAACTTAAGAATGACATAACGCCAAAAATTCTATTTCAAACTTAAGAATGACATAGCGACGAAAATTCTATTTCAAACTTAAGAATGACATAACGACGAAAATTCTATTTCAAACTTAAGAATGACAGAACGACGAAAATACTATTTCAAACTTAAGAATGACATAACGACAAAAATTCTATTTCAAACTTAAGAATGACATAACGACAAAAATTCTATTTCAAACTTAAGAATGACAGAACGACGAAAATTCTATTTCAAACTTAAGAATGACAGAACGACGAAAATTCTATTTCAAACTTAAGAATGACATAACGACAAAAATTCTATTTCAAACTTAAGAATGACATAACGACAAAAATTCTATTTCAAACTTAAGAATGACATAGCGACGAAAATTCTATTTCAAACTTAAGAATTACATAACGACAAAAATTCTATTTCAAACTTAAGAATGACATAGCGACGAAAATTCTATTTCAAACTTAAGAATGACAGAACGACGAAAATACTATTTCAAACTTACGAATGACAGAACGACGAAAATTCTATTTCAAACTTAAGAATGACAGAACGACGAAAATTCTATTTCAAACTTAAGAATGACATAACGCTAAAAATTCTATTTCAAACTTAAGAATGACATAGCGACGAAAATTCTATTTCAAACTTAAGAATGACAGAACGACAAAAATTCTATTTCAAACTTAAGAATGACAGAACGACGAAAATTCTATTTCAAACTTAAGAATGACAAAACGACGAAAATTCTATTTCAAACTTAAGAATGACAGAACGACGAAAATTCTAATTTAAACTTTATAATGACAGAAGGACGAAAATTATATTTCAAACTTAAGAATGACAGAACGACGAAAATTATATTTCAAACTTAAGAATGACAAGACGACGAAACTTCTATTTCAAACTTAAGAATGACAGAACGACAAAAATTATATTTTAAACTTAAGACTGACAGAACGATAAAAATTATATTTCAAACTTAAGAATGACAGAACGACGAAAATTCTAATTCAAACTTTATAATGACAGAAGGACGAAAATTATATTTCAAACTTTAGACTGACAGAACGACAAAAATTATATTTCAAACTTAAGAATGACAGAACGACGAAAATTATATTTCAAACTTAAGAATGACATAGCGACGAAAATTCTATTTCAAACTTAAGAATGACAGAACGACGAAAATTCTATTTCAAACTTAAGAATGACAAGACGACGAAACTTCTATTTTAAACTTAAGAATGACAGAACGGCGAAAATTCTAATTTAAACTTTATAATGACAGAAGGACGAAAATTATATTTCAAACTTAAGAATGACAGAACGACGAAAATTATATTTCAAACTTAAGAATGACATAGCGACGAAAATTCTATTTCAAACTTAAGAATGAAAGAACGACGAAAATTATATTTCAAACTTAAGAATGACAAGACGACGAAACTTCTATTTTAAACTTAAGAATAACATAGCGACGAAAATTCTATTTCAAACTTAAGAATGACATAGCGACGAAAATTCTATTTCCAACTTAAGAATGACATAACGACAAAAATTCTATTTCAAACTTAAGAATGACATAACGACAAAAATTCTATTTCAAACTTAAGAATGACATAACGACAAAAATTCTATTTCAAACTTAAGAATGACATAGCGACGAAAATTCTATTTCAAACTTAAGAATGACATAACGACAAAAATTCTATTTCAAACTTAAGAATGACATAGCGACGAAAATTCTATTTCAAACTTAAGAATGACATAACGACAAAAATTCTATTTCAAACCTCAGAATGACATAGCGACGAAAATTCTATTTCAAACTTAAGAATGACATAACAACAAAAATTCTATTTCAAACTTAAGAATGACATAGCGACGAAAATTCTATTTCAAACTTAAGAATGACAGAACGACAAAAATTCTATTTCAAACTTAAGAAGGACATAGCGACGAAAATTCTATTTCAAACTTAAAAATGACATAGCGACGAAAATTCTATTTCAAACTTAAGAATGACATAACGCCAAAAATTCTATTTCAAACTTAAGAATGACATAGCGACGAAAATTCTATTTCAAACTTAAGAATGACATAACGACGAAAATTCTATTTCAAACTTAAGAATGACAGAACGACGAAAATACTATTTCAAACTTAAGAATGACATAACGACAAAAATTCTATTTCAAACTTAAGAATGACATAACGACAAAAATTCTATTTCAAACTTAAGAATGACAGAACGACGAAAATTCTATTTCAAACTTAAGAATGACAGAACGACGAAAATTCTATTTCAAACTTAAGAATGACATAACGACAAAAATTCTATTTCAAACTTAAGAATGACATAACGACAAAAATTCTATTTCAAACTTAAGAATGACATAGCGACGAAAATTCTATTTCAAACTTAAGAATTACATAACGACAAAAATTCTATTTCAAACTTAAGAATGACATAGCGACGAAAATTCTATTTCAAACTTAAGAATGACAGAACGACGAAAATACTATTTCAAACTTACGAATGACAGAACGACGAAAATTCTATTTCAAACTTAAGAATGACAGAACGACGAAAATTCTATTTCAAACTTAAGAATGACATAACGCTAAAAATTCTATTTCAAACTTAAGAATGACATAGCGACGAAAATTCTATTTCAAACTTAAGAATGACAGAACGACAAAAATTCTATTTCAAACTTAAGAATGACAGAACGACGAAAATTCTATTTCAAACTTAAGAATGACAAAACGACGAAAATTCTATTTCAAACTTAAGAATGACAGAACGACGAAAATTCTAATTTAAACTTTATAATGACAGAAGGACGAAAATTATATTTCAAACTTAAGCATGACAGAACGACGAAAATTATATTTCAAACTTAAGAATGACAAGACGACGAAACTTCTATTTCAAACTTAAGAATGACAGAACGACAAAAATTATATTTTAAACTTAAGACTGACAGAACGATAAAAATTATATTTCAAACTTAAGAATGACAGAACGACGAAAATTCTAATTCAAACTTTATAATGACAGAAGGACGAAAATTATATTTCAAACTTTAGACTGACAGAACGACAAAAATTATATTTCAAACTTAAGAATGACAGAACGACGAAAATTATATTTCAAACTTAAGAATGACATAGCGACGAAAATTCTATTTCAAACTTAAGAATGACAGAACGACGAAAATTCTATTTCAAACTTAAGAATGACAAGACGACGAAACTTCTATTTTAAACTTAAGAATGACAGAACGGCGAAAATTCTAATTTAAACTTTATAATGACAGAAGGACGAAAATTATATTTCAAACTTAAGAATGACAGAACGACGAAAATTATATTTCAAACTTAAGAATGACATAGCGACGAAAATTCTATTTCAAACTTAAGAATGAAAGAACGACGAAAATTATATTTCAAACTTAAGAATGACAAGACGACGAAACTTCTATTTTAAACTTAAGAATGACAGAACGACGAAAATTCTAATTTAAACTTTATAATGACAGAACGACGAAAATGATATTTCAAACTTAAGAATGACAGTCGACGAAAATTCTATTTCAAACTTAAGAATGAAAGAACGACGAAAATTATATTTCAAACATAAGAATTACAGAACGACGAAAATTCTATTTCGAACTTAAGAATGACAGAACGACGAAAATACTATTTCAAACTTACGAATGACAGAACGACGAAAATTCTATTTCAAACTTAAGAATGACAGAACGACGAAAATTCTATTTCAAACTTAAGAATGACAGAACGACGAAAATTCTATTTCAAACTTAAGAATGACATAACGCCCAAAAATTCTGTTTCAAACTTAAGAATGACAGAACGACAAAAATTCTATTTCAAACTTAAGAATGACATAGCGACGAAAATTCTATTTCAAACTTAAGAATGACATAGCGACGAAAATTCTATTTCAAACTTAAGAATGACATAACGACAAAAATTCTATTTCAAACTTAAGAATGACATAACGACAAAAATTCTATTTCAAACTTAAGAATGACATAGCGACGAAAATTCTATTTCAAACTGAAGAATGACAGAACGACAAAAATTCTATTTTAAACTTAAGAATAACATAGCGACGAAAATTCTATTTCAAACTTAAGAATGACATAGCGACGAAAATTCTATTTCCAACTTAAGAATGACATAACGACAAAAATTCTATTTCAAACTTAAAAATGACATAGCGACGAAAATTCTATTTCAAACTTAAGAATGACAGAACGACGAAAATTCTATTTCAAACTTCAGAATGACAGAACGACGAAAATTCTATTTCAAACTTAAGAATGACATAACGACAAAAATTCTATTTCAAACTTAAGAATGACATAACGACAAAAATTCTATTTCAAACTTAAGAATGACATAGCGACGAAAATTCTATTTCAAACTTAAGAATGACATAACGACAAAAATTCTATTTCAAACTTAAGAATGACAGAACGACGAAAATTCTATTTCAAACTTAAGAATGACATAACGCTAAAAATTCTATTTCAAACTTAAGAATGACATAGCGACGAAAATTCTATTTCAAACTTAAGAATGACAGAACGACAAAAATTCTATTTCAAACTTAAGAATGACAGAACGACGAAAATTCTATTTCAAACTTAAGAATGACAAAACGACGAAAATTCTATTTCAAACTTAAGAATGACAGAACGACGAAAATTCTAATTTAAACTTTATAATGACAGAAGGACGAAAATTATATTTCAAACTTAAGAATGACAGAACGACGAAAATTATATTTCAAACTTAAGAATGACAAGACGACGAAACTTCTATTTCAAACTTAAGAATGACAGAACGACAAAAATTATATTTTAAACTTAAGACTGACAGAACGATAAAAATTATATTTCAAACTTAAGAATGACAGAACGACGAAAATTCTAATTTAAACTTTATAATGACAGAAGGACGAAAATTATATTTCAAACTTTAGACTGACAGAACGACAAAAATTATATTTCAAACTTAAGAATGACAGAACGACGAAAATTATATTTCAAACTTAAGAATGACATAGCGACGAAAATTCTATTTCAAACTTAAGAATGACAGAACGACGAAAATTCTATTTCAAACTTAAGAATGACAAGACGACGAAACTTCTATTTTAAACTTAAGAATGACAGAACGGCGAAAATTCTAATTTAAACTTTATAATGACAGAAGGACGAAAATTCTATTTCAAACTTAAGAATGACAGAACGACGAAAATTATATTTCAAACTTAAGAATGACATAGCGACGAAAATTCTATTTCAAACTTAAGAATGAAAGAACGACGAAAATTATATTTACAACTTAAGAATGACAAGACGACGAAACTTCTATTTTAAACTTAAGAATGACAGAAAGACGAAAATTCTAATTTAAACTTTATAATGACAGAAGGACGAAAATGATATTTCAAACTTAAGAATGACAGTCGACGAAAATTCTATTTCAAACTTAAGAATGAAAGAACGACGAAAATTATATTTCAAACATAAGAATTACAGAACGACGAAAATTCTATTTCGAACTTAAGAATGACAGAACGACGAAAATACTATTTCAAACTTACGAATGACAGAACGACGAAAATTCTATTTCAAACTTAAGAATGACAGAACGACGAAAATTCTATTTCAAACTTAAGAATGACAGAACGACGAAAATTCTATTTCAAACTTAAGAATGACATAACGCCAAAAATTCTGTTTCAAACTTAAGAATGACAGAACGACAAAAATTCTATTTCAAACTTAAGAATGACATAGCGACGAAAATTCTATTTCAAACTTAAGAATGACATAGCGACGAAAATTCTATTTCAAACTTAAGAATGACATAACGACAAAAATTCTATTTCAAACTTAAGAATGACATAACGACAAAAATTCTATTTCAAACTTAAGAATGACATAGCAACGAAAATTCTATTTCAAACTTAAGAATGACAGAACGACAAAAATTCTATTTTAAACTTAAGAATAACATAGCGACGCAAATTCTATTTCAAACTTAAGAATGACATAGCGACGAAAATTCTATTTCCAACTTAAGAATGACATAACGACAAAAATTCTATTTCAAACTTAAGAATGACATAGCGACGAAAATTCTATTTCAAACTTAAGAATGACAGAACGACGAAAATTCTATTTCAAACTTCAGAATGACAGAACGACGAAAATTCTATTTCAAACTTAAGAATGACATAACGACAAAAATTCTATTTCAAACTTAAGAATGACATAACGACAAAAATTCTATTTCAAACTTAAGAATGACATAGCGACGAAAATTCTATTTCAAACTTAAGAATGACATAACGACAAAAATTCTATTTCAAACTTAAGAATGACAGAACGACGAAAATTCTATTTCAAACTTAAGAATGACATAGCGACGAAAATTCTATTTCAAACTTAAGAATGAAAGAACGACGAAAATTCTATTTCAAACTTAAGAATGACAGAACGACAAAAATTCTATTTCAAACTTAAGAATGACATAGCGACGAAAATTCTATTTCAAACTTAAGAATGACATAACGACAAAAATTCTATTTCAAACTTAAGAATGACAGAACGACGAAAATTCTATTTCAAACTTAAGAATGACAGAACGACGAAAATTCTATTTCAAACTTAAGAATGACAGAACCACGAAAATTCTATTTCAAACTTAAGAATGACAGAACGACAAAAATTCTATTTCAAACTTAAGAATGACAGAACGACGAAAATTCTATTTCAAACTTAAGAATGACAGAACGACGAAAATTCTATTTCAAACTTAAGAATGACAGAACGACGAAAATTCTATTTCAAACTTAAGAATGACATAACGACAAAAATTCTATTTCAAACTTAAGAATGACATAACGACAAAAATTCTATTTCAAACTTAAGAATGACAGAACGACGAAAATTCTATTTCAAACTTAAGAATGAGAGAACGACGAAAATTCTATTTCAAACTTAAGAATGACAGAACGACGAAAATTCTATTTCAAACTTTAGAATGACATAGCGACGAAAATTCTATTTCAAACTTAAGAATGACAGAACGACGAAAATTCTATTTCAAACTTAAGAATGACAGAACGACAAAAATTCTATTTCAAACTTAAGAATGACATAGCGACGAAAATTCTATTTCAAACTTAAGAATGACATAACGACAAAAATTCTATTTCAAACTTATAAATGACTTAGCGACGAAAATTCTATTTCAAACTTAAGAATGACATAACGACAAAAATTCTATTTCAAACTTAAGAATGACATAGCGACGAAAATTCTATTTCAAACTTAAGAATGACAGAACAACGAAAATTCTATTTCAAACTTAAGAATGACAGAACGACGAAAATTCTATTTCAAACTTAAGAATGACATAAAGACAAAAATTCTATTTCAAACTTAAGAATGACATAACGACAAAAATTCTATTTCAAACTTAAGAATGACATAGCGACGAAAATTCTATTTCAAACTTAAGAATGACATAACGACAAAAATTCTATTTCAAACTTAAGAATGACATAGCGACGAAAATTCTATTTCAAACTTAAGAATGACACAACGACAAAAATTCTATTTCAAACCTCAGAATGACATAGCGACGAAAATTCTATTTCAAACTTAAGAATGACATAACGACAAAAATTCTATTTCAAACTTAAGAATGACATAGCGACGAAAATTCTATTTCAAACTTAAGAATGACAGAACGACAAAAATTCTATTTCAAACTTAAGAATGACATAGCGACGAAAATTCTATTTCAAACTTAAGAATGACATAGCGACGAAAATTCCATTTCAAACTTAAGAATGACATAACGCCAAAAATTCTATTTCAAACTTAAGAATGACATAGCGACGAAAATTCTATTTCAAACTTAAGAATGACATAACGACGAAAATTCTATTTCAAACTTAAGAATGACAGAACGACGAAAATACTATTTCAAACTTAAGAATGACATAACGACAAAAATTCTATTTCAAACTTAAGAATGACATAACGACTAAAATTCTATTTCAAACTTAAGAATGACAGAACGACGAAAATTCTATTTCAAACTTAAGAATGACAGAACGACGAAAATTCTATTTCAAACTTAAGAATGACATAACGACAAAAATTCTATTTCAAACTTAAGAATGACATAACGACAAAAATTCTATTTCAAACTTAAGAATGACATTGCGACGAAAATTCTATTTCAAACTTAAGAATTACATAACGACAAAAATTCTATTTCAAACTTAAGAATGACATAGCGACGAAAATTCTATTTCAAACTTAAGAATGACATAACGACAAAAATTCTATTTCAAACTTAAGAATGACATAGCGACGAAAATTCTATTTCAAACTTAAGAATGACATAACGACAAAAATTGTATTTCAAACTATAGAATGACATAGCGACGAAAATTCTATTTCAAACTTAAGAATGACAGAACGACAAAAATTCTATTTCAAACTTAAGAATGACATAGCGACGAACATTCTATTTCAAACTTAAGAATGACATAGCGACGAAAATTCTATTTCAAACTTAAGAATGACATAACGCCAAAAATTCTATTTCAAACTTAAGAATGACATAGCGACGAAAATTCTATTTCAAACTTAAGAATGACAGAACGACGAAAATTCTATTTCAAACTTAAGAATGACAGAACGACGAAAATTCTATTTCAAACTTAAGAATGACATAACGACAAAAATTCTATTTCAAACTTAAGAATGACATAACGACAAAAATTCTATTTCAAACTTAAGAATGACATAACGACAAAAATTCTATTTCAAACTTAAGAATGACATAACGACAAAAATTCTATTTCAAACTTAAGAATGACAGAACGACAAAAATTCTATTTCAAACTTAAGAATGACATAACGACAAAAATTCTATTTCAAACTTAAGAATGACAGAACGACAAAAATTCTATGTCAAACTTAAGAATGACATAACGACAAAAATTCTATTTCAAACTTAAGAATGACAGAACGACAAAAATTCTATTTCAAACTTAAGAATGACATAACGACAAAAATTCTATTTCAAACTTAAGAATGACAGAACGACGAAAATTCTATTTCAAACTTAAGAATGACAGAACGACAAAAATTCTATTTCAAACTTAAGAATGACAAAACGACAAAAATTCTATTTCAAACTTAAGAATGACAGAACGACAAAAATTCTATTTCAAACTTAAGAATGACAGAACGACAAAAATTCTATTTCAAACTTAAGAATGACATAACGACAAAAATTCTATTTCAAACTTAAGAATGACAGAACGACAAAAATTCTATTTCAAACTTAAGAATGACAGAACGACAAAAATTCTATTTCAAACTTAAGAATGACAGAACGACAAAAATTCTATTTCAAACTTAAGAATGACAGAACGACAAAAATTCTATTTCAAACTTAAGAATGACATAACGACAAAAATTCTATTTCAAACTTAAGAATGACAGAACGACGAAAATTCTATTTCAAACTTAAGAATGACAGAACGACGAAAATTCTATTTCAAACTTAAGAATGACATAACGACAAAAATTCTATTTCAAACTTAAGAATGACATAGCGACGAAAATTCTATTTCAAACTTAAGAATGACATAACGACAAAAATTCTATTTCAAACTTAAGAATGACATAGCGACGAAAATTCTATTTTAAACTTAAGAATGACAGAACGACAAAAATTCTATTTCAAACTTAAGAATGACATAGCGACGAAAATTCTATTTCAAACTTAAGAATGACAGAACGACAAAAATTCTATTTCAAACTTAAGAATGACAGAACGACAAAAATTCTATTTCAAACTTAAGAATGACAGAACGACAAAAATTCTATTTCAAACTTAAGAATGACAGAACGACAAAAATTCTATTTCAAACTTAAGAATGACATAACGACAAAAATTCTGTTTCAAACTTAAGAATGACAGAACGACAAAAAATCTATTTCAAACTTAAGAATGACAGAACGACAAAAATTCTATTTCAAACTTAAGAATGACATAACGACAAAAATTCTATTTCAAACTTAAGAATGACAGAACGACAAAAATTCTATTTCAAACTTAAGAATGACATAACGACAAAAATTCTATTTCAAACTTAAGAATGACAGAACGACAAAAATTCTATTTCAAACTTAAGAATGACAGAACGACAAAAATTCTATTTCAAACTTAAGAATGACAGAACGACAAAAATTCTATTTCAAACTTAAGAATGACATAACGACAAAAATTCTATTTCAAACTTAAGAATGACAGAACGACGAAAATTCTATTTCAAACTTAAGAATGACAGAACGACGAAAATTCTATTTCAAACTTAAGAATGACATAACGACAAAAATTCTATTTCAACCTTAAGAATGACATAGCGACGAAAATTCTATTTCAAACTTAAGAATGACATAACGACAAAAATTCTATTTCAAACTTAAGAATGACATAGCGACGAAAATTCTATTTCAAACTTAAGAATGACATAACGACAAAAATTCTATTTCAAACTTAAGAATGACAGAACGACAAAAATTCTATTTCAAACTTAAGAATGACAGAACGACAAAAATTCTATTTCAAACTTAAGAATGACAGAACGACAAAAATTCTATTTAAAACTTAAGAATGACATAACGACAAAAATTCTATTTCAAACTTAAGAATGACATAACGACAAAAATTCTATTTCAAACTTAAGAATGACAGAACGACAAAAATTCTATTTCAAACTTAAGAATGACAGAACGACAAAAATTCTATTTCAAACTTAAGAATGACATAACGACAAAAATTCTATTTCAAACTTAAGAATGACAGAACGACAAAAATTCTATTTCAAACTTAAGAATGACATAACGACAAAAATTCTATTTCAAACTTAAGAATGACAGAACGACAAAAATTATATTTCAAACTTAAGAATGACATAACGACAAAAATTCTATTTCAAACTTAAGAATGACAGAACGACAAAAATTCTATTTCAAACTTAAGAATGACAGAACGACAAAAATTCTATTTCAAACTTAAGAATGACAGAACGACAAAAATTCTATTTCAAACTTAAGAATGACAGAACGACGAAAATTCTATTTCAAACTTAAGGATGACAGAACGACGAAAATTCTATTTCAAACTTAAGAATGACATAACGACAAAAATTCTATTTCAAACTTAAGAATGACATAACGACAAAAATTCTATTTCAAACTTAAGAATGACAGAACGACAAAAATTCTATTTCAAACTTAAGAATGACAGAACGACAAAAATTCTATTTCAAACTTAAGAATGACATAACGACAAAAATTCTATTTCAAACTTAAGAATGACATAACGACAAAAATTCTATTTCAAACTTAAGAATGACATAACGACAAAAATTCTATTTCAAACTTAAGAATGACAGAACGACAAAAATTCTATTTCAAACTTAAGAATGACATAACGACAAAAATTCTATTTCAAACTTAAGAATGACAGAACGACAAAAATTCTATTTCAAACTTAAGAATGACAGAACGACAAAAATTCTATTTCAAACTTAAGAATGACATAACGACAAAAATTCTATTTCAAACTTAAGAATGACAGAACGACAAAAATTCTATTTCAAACTTAAGAATGACAGAACGACAAAAATTCTATTTCAAACTTAAGAATGACAGAACGACGAAAATTCTATTTCAAACTTAAGAATGACAGAACGACGAAAATTCTATTTCAAACTTAAGAATGACATAACGACAAAAATTCTATTTCAAACTTAAGAATGACATAACGACAAAAATTCTATTTCAAACTTAAGAATGACATAGCGACGAAAATTCTATTTCAAACTTAAGAATGACATAACGACAAAAATTCTATTTCAAACTTAAGAATGACATAGCGACGAAAATTCTATTTCAAACTTAAGAATGACATAACGCCAAAAATTCTATTTCAAACTTAAGAATGACATAGCGACGAAAATTCTATTTCAAACTTAGAATGACAGAACGACGAAAATTCTATTTCAAACTTAAGAATGACAGAACGACGAAAATTCTATTTCAAACTTAAGAATGACATAACGACAAAAATTCTATTTCAAACTTAAGAATCACAGAACGCCGAAAATTCTATTTCAAACTTAAGAATGACAGAACGACAAAAATTCTATTTCAAACTTAAGAATGACATAACGACAAAAATTCTATTTCAAACTTAAGAATGACATAACGACAAAAATTCTATTTCAAACTTAAGAATGACAGAACGACAAAAATTCTATTTCAAACTTAAGAATGACATAACGACAAAAATTCTATTTCAAACTTAAGAATGACAGAATGACAAAAATTCTATTTCAAACTTAAGAATGACAGAACGACAAAAATTCTATTTCAAACTTAAGAATGACATAACGACAAAAATTCTATTTCAAACTTAAGAATGACACAACGACAAAAATTCTATTTCAAACTTAAGAATGACATAACGACAAAAATTCTATTTCAAACTTAAGAATGACAGAACGACAAAAATTCTATTTCAAACTTAAGAATGACATAACGACAAAAATTCTATTTCAAACTTAAGAATGACAGAACGACAAAAATTCTATTTCAAACTTAAGAATGACATAACGACAAAAATTCTATTTCAAACTTAAGAATGACAGAACGACAAAAATTCTATTTCAAACTTAAGAATGACAGAACGACGAAAATTCTATTTTAAACTTAAGAATGACAGAACGACGAAAATTCTATTTCAAACTTAAGAATGACATAACGACAAAATTTCTATTTCAAACTTAAGAATGACATAACGACAAAAATTCTATTTCAAACTTAAGAATGACATAGCGACGAAAATTCTATTTTAAACTTAAGAATGACATAACGACAAAAATTCTATTTCAAACTTAAGAATGACATAGCGACGAAAATTCTATTTCAAACTTAAGAATGACATAACGCCAAAAATTCTATTTCAAACTTAAGAATGACATAGCGACGAAAATTCTTTTTCAAACTTAAGAATGACAGAACGACGAAAATTCTATTTCAAACTTAAGAATGACAGAACGACGAAAATTCTATTTCAAACTTAAGAATGACATAACGACAAAAATTCTATTTCAAACTTAAGAATGACATAGCGACGAAAATTCTATTTCAAACTTAAGAATGACATAACGACAAAAATTCTATTTCAAACTTAAGAATGACAGAACGACGAAAATTCTATTTCAAACTTAAGAATGACAGAACGACAAAAATTCTATTTCAAACTTAAGAATGACAGAACGACGAAAATTCTATTTCAAACTTAAGAATGACATAACGACGAAAATTCTATTTCAAACTTAAGAATGACAGAACGACGAAAATTTTATTTCAAACTTAAGAATGACATAACGACGAAAATTCTATTTCAAACTTAAGAATGACATAACGCCAAAAATTCTATTTCAAACTTAAGAATGACATAGCGACGAAAATTCTTTTTCAAACTTAAGAATGACAGAACGACGAAAATTCTATTTCAAACTTAAGAATGACAGAACGACGAAAATTCTATTTCAAACTTAAGAATGACATAACGACAAAAATTCTATTTCAAACTTAAGAATGACATAGCGACGAAAATTCTATTTCAAACTTAAGAATGACATAACGACAAAAATTCTATTTCAAACTTAAGAATGACAGAACGACGAAAATTCTATTTCAAACTTAAGAATGACAGAACGACAAAAATTCTATTTCAAACTTAAGAATGACAGAACGACGAAAATTCTATTTCAAACTTAAGAATGACATAACGACGAAAATTCTATTTCAAACTTAAGAATGACAGAACGACGAAAATTTTATTTCAAACTTAAGAATGACATAACGACGAAAATTCTATTTCAAACTTAAGAATGACAGAACGACAAAAATTATATTTCAAACTTAAGAATGACAGAACGACGAAAATTCTATTTTTAACTTAAGAATGACATAACGACAAAATTCTATTTCAAACTTAAGAATGACATAACGACAAAAATTCTATTTCAAACTTAAGAATGACAGAACGACAAAAATTCTATTTCAAACTTAAGAATGACATAACGACAAAAATTCTATTTCAAACTTAAGAATGACAAAACGACAAAAATTCTATTTCAAACTTAAGAATGACAGAACGACAAAAATTCTATTTCAAACTTAAGAATGACAGAACGACAAAAATTCTATTTCAAACTTAAGAATGACAGAACGACGAAAATTCTATTTCAAACTTAAGAATGACAGAACGACGAAAATTCTATTTCAAACTTAAGAATGACATAACGACAAAAATTCTATTTCAAACTTAAGAATGACATAACGACAAAAATTCTATTTCAAACTTAAGAATGACAGAACGACAAAAATTCTATTTCAAACTTAAGAATGACAGAACGACAAAAATTCTATTTCAAACTTAAGAATGACATAACGACAAAAATTCTATTTCAAACTTAAGAATGACATAACGACAAAAATTCTATTTCAAACTTAAGAATGACATAACGACAAAAATTCTATTTCAAACTTAAGAATGACAGAACGACGAAAATTCTATTTCAAACTTAAGAATGACATAACGACAAAAATTCTATTTCAAACTTTAGAATGACAGAACGACAAAAATTCTATTTCAAACTTAAGAATGACAGAACGACAAAAATTCTATTTCAAACTTAAGAATGACATAACGACAAAAATTCTATTTCAAACTTAAGAATGACATAACGACAAAAATTCTATTTCAAACTTAAGAATGACATAACGACAAAAATTCTATTTCAAACTTAAGAATGACATAACGACAAAAATTCTATTTCAAACTTAAGAATCACAGAACGACGAAAATTCTATTTCAAACTTAAGAATGACAGAACGACAAAAATTCTATTTACAACTTTAGAATGACATAACGACAAAAATTCTATTTCAAACTTAAGAATCACATAACGACAAAAATTCTATTTCAAACTTAAGAATGACAGAACGACAAAAATTCTATTTCAAACTTAAGAATGACATAACGACAAAAATTCTATTTCAAACTTAAGAATGACAGAACGACAAAAATTCTATTTCAAACTTAAGAATGACAGAACGACAAAAATTCTATTTCAAACTTAAGAATGACATAACGACAAAAATTCTATTTCAAACTTAAGAATGACAGAACGACAAAAATTCTATTTCAAACTTAAGAATGACAGAATGACAAAAATTCTATTTCAAACTTAAGAATGACAGAACGACGAAAATTCTATTTCAAACTTAAGAATGACAGAACGACGAAAATTCTATTTCAAACTTAAGAATGACATAACGACAAAAATTCTATTTCAAACTTAAGAATGACATAACGACAAAAATTCTATTTCAAACTTAAGAATGACATAGCGACGAAAATTCTATTTCAAACTTAAGAATGACATAACGACAAAAATTCTATTTCAAACTTAAGAATGACATAGCGACGAAAATTCTATTTCAAACTTAAGAATGACATAACGCCAAAAATTCTATTTCAAACTTAAGAATGACATAGCGACGAAAATTCTATTTCAAACTTAGAATGACAGAACGACGAAAATTCTATTTCAAACTTAAGAATGACAGAACGACGAAAATTCTATTTCAAACTTAAGAATGACATAACGACAAAAATTCTATTTCAAACTTAAGAATGACATAACGACAAAAATTCTATTTCAAACTTAAGAATGACATAGCGACAAAAATTCTATTTCAAACTTAAGAATGACATAACGACAAAAATTCTATTTCAAACTTAAGAATGACAGAACGACGAAAATTCTATTTCAAACTTAAGAATGACAGAACGACAAAAATTCTATTTCAAACTTAAGAATGACATAACGACAAAAATTCTATTTCAAACTTAAGAATGACATAACGACAAAAATTCTATTTCAAACTTAAGAATGACATAACGACAAAAATTCTATTTCAAACTTAAGAATGACATAACGACAAAAATTCTATTTCAAACTTAAGAATCACAGAACGACGAAAATTCTATTTCAAACTTAAGAATGACAGAACGACAAAAATTCTATTTCAAACTTAAGAATGACAGAACGACAAAAATTCTATTTCAAACTTAAGAATGACATAACGACAAAAATTCTATTTCAAACTTAAGAATGACATAACGACAAAAATTCTATTTCAAACTTAAGAATGACAGAACGACAAAAATTCTATTTCAAACTTAAGAATGACATAACGACAAAAATTCTATTTCAAACTTAAGAATGACATAACGACAAAAATTCTATTTCAAACTTAAGAATGACATAACGACAAAAATTCTATTTCAAACTTAAGAATGACAGAACGACGAAAATTCTATTTCAAACTTAAGAATGACAGAACGACAAAAATTCTATTTCAAACTTAAGAATGACATAACGACAAAAATTCTATTTCAAACTTAAGAATGACATAACGACAAAAATTCTATTTCAAACTTAAGAATGACATAACGACAAAAATTCTATTTCAAACTTAAGAATGACATAACGACAAAAATTCTATTTCAAACTTAAGAATCACAGAACGACGAAAATTCTATTTCAAACTTAAGAATGACAGAACGACAAAAATTCTATTTCAAACTTAAGAATGACATAACGACAAAAATTCTATTTCAAACTTAAGAATGACATAACGACAAAAATTCTATTTCAAACTTAAGAATGACAGAACGACAAAAATTCTATTTCAAACTTAAGAATGACATAACGACAAAAATTCTATTTCAAACTTAAGAATGACAGAACGACAAAAATTCTATTTCAAACTTAAGAATGACAGAACGACAAAAATTCTATTTCAAACTTAAGAATGACATAACGACAAAAATTCTATTTCAAACTTAAGAATGACAGAACGACAAAAATTCTATTTCAAACTTAAGAATGACATAACGACAAAAATTCTATTTCAAACTTAAGAATGACAGAACGACAAAAATTCTATTTCAAACTTAAGAATGACATAACGACAAAAATTCTATTTCAAACTTAAGAATGACAGAACGACAAAAATTCTATTTCAAACTTAAGAATGACATAACGACAAAAATTCTATTTCAAACTTAAGAATGACAGAACGACAAAAATTCTATTTCAAACTTAAGAATGACAGAACGACGAAAATTCTATTTTAAACTTAAGAATGACAGAACGACGAAAATTCTATTTCAAACTTAAGAATGACATAACGACAAAATTTCTATTTCAAACTTAAGAATGACATAACGACAAAAATTCTATTTCAAACTTAAGAATGACATAGCGACGAAAATTCTATTTCAAACTTAAGAATGACATAACGACAAAAATTCTATTTCAAACTTAAGAATGACATAGCGACGAAAATTCTATTTCAAACTTAAGAATGACATAACGCCAAAAATTCTATTTCAAACTTAAGAATGACATAGCGACGAAAATTCTTTTTCAAACTTAAGAATGACAGAACGACGAAAATTCTATTTCAAACTTAAGAATGACAGAACGACGAAAATTCTATTTCAAACTTAAGAATGACATAACGACAAAAATTCTATTTCAAACTTAAGAATGACATAGCGACGAAAATTCTATTTCAAACTTAAGAATGACATAACGACAAAAATTCTATTTCAAACTTAAGAATGACAGAACGACGAAAATTCTATTTCAAACTTAAGAATGACAGAACGACAAAAATTCTATTTCAAACTTAAGAATGACAGAACGACGAAAATTCTATTTCAAACTTAAGAATGACATAACGACGAAAATTCTATTTCAAACTTAAGAATGACATAGCGACGAAAATTCTATTTCAAACTTAAGAATGACATAACGCCAAAAATTCTATTTCAAACTTAAGAATGACATAGCGACGAAAATTCTATTTCAAACTTAGAATGACAGAACGACGAAAATTCTATTTCAAACTTAAGAATGACAGAACGACGAAAATTCTATTTCAAACTTAAGAATGACATAACGACAAAAATTCTATTTCAAACTTAAGAATCACAGAACGACGAAAATTCTATTTCAAACTTAAGAATGACAGAACGACAAAAATTCTATTTCAAACTTAAGAATGACATAACGACAAAAATTCTATTTCAAACTTAAGAATGACATAACGACAAAAATTCTATTTCAAACTTAAGAATGACAGAACGACAAAAATTCTATTTCAAACTTAAGAATGACATAACGACAAAAATTCTATTTCAAACTTAAGAATGACAGAACGACAAAAATTCTATTTCAAACTTAAGAATGACAGAACGACAAAAATTCTATTTCAAACTTAAGAATGACATAACGACAAAAATTCTATTTCAAACTTAAGAATGACACAACGACAAAAATTCTATTTCAAACTTAAGAATGACATAACGACAAAAATTCTATTTCAAACTTAAGAATGACAGAACGACAAAAATTCTATTTCAAACTTAAGAATGACATAACGACAAAAATTCTATTTCAAACTTAAGAATGACAGAACGACAAAAATTCTATTTCAAACTTAAGAATGACATAACGACAAAAATTCTATTTCAAACTTAAGAATGACAGAACGACAAAAATTCTATTTCAAACTTAAGAATGACAGAACGACGAAAATTCTATTTTAAACTTAAGAATGACAGAACGACGAAAATTCTATTTCAAACTTAAGAATGACATAACGACAAAATTTCTATTTCAAACTTAAGAATGACATAACGACAAAAATTCTATTTCAAACTTAAGAATGACATAGCGACGAAAATTCTATTTTAAACTTAAGAATGACATAACGACAAAAATTCTATTTCAAACTTAAGAATGACATAGCGACGAAAATTCTATTTCAAACTTAAGAATGACATAACGCCAAAAATTCTATTTCAAACTTAAGAATGACATAGCGACGAAAATTCTTTTTCAAACTTAAGAATGACAGAACGACGAAAATTCTATTTCAAACTTAAGAATGACAGAACGACGAAAATTCTATTTCAAACTTAAGAATGACATAACGACAAAAATTCTATTTCAAACTTAAGAATGACATAGCGACGAAAATTCTATTTCAAACTTAAGAATGACATAACGACAAAAATTCTATTTCAAACTTAAGAATGACAGAACGACGAAAATTCTATTTCAAACTTAAGAATGACAGAACGACAAAAATTCTATTTCAAACTTAAGAATGACAGAACGACGAAAATTCTATTTCAAACTTAAGAATGACATAACGACGAAAATTCTATTTCAAACTTAAGAATGACAGAACGACGAAAATTTTATTTCAAACTTAAGAATGACATAACGACGAAAATTCTATTTCAAACTTAAGAATGACATAACGCCAAAAATTCTATTTCAAACTTAAGAATGACATAGCGACGAAAATTCTTTTTCAAACTTAAGAATGACAGAACGACGAAAATTCTATTTCAAACTTAAGAATGACAGAACGACGAAAATTCTATTTCAAACTTAAGAATGACATAACGACAAAAATTCTATTTCAAACTTAAGAATGACATAGCGACGAAAATTCTATTTCAAACTTAAGAATGACATAACGACAAAAATTCTATTTCAAACTTAAGAATGACAGAACGACGAAAATTCTATTTCAAACTTAAGAATGACAGAACGACAAAAATTCTATTTCAAACTTAAGAATGACAGAACGACGAAAATTCTATTTCAAACTTAAGAATGACAGAACGACGAAAATTCTATTTCAAACTTAAGAATGACATAACGACAAAAATTCTATTTCAAACTTAAGAATGACATAACGACAAAAATTCTATTTCAAACTTAAGAATGACATAGCGACGAAAATTCTATTTCAAACTTAAGAATGACATAACGACAAAAATTCTATTTCAAACTTAAGAATGACATAGCGACGAAAATTCTATTTCAAACTTAAGAATGACATAACGCCAAAAATTCTATTTCAAACTTAAGAATGACATAGCGACGAAAATTCTATTTCAAACTTAGAATGACAGAACGACGAAAATTCTATTTCAAACTTAAGAATGACAGAACGACGAAAATTCTATTTCAAACTTAAGAATGACATAACGACAAAAATTCTATTTCAAACTTAAGAATGACATAACGACAAAAATTCTATTTCAAACTTAAGAATGACATAGCGACAAAAATTCTATTTCAAACTTAAGAATGACATAACGACAAAAATTCTATTTCAAACTTAAGAATGACAGAACGACGAAAATTCTATTTCAAACTTAAGAATGACAGAACGACAAAAATTCTATTTCAAACTTAAGAATGACATAACGACAAAAATTCTATTTCAAACTTAAGAATGACATAACGACAAAAATTCTATTTCAAACTTAAGAATGACATAACGACAAAAATTCTATTTCAAACTTAAGAATGACATAACGACAAAAATTCTATTTCAAACTTAAGAATCACAGAACGACGAAAATTCTATTTCAAACTTAAGAATGACAGAACGACAAAAATTCTATTTCAAACTTAAGAATGACAGAACGACAAAAATTCTATTTCAAACTTAAGAATGACATAACGACAAAAATTCTATTTCAAACTTAAGAATGACATAACGACAAAAATTCTATTTCAAACTTAAGAATGACAGAACGACAAAAATTCTATTTCAAACTTAAGAATGACATAACGACAAAAATTCTATTTCAAACTTAAGAATGACATAACGACAAAAATTCTATTTCAAACTTAAGAATGACATAACGACAAAAATTCTATTTCAAACTTAAGAATGACAGAACGACGAAAATTCTATTTCAAACTTAAGAATGACAGAACGACAAAAATTCTATTTCAAACTTAAGAATGACATAACGACAAAAATTCTATTTCAAACTTAAGAATGACATAACGACAAAAATTCTATTTCAAACTTAAGAATGACATAACGACAAAAATTCTATTTCAAACTTAAGAATGACATAACGACAAAAATTCTATTTCAAACTTAAGAATCACAGAACGACGAAAATTCTATTTCAAACTTAAGAATGACAGAACGACAAAAATTCTATTTCAAACTTAAGAATGACATAACGACAAAAATTCTATTTCAAACTTAAGAATGACATAACGACAAAAATTCTATTTCAAACTTAAGAATGACAGAACGACAAAAATTCTATTTCAAACTTAAGAATGACATAACGACAAAAATTCTATTTCAAACTTAAGAATGACAGAACGACAAAAATTCTATTTCAAACTTAAGAATGACAGAACGACAAAAATTCTATTTCAAACTTAAGAATGACATAACGACAAAAATTCTATTTCAAACTTAAGAATGACAGAACGACAAAAATTCTATTTCAAACTTAAGAATGACATAACGACAAAAATTCTATTTCAAACTTAAGAATGACAGAACGACAAAAATTCTATTTCAAACTTAAGAATGACATAACGACAAAAATTCTATTTCAAACTTAAGAATGACAGAACGACAAAAATTCTATTTCAAACTTAAGAATGACATAACGACAAAAATTCTATTTCAAACTTAAGAATGACAGAACGACAAAAATTCTATTTCAAACTTAAGAATGACAGAACGACGAAAATTCTATTTTAAACTTAAGAATGACAGAACGACGAAAATTCTATTTCAAACTTAAGAATGACATAACGACAAAATTTCTATTTCAAACTTAAGAATGACATAACGACAAAAATTCTATTTCAAACTTAAGAATGACATAGCGACGAAAATTCTATTTCAAACTTAAGAATGACATAACGACAAAAATTCTATTTCAAACTTAAGAATGACATAGCGACGAAAATTCTATTTCAAACTTAAGAATGACATAACGCCAAAAATTCTATTTCAAACTTAAGAATGACATAGCGACGAAAATTCTTTTTCAAACTTAAGAATGACAGAACGACGAAAATTCTATTTCAAACTTAAGAATGACAGAACGACGAAAATTCTATTTCAAACTTAAGAATGACATAACGACAAAAATTCTATTTCAAACTTAAGAATGACATAGCGACGAAAATTCTATTTCAAACTTAAGAATGACATAACGACAAAAATTCTATTTCAAACTTAAGAATGACAGAACGACGAAAATTCTATTTCAAACTTAAGAATGACATAACGACAAAAATTCTATTTCAAACTTAAGAATGACAGAACGACGAAAATTCTATTTCAAACTTAAGAATGACATAACGACGAAAATTCTATTTCAAACTTAAGAATGACAGAACGACGAAAATTCTATTTTTAACTTAAGAATGACATAACGACAAAATTCTATTTCAAACTTAAGAATGCAGAACGACAAAAATTATATTTCAAACTTAAGAATGACAGAACGACACCACCAATTAGCAGGAAATTAAGGGAAATTAAACTCTATATATACATATATCCTCTCTTTCTCTTTCAATCTCCTTTCTATCTCTTATTTCTACCCTACCTATCCATCTCTCTTTTACACACACACATACACACCAACTCACCGTGACTTACTGTATCAGTCGAGGCTGGGTTTTCAAGGCCATAAACCCAATGATCTGGCATCATGTAACTGCGAGGACGGCGCTTACCAAGATCAGTCTGTCAAAGAAATATATATATATATATATATATATATATATATATATATATATATATATATATATATATATATATATATATATATATATATATATATAAACATAAGAACATTGTAAGAGAGAGTTGACCCCTTCCTGGAAATGACTGGGGCCGACTTCATGTTATGATGATCCAACACCACGTCTACAATAGTAGAATATATACATTTTTAAACAATTAATATATTTTATATGCACAAACAGCTTAAGGACATCGATTATTTCCCGTATACCAAGCCTAGATAGAATAGTCTCGAAGAGAGTGTCGTCTTCCGGCCTGACATGACAGATCCATCTAATCATGGCCCTTTCGTTTCGCTGCAGTCTCTTGATAGTGCTTGCTGATGCAGCCCATGTTTCAGAGCCATAAAGCACAACACTCCTCACACAGCTGGTGTACACCTGTCCTGTAGTTGTGATTGCCAGATACTTATTTGCAAAGATGGGCAGGCGTTCTCTAAAGCCCCTCCAAACAGACTTGCATCGGCCAATAGTAGCAGTCTCACAACCACCATCCCACACCGCGACCTCTTTCACTGGCCTGCCGTCGATTGGTCTAGCTGTGCCCATACAGCAAAGACACCTGTATTGCTGATCCGGTCGGAGTAGGCCACTGATTCCACTGCATCCCTTGTGGACTCAATAGGAACAGATGGGGGAAAATATGGAGTTTCTCCCTGTACCACTCAGGCAGACCACGCAAGAGAACCTTCCTGATCTTTTCATAGAATTCCGGTTGGGACCAGCAATCATTACCTTTGTCTTAGCAATATTGATACGGTGACCCTTGTCCTCTATACTATTCTTCCAGGAGGTGATTCTCTTAACTAGAACTTCGAGTGAAGTGTTGTCAATTGCGAGGTCAGCTGCGTACAGGAGCTTCCGAGGGCGTCCGGTTCTCAGTTCGCGTGATGGATTCCAAAACGATGATGAAGAGAAGGGGGCTCAATACCGAACCATTCCTCCAGTCCCAGCCTCATCGCCCACCATATGACCCTCCTTGGAACTCGATCAAAGGCCGCTTGAGGTCGACAAAAAACACATATACGGTCTTGTTTACGGCCAAGTGTTTTATATATATATATATATATATATATATATATATATATATATATATATATATATATATATATATAATATTAAAGTGTTTTTATATCTACAGACGCTGTTGTTTCGGGTTTTCTATCCTCATCAGTGCAGGAGTGGCGGTTGCAGCATATATATATATATATATATATATATATATATATATATATATATATATATATATATATATATATATATATAACATTGAATAAAAATTTAAAGATGAATGATGTATCTTTAAATAATAATCTATCGTGATAATAGAAATCTCAATATATTGGATAGAGCAATAAATTCAGAAAATGAATGATGGAAATAAAAGTTGCACAATTACAATATTTATTAAATCATCAGAAGTTCAAAAACAAGGAGGGATCTCAATATCGTAAATCAAATGGATTTTCAAAGAAAAATTATTTTCATCAGAGGATAAAAATCAGTAATATAACTGGTAACAATATTACTGGTAACATTGAATTTTGAAAATTAATACATATATATAAAAAAAACTTTTTGGGGGCTAAAAGGATCCTAAATTAGGGCAATCAACCCAACCCCAATAAAAATTTTGTTATGGTAAAAAATTGGAAAAAAGAATACTGTTTAGAGTGTTATCACTATCGACCAAGGAAAGAGTTTATCAGTGTATGCAGTGTGATGATGTATGGAAGTGAAACCCGGACAGTGAAGGTTGAGGACATGGGTTGCATGGAGAGAAAATATATGAGAATAATACGATGGATGTGTAATGTGAATCTTCAAGACAGGCAATAGCAGCAGTCTCACAACCACCATCGGCTGAAAGGCAGTCGCTCAGGTAGCAGAACTCAGCTACAGTATAGGGAGATGTGTGCAGATTAGGAGACTTTAATGGTATAGCCACGTTGAAAGAATGGATGACAATTCTTGGGTCAATAGATTTAGAACAGGTAAAGTAGCAGGCTCAGTTCACAGGGAAAGGCCAAGGTAAACATGAGCTGAAGTGATAAAAATGGATTTGAAAGAAAGAGGGATAAATAACTACCTGACCAGAGACAAGTTAGTTTGGAATACAATTTCTAGAAGCCGTCCAAAACATGCCAGCATGTAAAATGGACGTTAACTCGAATGACGACGACGTCGGTGTCGCCGGTGGCAGTGTTGCCGCCCAGTTTTCACCCAGATAGTCTAGAGCTGATAAAAAGTTCGATAAGACATAAATGTCTTAATTTCCTACAATGCTATCTTCTCATTAAAGCCCGGAGCTAATCTCTTCATTAATGATGGAACGATTTATTTTTGCTATTCCTTTCCCGCCATGATGGCGAAAGTATCACCTCCCACTGCCACTAGTAAGACGCGCTGTAACAGCCACTCTGTTTTGTAAGGTTCGTTTTTTAAACAAGGCGCAAGATCATAATTGAACAAGGGCCGACAACTCCAGCAGTCTCCACCGCCACTAGAGTAAATATAATTATGTCCATAAGAGAAGAACATGTGAATAACTTACATTGGAAAGCAAACAGCAAGTCAGACAACCTACATCATCTGAAATGAATTCGGAAAGAAATACTCACTCTAAATATAAGGTCAACGGTATCATCATCATCATCATCATCATCATCATCATATTCGATTTAACCTCCGTTTTATATGTTGCCATGTGTTGGACGGCTTTTAAAAATTGACTTCCAAACTAACCAATCTCTGGCCAGATCTTTATTTATCCCTCTTTCTCTCAAGTCAATTCTTATCACTTCTTCCCATGTTTTCCTTGGCCTTCCATTTCCAAGTGACCCTGCTACCTCAACCGCTCTACACCTACTAACTCAAGAACTCTCTTTCACTCTTTCAATGTTACCATACCAACGAAGGCCCCCTGTTCTGCACACATCTCCCTATACTGTCTAGATTTAATCTTCTTCTAAGCTGAATGGATTTAATCCTGTCTTTAAAACCCACATTACACATCCATCGTATCATTCTCATATCATTTCTCTCCATGTAACGCATATCCTCAAACCTCTCTGGTCAGGTTTCACTTCCAAACATCATCACACTTCGTACATGTAGGTGTGTTTTTTCCTTTAGGACATCAGAAATTATAATAATTTATATATGAAATATTAAATTACAGACGTAATTCTATGATTTTATATGAATATTTTAGTTATATATCTAGAAAAACAGCGAGTGTGAACATTGCCGAAGTAAATATATATATATATATATATATATATATATATATATATATATATATATATATATATATATATATATATATATATATATATATTCGCCATTTTTTGATGGAGAATGTGCACAAGTAGTAGTAGTACAGTATAGTGTGTTTAGCAAAAGACGGGAGTTATATGAAGGAAGAATTGTCCATTGTCTCCAATAAATGGCTAAGATTTGTAAAAGCTAACAAATATTTTATTTCCTGGCTTTTATATTTACGATCACGTATTCGAGTATATTTTTCTCCGCATATGAGGTCGCCATTTTGCATGTTGTGTATTTTTGTTTTTACACTTATATTCACCCTAAATAAAACACACATTGCAACTGAGACGTAAGAGGCTACTGTGAATAAGGGAACAGATTTATAGGGGCATCCTAAGTGGGGAGTTGTGCAACAAGATATTTGTTCGCATTACATTTAAAATTCATCATGTTAGAACAGTCATGGAACCAGGGAGGGAATTTCAAAGGCAAGCAGTTTGAGGAAAGAAGCTACAGGGTTTTCCAATAGTCTTGGTAGTAAGATGAAACTGGTACTATTTTAAAGCTAAATTCATGAAGTTTTTTGGAATGCTAATGATTTTTACATATCTTTTAAGACCCAGTAAAAGCGTACACTAAACCAGAAAAGGCGTTTTGCGTCCTTGAATTTTCAGAAACTGAATCATGGACGCGTGTTCAACGTGCATTTCGCATGTCTACACACTTTTTTACACACATACTTACACACATGTTTACACACTTGTTTACACACATGTTTACACGCTTGCTGCATAATTCAGTCTGAATAACAACTTTTATCGCGTTTATCTGAAAAAGAATATCTGAAATCGGCTAAACTATATCTTCTAAACCCATCTCCCGAGACTGTCGGGGCTTGTAGTACAATCTTGTTTCTTTGAGCTAGAATCAAAATGTAGTATCTGTTCGGTCTCAGGAGACTATTCTTCCAGGCATTACCATCTCCTTTTGGAATGAGAAATTATTGCTAGCACCACCAAGCCCCACCCCACCCACCCCCACCGGAAGCACCCTTTATTCATGAGAGAGCGCCGACGGGACTATACAATTATCTTTTGTTCCAATTCAGAATGCTTGATAACTATATATTAAAAACTATTGGTGCGTCTTATTTTGCCCTCGTGGGGAGGCCGGTAAATAGGGACACCCCTATCCCATTAATATACAAGTTTGTTGACAATATTAAAAATCAGTTTAAGTTTTTAAATAGCATTTTTAGCACTAAACGCGTAGATTGAATGAACGCATCCTAAGAAA
This sequence comes from Sepiola atlantica, assembly GCA_963556195.1. Lineage (NCBI taxonomy): Eukaryota > Metazoa > Mollusca > Cephalopoda > Sepiida > Sepiolidae > Sepiola > Sepiola atlantica. Next base: position 90,087,293 of record OY744529.1, on the reverse strand, counting down.
GTCAAATCTAGACGGACTTTTTTTTACTGTAGGATCATCACTTATCGGGGCCAAGAGCCACTCGAGGATAAGGATTAATGGGTCGAAAGATGAGGAACAATCAATGGTATGAACTCAGTTTGATTACTTAAGGGGCAGTTTATGACAAGTACTTGTTGACATTGGATTTGGAGAGGACTATGTTGTAATCTGCAGGGAAGCAGTCATGCGGTAATGTGTTCCGCAGCCGGCAAGCCCGTGTAAAAAAGCTCTGTCCATGGAAATTCCGGCTGATGCTAGGTACAACTTGAAATGATTTGCAATTTTTTATTTAATTTTTTTTTTTTACTTTTTTTTTTACTTTTTTTTTTTTCAAGCAAACAAATTGTGTCGTTGAGAGACAAAGATAGTTTGTTTAAATCGCCCAGGATTTAATTAAAACCTTTTTTTGTTTCTTTTTTAAGCCGATCGGACGAGATTAAAAATGCGGGGTAAAACAAAAAGAAAAAGAAAAGAGAAAAGAGAAAACAACAAGAAAAAACACTGAAGTACATCTGACCTTCTTTTCGAAATATCAAAATTCATATTTTACAAGTAGACAAAAGAAATCAGTGTCTTACTTACCTCCCCACGAGGGCAAAATTAGACACAAGATCGGTTTGTAATGTTTTATTTTTTTTTTTTGGGGGGGGGGGGAGTATCCAGCTTCAATAAAGGAGCACTGGATGGGACAAAAAAAATTTTTTTTTAAATTGCCCCAGTCGAATAAGATTTCTCCTTCTCTGACTCCTTCTCTTATTTGCAAAGAAAAAAGCAAACAAATTTTTACAAATTAGGCACAAGGCCATCAAAAGTGTGGGGAGTATGAATCAGCGGTTATCTTCTGTCTATCCTACTCTTAACTAGGCACATGCCTACTAAACACTATACTCGAGTGTCTAAGGTCTCTCTGTACAAGGGTTTGTAAGGACAAACTGACATGAGGAAACTTAACCCTACAAGTAAACCTTGATCAAATATTCAAAATAACATAGTATTCCAAAACCAAATAAGATCTCTTCAGCATGGCTAGACTGGCTTATACAAGTAATGGTATACCTTCTCCAAGTGATGCTGCCTATAGTGACATTACTCAGCTGGATACTCCACCAGACTAGATGAATTCTTGTCCTAGAACCCACAAGAAAGATCTACTATAACATAGTTACCAGGTCCATTACTGAGAGGAAAATGAATGCTCTTCACTTCTTTACTTACTCAACGTTTGAGAGATAAAGGAGAACTTTAATGGAATATTCGAATATCTATATATCTCATATAGAGATCAAGTGTAAACCCTAAGAAGGGTCCTCTTGATTTCTGAGAACTTTGACTAAAGTAAAATGAAACAAACAAAAATCAAGCTATGGTTTGTTCATCATTTGTGCATCACTTTCACTTCAGCAGTCACCAAAATACCACATTTACTCTATTGATCAGTCGACTTACAATATCCCGAATGCTTTAAAATCAATTTTATTTACAAAAAATATTTATAATTTCATGAAAAATGATGGGGCTTAGTTTGAGAGCCAGACACTTGCATGGTTAAAGAATTATAACATTTTTCAGCAAAAATGTATTTTTGTCCTAATAAAATGCGTGATAGTACACTTGTCCACAACTAGCTTTTCAGATGCCAGTATTACGATCAGACATAATGAACGGGTCTCAAATTATATTAGTCCAAGAACGTGTTAAGAACTTCAGACTGTTGCATGTTCAGATCACATCGGGGTCACCAATGTGGAGTTTTGTGAATGTTTGGGCAGCATCTTTCCATATATATTCTACTGTGAAAGCAAATACATGAAACAAAGGTAATAACATTATTGTGAACTCGAAAAGGTTCACTCCCAGTCGGATTGCGTGCGTAAAAATGCGTACATAGATCCAAGAAAGTCTGAAAAGAGTGTGTGCCAGTGTGTGTGAAGAAGTTGAGAGAATGTGTCTCACATACCTTGGATTTTGTGTCTGGCTTCAGACCAAAAACGACGGTTTACTTTGACTGCCTCGTGCATCGCAGGACGCCGTGGCTCCTAAGTCTAAGTAAGTAAGTTATGCACATGTGTTTTGAGCAAGCTGATGAAGAGAAAAGAGATGGAGAATCTCTTTGTGTTTCAGCATTTATAAACCCGATCTTAGCGCCCCCTAGCATGGCGGAAAGGGAAATAACTAGGTCAGAGCGCTCTCTGTATATATGTGTAAATGAATGTGTGGAAAAATTAGGTAATCCTACAAACTGTGATGCTTATATGGGAAAAAACCTGTCAGTTTTTAGTTAAAGAGAAGAAAAAAATGGGCCTTAAAAGTCGCTGATTGTAAAGCAAATGAATTGTCTTCATTTCATTTCCGATTAAATAATTCCTGATTTTCTAATTCTTTGAAATGAAAGAAACGTTTTCTAAAAAAGAAAACAAAATGTCTGATGGTCTGCCTCGGTCAAAATAATGTCGGTGAAATGTTTTCACAGCGTCGGTTATGAAGCATTTGATTAGTTTATATACTCGGGTTGATTTTAGAAACGCCAATCAATTATGAAGGCAAACATTGTCAAGGAGCGGCCGGTCGCGTCTCGGGTGTTTGTGTCAACAAATTCGCTTAATAAACAGTTTAGTGAAATCGAACCAACATGAAAAGAAGGAAAACGAGAAACGAGATTCTTAACATACGTCCATTCAATCTATTCAATATTATTCAAACATACGTCCATTCAATCTGCGCGTTTAGCGCTGAAAATGCTATTTCAAATTAAGTGTGACAAACAAAAGAAAATGTCATTTCAACCTGAGACATGACATACCAAAGAAAATGCTATTTAAAACTTAAGCATGACATACCAAATAAAATGCTGTTTTAAACTTAAGTGTGACAGACCAAAGAAAATAGTAATTCAAACTTAAGCGTGACAGACCAAAGAAAATGCTATTTAAAACTTAAGTGTGATAGACCAACAGAAATCCTATTTCAAATTTATGCGCGATAGACCAGCGAAAATACTATTTAAAACTTTAGCTTGACAGACCAAAGAAAATGCTATTTAAAACTTAAGCTTGACAGACCAAAGAAAATACTATTTAAAACTTAAGCTTGACAGACCAAAGAAAATGCTATTTAAAATTTAAGTGCGAGAGACAGACGAAAATACTATTTAAAACTTAAGCAGGACAAACAAAAAGAAAAGAAGCTAATTTAAACCTAAGCTTGACAGACCAAAGAAAATGTTATTTCAAACTTAAGTGTGACAGATAAAAGAAAATGCTATTTCAAACATAAGCATGACCCAACAAAGAAAATGCAATCTAAAACTTAAGTGGGAAAGACACAAGAAAATGCGAATTCAAATATAAGCATTATACACCAATGAAAATGGTAATTAAAACTTAAGTGTGACACACACTGATAAAAATGTTAATTAAAACTTAAGTGTGACACACACTGATGAAAATGTTAATTAAAACTTAAGTGTGACACACACTGATGAAAATGGTAATTAAAACTTAAGTGTGACACACACTGATAAAAATGTTAATTAAAACTTAAGTGTGACACACACTGCTGAAAATGTTAATTAAAACTTAAGTGTGACACACACTGATGAAAATGGTAATTAAAACTTAAGTGTGACACACACTGCTGAAAATGTTAATTAAAACTTAAGTGTGACACACACTGATGAAAATGTTAATTAAAACTTAAGTGTGACACACACTGATAAAAATGTTAATTAAAACTTAAGTGTGACACACACTGATAAAAATGTTAATTAAAACTTAAGTGTGACACACACTGCTGAAAATGTTAATTAAAACTTAAGTGTGACACACACTGATGAAAATGTTAATTAAAACTTAAGTGTGACACACACTGCTGAAAATGTTAATTAAAACTTAAGTGTGACACACACTGATAAAAATGTTAATTAAAACTTAAGTGTGACACACACTGCTGAAAATGTTAATTAAAACTTAAGTGTGACACACACTGATGAAAATGTTAATTAAAACTTAAGTGTGACACACACTGCTGAAAATGTTAATTAAAACTTAAGTGTGACACACACTGATAAAAATGTTAATTAAAACTTAAGTGTGACACACACTGATAAAAATGTTAATTAAAACTTAAGTGTGACACACACTGCTGAAAATGTTAATTAAAACTTAAGTGTGACACACACTGATGAAAATGGTAATTAAAACTTAAGTGTGACACACACTGATGAAAATGTTAATTAAAACTTAAGTGTGACACACACTGCTGAAAATGTTAATTAAAACTTAAGTGTGACACACACTGATGAAAATGGTAATTAAAACTTAAGTGTGACACACACTGATGAAAATGTTAATTAAAACTTAAGTGTGACACACACTGATGAAAATGTTAATTAAAACTTAAGTGTGACACACACTGATAAAAATGTTAATTAAAACTTAAGTGTGACACACACTGATAAAAATGTTAATTAAAACTTAAGTGTGACACACACTGCTGAAAATGTTAATTAAAACTTAAGTGTGACACACACTGATGAAAATGTTAATTAAAACTTAAGTGTGACACACACTGCTGAAAATGTTAATTAAAACTTAAGGGTGACACACACTGATGAAAATGGTAATTAAAACTTAAGTGGGACACACACTGATGAAAATGTTAATTAAAACTTAAGTGTGACACACACTGCTGAAAATGTTAATTAAAACTTAAGTGTGACACACACTGATGAAAATGTTAATTAAAACTTAAGTGTGACACACACTGATGAAAATGTTAATTAAAACTTAAGTGTGACACACACTGATGAAAATGGTAATTAAAACTTAAGTGTGACACACACTGATGAAAATGTTAATTAAAACTTAAGTGTGACACACACTGATGAAAATGTTAATTAAAACTTAAGTGTGACACACACTGCTGAAAATGTTAATTAAAACTTAAGTGTGACACACACTGCTGAAAATGGTAATTAAAACTTAAGTGTGACACACACTGCTGAAAATGTTAATTAAAACTTAAGTGTGACACACACTGATGAAAATGGTAATTAAAACTTAAGTGTGACACACACTGATAAAAATGTTAATTAAAACTTAAGTGTGACACACACTGCTGAAAATGTTAATTAAAACTTAAGTGTGACACACACTGCTGAAAATGTTAATTAAAACTTAAGTGTGACACACACTGATGAAAATGGTAATTAAAACTTAAGTGTGACACACACTGCTGAAAATGTTAATTAAAACTTAAGTGTGACACACACTGATGAAAATGGTAATTAAAACTTAAGTGTGACACACACTGATGAAAATGTTAATTAAAACTTAAGTGTGACACACACTTATGAAAATGGTAATTAAAACTTAAGTGTGACACACACTGATGAAAATGTTAATTAAAACTTAAGTGTGACACACACTGATGAAAATGGTAATTAAAACTTAAGTGTGACACACACTGCTGAAAATGGTAATTAAAACTTAAGTGTGACACACACTGATGAAAATGGTAATTAAAACTTAAGTGTGACACACACTGATGAAAATGTTAATTAAAACTTAAGTGTGACACACACTGCTGAAAATGTTAATTAAAACTTAAGTGTGACACACACTGATGAAAATGGTAATTAAAACTTAAGTGTGACACACACTGATGAAAATGTTAATTAAAACTTAAGTGTGACACACACTGATGAAAATGTTAATTAAAACTTAAGTGTGACACACACTGATGAAAATGTTAATTACAACTAAGTGGGACACACCAATAAAAATATTAATTCAAACTTAAGCATGAAAATTCAATTTCAAACTGAAGTGTGATGCACCAATGAAAATGCTATCTCAAACCTAAGTGTGACAGACAAACTAAAATTCTATTTCAAATTTACATGTTACAGACCAAAGAAAATGTGAATTAAACATAAGCTTGTCAGACAAGCGAAAATGCTATTTCAAACTTAAGCTTGAAAGGCCTAATAAAATTTGATTAAAAATCTAAGCATGACAAACAAACAAAAATGCTATTTCAAACTTAAGCCTGACAGACAAACGAAAATGCTATTTAAAATTTAATTGTGACACACTAATAAAAAAATCATATTGAAAACTTAAGTTTGACACACCAATAAAAATGCTAATTAGACCTAAGTGTGACCGATCAAAGAAAATGTTAATTTAAACTTAAGCTTGACAGACTTTAGAAAATGCTATTTAACACTTAAGCATGACACAACAAAGAAAATGCTAATTCAAACCTAAGCTTGACAGACAAAAAAAATTCTATTTCAAACTTAAGCGTGAACCACCAATGAAAATGCTATTTCAAACTTAAGTGTAATACACCAATAAAAATGCTATTTCAAACTTAAATGTAATACACCAATGAAAATGCTATTTCAAACTTAAGTGTGACAGTTTAAAGAAAATGCTATTTCAAACTTAAGTGTAATACACCAATGAAAATGCTATTTCAAACTTAAGTTTGACAGAGCAAAGAAAATGCTATTTCAAACTTAAGTGTAATACACCAATGAAAATGCTATTTCAAACTTAAGTGTGACAGTTTAAAGAAAATGCTATTTCAAACTTAAGTTTGACAGAGCAAAGAAAATGCTATTTCAAACTTAAGTGTAATACACCAATGAAAATGCTATTTCAAACTTAAGCGTGACACACCAATGAAAATGCTATTTCAAACTTAAGTGTGACAGTTTAAAGAAAATGCTATTTCAAACTTAAGTTTGACAGAGCAAAGAAAATGCTATTTCAAACTTAAGTGTAATACACCAATGAAAATGCTATTTCAAACTTAAGCGTGACACACCAATGAAAATGCTATTTCAAACTTAAGCGTGACAGTTTAAAGAAAATGCTATTTCAAACTTAAGTTTGACAGAGCAAAGAAAATGCTATTTCAAACTTAAGCGTGACACACCAATGAAAATGCTATTTCAAACTTAAGTGTGACAGTTTAAAGAAAATGCTATTTCAAACTTAAGTTTGACAGAGCAAAGAAAATGCTATTTCAAACTTAAGTTTGACAGAGCAAAGAAAATGCTATTTCAAACTTAAGTTTGACAGAGCAAAGAAAATGCTATTTCAAACTTAAGTGTAATACACCAATGAAAATGCTATTTCAAACTTAAGTGTAATACACCAATGAAAATGCTATTTCAAACTTAAGTGTAATACACCAATGAAAATGCTATTTCAAACTTAAGTGTAATACACCAATGAAAATGCTATTTCAAACTTAAGCGTGACACACCAATGAAAATGCTATTTCAAACTTAAGTGTGACAGTTTAAAGAAAATGCTATTTCAAACTTAAGTTTGACAGAGCAAAGAAAATGCTATTTCAAACTTAAGTTTGACAGAGCAAAGAAAATGCTATTTCAAACTTAAGTTTGACAGAGCAAAGAAAATGCTATTTCAAACTTAAGTGTAATACACCAATGAAAATGCTATTTCAAACTTAAGTGTAATACACCAATGAAAATGCTATTTCAAACTTAAGTGTAATACACCAATGAAAATGCTATTTCAAACTTAAGTGTAATACACCAATGAAAATGCTATTTCAAACTTAAGTGTAATACACCAATGAAAATGCTATTTCAAACTTAAGTGTAATACACCAATGAAAATGCTATTTCAAACTTAAGTGTAATACACCAATGAAAATGCTATTTCAAACTTAAGTGTAATACACCAATGAAAATGCTATTTCAAACTTAAGTGTAATACACCAATGAAAATGCTATTTCAAACTTAAGTGTAATACACCAATGAAAATGCTATTTCAAACTTAAGTGTAATACACCAATGAAAATGCTATTTCAAACTTAAGTGTAATACACCAATGAAAATGCTATTTCAAACTTAAGTGTAATACACCAATGAAAATGCTATTTCAAACTTAAGCGTGACAGTTTAAAGAAAATGCTATTTCAAACTTAAGTGTAATACACCAATGAAAATGCTATTTCAAACTTAAGTGTAATACACCAATGAAAATGCTATTTCAAACTTAAGTGTAATACACCAATGAAAATGCTATTTCAAACTTAAGTGTAATACACCAATGAAAATGCTATTTCAAACTTAAGTGTGACACACCAATGAAAATGCTATTTCAAACTTAAGTGCAATACACCAATGAAAATGCTATTTCAAACTTAAGCGTGACACACCAATGAAAATGCTATTTCAAACTTAAGTGTGACAGTTTAAAGAAAATGCTATTTCAAACTTAAGTTTGACAGAGCAAAGAAAATGCTATTTCAAACTTAAGTTTGACAGAGCAAAGAAAATGCTATTTCAAACTTAAGTTTGACAGAGCAAAGAAAATGCTATTTCAAACTTAAGTGTAATACACCAATGAAAATGCTATTTCAAACTTAAGTGTAATACACCAATGAAAATGCTATTTCAAACTTAAGTGTAATACACCAATGAAAATGCTATTTCAAACTTAAGTGTAATACACCAATGAAAATGCTATTTCAAACTTAAGTGTGACACACCAATGAAAATGCTATTTCAAACTTAAGTGCAATACACCAATGAAAATGCTATTTCAAACTTAAGCGTGACACACCAATGAAAATGCTATTTCAAACTTAAGTGTGACAGTTTAAAGAAAATGCTATTTCAAACTTAAGTTTGACAGAGCAAAGAAAATGCTATTTCAAACTTAAGTTTGACAGAGCAAAGAAAATGCTATTTCAAACTTAAGTTTGACAGAGCAAAGAAAATGCTATTTCAAACTTAAGTGTAATACACCAATGAAAATGCTATTTCAAACTTAAGTGTAATACACCAATAAAAATGCTATTTCAAACTTAAGTGTAATACACCAATGAAAATGCTATTTCAAACTTAAGTTTGACAGAGCAAAGAAAATGCTATTTCAAACTTAAGTGTAATACACCAATGAAAATGCTATTTCAAACTTAAGTGTAATACACCAATAAAAATGCTATTTCAAACTTAAGTGTAATACACCAATGAAAATGCTATTTCAAACTTAAGTGTAATACACCAATGAAAATGCTATTTCAAACTTAAGTGTAATACACCAATGAAAATGCTATTTCAAACTTAAGTGTAATACACCAATGAAAATGCTATTTCAAACTTAAGCGTGACAGTTTAAAGAAAATGCTATTTCAAACTTAAGTGTAATACACCAATGAAAATGCTATTTCAAACTTAAGTGTGACAGTTTAAAGAAAATGCTATTTCAAACTTAAGTTTGACAGAGCAAAGAAAATGCTATTTCAAACTTAAGTGTAATACACCAATGAAAATGCTATTTCAAACTTAAGTGTGACACACCAATGAAAATGCTATTTCAAACTTAAGTGCAATACACCAATGAAAATGCTATTTCAAACTTAAGCGTGACACACCAATGAAAATGCTATTTCAAACTTAAGTGTGACAGTTTAAAGAAAATGCTATTTCAAACTTAAGTTTGACAGAGCAAAGAAAATGCTATTTCAAACTTAAGTTTGACAGAGCAAAGAAAATGCTATTTCAAACTTAAGTTTGACAGAGCAAAGAAAATGCTATTTCAAACTTAAGTGTAATACACCAATGAAAATGCTATTTCAAACTTAAGTGTAATACACCAATAAAAATGCTATTTCAAACTTAAGTGTAATACACCAATGAAAATGCTATTTCAAACTTAAGTTTGACAGAGCAAAGAAAATGCTATTTCAAACTTAAGTGTAATACACCAATGAAAATGCTATTTCAAACTTAAGTGTAATACACCAATAAAAATGCTATTTCAAACTTAAGTGTAATACACCAATGAAAATGCTATTTCAAACTTAAGTGTAATACACCAATGAAAATGCTATTTCAAACTTAAGTGTAATACACCAATGAAAATGCTATTTCAAACTTAAGTGTGACACACCAATGAAAATGCTATTTCAAACTTAAGTGCAATACACCAATGAAAATGCTATTTCAAACTTAAGCGTGACACACCAATGAAAATGCTATTTCAAACTTAAGTGTGACAGTTTAAAGAAAATGCTATTTCAAACTTAAGTTTGACAGAGCAAAGAAAATGCTATTTCAAACTTAAGTTTGACAGAGCAAAGAAAATGCTATTTCAAACTTAAGTTTGATAGAGCAAAGAAAATGCTATTTCAAACTTAAGTGTAATACACCAATGAAAATGCTATTTCAAACTTAAGTGTAATACACCAATAAAAATGCTATTTCAAACTTAAGTGTAATACACCAATGAAAATGCTATTTCAAACTTAAGTTTGACAGAGCAAAGAAAATGCTATTTCAAACTTAAGTGTAATACACCAATGAAAATGCTATTTCAAACTTAAGTGTAATACACCAATAAAAATGCTATTTCAAACTTAAGTGTAATACACCAATGAAAATGCTATTTCAAACTTAAGTGTAATACACCAATGAAAATGCTATTTCAAACTTAAGTGTAATACACCAATGAAAATGCTATTTCAAACTTAAGTGTAATACACCAATGAAAATGCTATTTCAAACTTAAGCGTGACAGTTTAAAGAAAATGCTATTTCAAACTTAAGTGTAATACACCAATGAAAATGCTATTTCAAACTTAAGTGTGACAGTTTAAAGAAAATGCTATTTCAAACTTAAGTTTGACAGAGCAAAGAAAATGCTATTTCAAACTTAAGCGTGACAGAGCAAAGAAAATGCTATTTCCAACTTAAGTTTGACAGAGCAATGAAAATGCTATTTCAAACTTAAGTAAAGAGTAGAAAATAGATGTTGGGTTTACTTTCAGCAGCCTCTCAACTCTCGTACTCTCCCCTTATTTTTTCTTTTATCTTCACAGTCCATGACTGGTGTTACTGGCAAAAGGGAAATAATTGCTATTTTCCGAGTCGGCTGTTGTTTTTAGCAGGTGTAAGGTGAATGTGGAGATTTCAATCCTCTCATAGTATTCATCATTATTCAACTGTGATTCTACTCATCTCATTAACTCTTATTCTCGTCGTGACTCATTATTAAAGAAAAGACGAACGCTTGTAAATAAATTTCTAATGCTAAGTGAAATATTATGACGACGCGTTAGATTTCAGCAAACAATTCAGATCTAAAGATGTTTAATGGGAAAATTATAATATCTCTCTTTCTATCTCTCTCGCCGCTATATATATATATATATATATATATATATGGAAATTTAAAAAAAACATTATTTATGTATTCATCAACGTTTCGTCTTTATTATAAGACTTCCTCAGGATCATTGTCTTTGTCAAAGAATGATACGAAATGAAGAAAATGAAGAAAAATGAAAAATGAAAATGTTGAGAACACTGGAATTTTCAAAAGCGTGCAGCGTTCATTCTTTTTTTCAACGTTCAAGTCAGTTCATACTAAGTGTCTCTGCCGATAGGATAAGTAATCCGTTATCATTTAAAAAAAAAAAAAAGAACGCGTGTGCGTCCGTACCGTTATGCATTACTATTAAGGGAAACTGATTTTCAAATATATATAGTTTAAATGTCACTAAGTAACTGAATTGGGCGGAGTATTGATTTACTCCTCTCCATGAGTTAGGCACAAGGCCAGTTTTTATCTTATACCCACAAGTAAGATGTGACCCAAGGTCGGGTCGGGAAAGTGGAGTTTAAAAATTGCCTGGGCAGCCCCGTCGGTATTCCCCGGTAGGGGCGCCTCAGGCAGCAAGCAATAACCTTACTCCTCCCCAAAGAGGGGAGGCGAAACCTGGGAGGGTGGACCTCCTAGAACTGCACAGGACAGACCCATAGACCGGCGTAAATCAAGCCCCGAAGGCCAAGACAATACCAATCTATGGGATGCAGTATCCATCGGAACAGATACTACACTTTGATCTTGACCAAAAGGCCAAAATAATAATAATAATAATAATAATAATAATAATAATAATTCTTACTTAAGACTATCCTAGAAAACGTATACTATGTAATTAGGTAACATATATATATATTACGTACGTGCAAAATCAATGGCCGATTCCCAAAATGTAAAAACATTTTGACCCCCGCCCCTTTTCACTTAAAAATTCACGTAAATTCAGGAAATCAACCAGATTTTATGAAATTTTCAATATTTATTAATCCGCAATCACGGAATATAATGAAACAATTTTTTCTTTTAAATCTTGGTGAAAATATATTATTTTTTTAACACAAAATACACCTTTACTAAAGTTATATTTTCATATATTAATAAGAAAATGCATTAATTTTTTTTTGTTTTTTTATAAAAATAAAGCATTGTAGAGTTAAGAATTTTAAAAAAAAATTTTAAATACTTTTTATATATTACGAAAAAGGCCCTTAAATACCGTGTTAACAAAATCACTATAACTCGAAGAAAAATTATTTTTTTGCAATAAGCGATATTATTATTGAATAAAGCATTGTTTAATCAATATTTTCAACAAAAAAATAATATAATTGCAAAAAATATTTCATGTGATTTTAATGATTAGAGTTTCTGGGAAAATAAAAAATGCGACATATTTATATTTCCCTTTCATACATGAACGTGGCATCATCAGCGCAAGAAATTTTTTTTTTTTTTCAATGAATAAATTATCAGTGTAGTCATTGACTTTAATTTACTTTTTTACACTTAAAATAAAATTAAAAAATACTCTTTATTTTGAAAAGAATCAATGTAATTTATCGTTACGATACGTTAAGAATAAATCAAGTAACTAAAGTTTTGAATCATGTAAAAAAATGATAAAATTGACGCAGTTCGTAACGTAAAAATAATTTTTAACATTTAAAAAAAAGTTTTATTTTAAATTCTAAGAAAAACATTCGTAAACAGACGTCATCAATAATTAAAAACTAATACCAAGTTAAATATGAACCTTTTTAGTTAAAAATAAAATAAGATGTTAATTGCGTACACTCACAAATATTTTAATTAAATAAGCATTTCTCTTTTTATTATAAC
>OY744529.1:90001776-90069276 GCA_963556195.1 Sepiola atlantica | reverse complement strand
CGTAAAACGCTGGAAAGGCCCGAAGCGGTTAGTTAATGAAACTGCGAGAAAATGAATAACTGATTGAAATGAATAAGCAGACGACATCTAATCTTGATAATTGAGTTTTTGACGTCTACAAACGAGCCAACCCAAACCCTAACCCCTAATCCTAATTCCTAACCCTTCCCAAACCCTAACCCTAATTCCTAACTATGTCCAAACCTTAACCCTGCCTTTAACCCTAATTCCTAACCCTGCCAAAACCCTAACCTAACCCTAATTCCTAACCCTGCCCTAACCCTAATTCCTAACCCTGCCAAAACTCTAACCCTAATTCCTAACCCTGCCAAAACCCTAACCCTAACTTAACCCTAATTCCTAACCCTGCCCAAACCCTAACCACACACCCTAATGAAAGCAATAATAATAATCAGTAAAAAACAAAAACAAAACAAATAATTTTCGTAAAATTGAAGAAAAAACACTTACTTGATTAACTTTTTAATTTAACACTTATTTGAATCACTTATTTCTTCGTTAAAACTTTCTAATTTTAAACACTTGTTTGAATCACTTATTTCTTCGTTAAAAAAAAAAATATTTATTTCATACAAATTTTTTTCTGTAATTCTTTGCTTGTTTTTCCCCCGCTTGCAAATTCTGCCTGGTTTGTGCTTTTTTGGACGCAGGTAAGTCAACGGATTTTTCATTCGGCACTGCCCGACATTTTACGTAAACATCCCGAAAGTACCGACGCCGAGGCACTTTTATTCGGAAAATTAACCCAGCCCTGATTTATACGTTTAGCTTTTGTAAGTGTGGATGTCCGAAAGGACAATAATATCGGTTAATGACACTGCGCGTGAAGCTACATCGAGGAATTTCTTTGGCGTCGCCGAGTGAAATGCAATTTTTTCGGCAATATTTTTTTGCTATATCCGTTTGTATTATTAAGTTTAAAGAAATAAATTATTTGTAAACACAGAAAAAATACATAAAATTTGGACAAAAACAAATTATTTTAAAATCCCATGACATTAATTTTATTAACTTATTTTTTTAGTATTAATAAATTTTAAAAAATCATATTTTTGAACACATACAAATTTTCAAGAAATATGTCTGTAATAAAAAAAATTCCATGACGTTAATTTTATTTAATTTTTTGGTGCTCTTATCGATCCCGAACCAGCTTTCGTGACGTTCGACTCAGAATCGTTCGGCTGTCCTACGCAAACGGCCGAGTGTTGACGAGCCGATTTGACGAGCCGATTTGTACCAGACGACAATTTTGATACGGTGCTGCGTACCTATGATAATAATGTTTTGCTTGTTTTTGTTTTTTGTTTTTTGGGGTTTTTTTTTGTTTGTGTTACGGTTAGGGTTTAGGGTTAGGTTTAGGGTTAGGGTTTAGGGTTAGGGTAAGGAATTTTTTAAAGAAACAACAAAGAAAATTAAACATATTTTCATGAATTTTTTTTGGAAGAAACAACAGGAAAAAAACATAGCGAAGTTACTGTTATAAAATGAATACTGTATTTTTATTTACAAGGAATTTTTTTGAAAAAAAAAAAACATACTAAAATTACTGTTATAACGACATATTTTTTTTACTTTTATTATTTCTTTTTACTTGCTCACTTGTTCCATGTTTTCTTTTGCGCTGAGCACAGCTTGGCTAATCGCTCAGTATCTCTCCACCAATCGGCTCGTCAACACTCGGCCGTTTGCGTAGGACAGCCGACCGATTCCGAGTTGAACGTCACGAAAGCTGGTTCGGGATCGATATCAGTACCAATTTTTTTAATATAAATATTTTTTTTTTAAATTACAATACTTTTTTTTATTTATTTAATTTACTTTTCATTCCATTATGTTAACTTTATGTAATTACTAAAAAAAAAAAAGTAATTGGCCTAGATTTTAGATTTTTACCGAGATTATTGTCTTTTAGGACACCCATACTTACACAGGCTAAACGTATAAATCAGGGCTGGGTTATTTTTCCGAATAACGAATTATATATACAATTTAAGACCAAAATTACATTTTATCTTAGATGTGTGCGAAATATAAAACCTGTTGGTCAGATTTTTCGATGACACCTAATTCTACAACTTGACCAAGAACGCATATATTTTTAGAAAAAAATTTTTAAAAAAAGAAAGAAAAAAAAAATCCAAATTAGTAGCAGCAAGATCCCTCCGTTCTTCTTACCCTCAAATGTAATTCATTCCTTAACATGAGTTCTCGTTTGACACCCAGTTCTCCAGTGGCTGTTAATCGCCATGGCCAGTCAGGCTTGGTACTGCCCATTTGGTTGCCTTTCTTTTGATCCCGAAGCGTTCCTTATTCTTATTACATGATCTCCCACAAGGTGCTAAAAATGATCTAACAATAACAAAGACGACATCTCCATGGAAACAGACATTCGGTTCAGGCGCAGTTGTCGCCCTTGCATTCGTTCACGCATTTTACAGGAATTCATTTAACTTTCCCCTCTATTTCCTTTTGTATTGCAGCTTTCGATTTCGCGCTGCTTTTATCAGATAAACACACACACACACACACACACACACGCATATTATAATGTATATGAATAAATAATTACAGAGTGTTTAGCTACATTAGTAAGAGCATAATATATTTATATAGGTAGGCCTAATGTTATTTATCTTCTTGCCGCAGCGGTAAGATGTGACACAAGGTCAGGAAAGTGGGATTCGAAAAGCCAGCACCCGAGAAGGTGAGCACTCTGGCCTACAAAAATGCCTGGGCAGCCCCGTCGGCATTCCCCGGTAGGAGCACCTCAGGCAGTAAGCGATAAATTTACATATATACATAATCTATAAATACATGCATACATATATACATAATCCATAAATACATACACACACATATATATATATATATATATATATATATATATATATATATATATATATATATATATATATATATATATATATATATATATATATTATATGGAAAACCAAAAACTGGATGTTTTTTTATGTGTACATCAACGTTTCGTCTTTCTTTGTAAGACTTCCTCAGGATGATAATTTTAAGAAAAATGTCATGCAAGTACGTGAAAATATTGGGTTGACATGATGGGTTGATAAGAAAAAGTAGTAGCCACTACTGGGTGCGCAGGACCCGAGGTCCGGGGTTAGTGAAGTCAGTAGCATGGAATGAAATTAATGAGGATGGGTCTGATTGAAAAAGTGGACGGGTGGGGGTGAACGGAAATAATGTGGATGGAAGTGTGTGAAGAAGTGGAGAGGTGGGGAAAGAGGAGGGGAGATGAGAGGCTCTGTGATTTTGGTGTGTGTGTAATGTCATGGTTTCAGAAAAGATTTGAAATAATGAAGGTGGTTTGAAAGTGGGAGGGTGGGTAAGAGTGTGAGAGAAATAGTCGAAAGAGTGAAATGGGTGAAGGGAGAGAGGGGAGATTTTGTTGTAGTTCGGTGTAGTTTTTTTTTTAGAGTAGTAGTGTTTGACCAGCTGGCTATGTAAAGAATGTGTGGAATGAGTGAGTTAAAAGGTGGGGACATATATATATATATATATATATATATATATATATATATATATATATATACATATATATATTTACATATATATATGTATATATATATATATATATATATATATATATATATATATATATATATATATATATATATATATATATATAAATTGAAATTTGTTAATAATACTGACCGACCAATGCTTTTAAATAAACGACCCATCTTCTATATATTATATTCAAATAACCATGTTTTATTTTATTATTTTTATTTTTATTTTTTCTCATTACAAAAAAAACAAAACATTTCTGTGAGATATATTTTTACGGTCCGTTTCATTTGTCTTGTTCCAAACAACATTTTTAAGTAAATATCGTCTTTGCAACATTACAAAATCATCAGAAAAATTCACAAAGATTAAAAAGTTCTTGGATTAAAGTGTCTTGAAAAAATTTGCTCTGTTGTCACTAATTGACAATCATCGAGCTGAATCTTTTAAGGAGACTGCAAAGTAAAAGGACACTGATAGTGTATGTACCTGTATTGTTATTAATAATTATTTTTATATATATATATATATATATATATATATATATATATATATAAATATAAAATATAAAAATAATTATTAATAACAATACAGGTACATACACTATCAGTGTCCTTTTACTTTGCAGTCTCCTTAAAAGATTCAGCTCGATGATTGTCAATTAGTGACAACAGAGCAAATTTTTTCAAGACACTTTAATCCAAGAACTTTTTAATCTTTGTGAATTTTTCTGATGATTTTGTAATGTTGCAAAGACGATATTTACTTAAAAATGTTGTTTGGAACAAGACAAATGAAACGGACCGTAAAAATATATCTCACAGAAATGTTTTGTTTTTTTGTAATGAGAAAAAATAAAAATAAAAATAATAAAATAAAACATGGTTATTTGAATATAATATATAGAAGATGGGTCGTTTATTTAAAAGCATTGGTCGGTCAGTATTATTAACAAATTTCAATTTATATATATATATATATATATATATATATATATATATATATATATATATATATATATACATATATATATGTAAATATATATATGTATATATATATATAAATATATATATATATATATATATAAATATATATATATATATATATATATATATGTCCCCACCTTTTAACTCACTCATTCCACACATTCTTTACATAGCCAGCTGGTCAAACACTACTACTCTAAAAAAAAAAAAACTACACCGAACTACAACAAAATCTCCCCTCTCTCCCTTCACCCATTTCACTCTTTCGACTATTTCTCTCACACTCTTACCCACCCTCCCACTTTCAAACCACCTTCATTATTTCAAATCTTTTCTGAAACCATGACATTACACACACACCAAAATCACAGAGCCTCTCATCTCCCCTCCTCTTTCCCCACCTCTCCACTTCTTCACACACTTCCATCCACATTATTTCCGTTCACCCCCACCCGTCCACTTTTTCAATCAGACCCATCCTCATTAATTTCATTCCATGCTACTGACTTCACTAACCCCGGACCTCGGGTCCTGCGCACCCAGTAGTGGCTACTACTTTTTCTTATCAACCCATCATGTCAACCCAATATTTTCACGTACTTGCATGACATTTTTCTTAAAATTATCATCCTGAGGAAGTCTTACAAAGAAAGACGAAACGTTGATGTACACATAAAAAAACATCCAGTTTTTGGTTTTCCTTTTTCATTTTACCATCACATCGGATTACCTTCATCCTTCTATTCCCATATATTATATATATATGGAAAAGAAAAAACGAAAATTGTTTAACTATTCATCAACGTTTCGTCTTTATTTCAAGACTTTCTCAAGATGACTGATTCAAAGAAAAACATAGAAGTCAATATTTGAAAATACGTGGTGCGTCTATGACGTTAAAAGAATTTTTTTTTCGAACAAAAGATAAACGTTAGAATTCAAAATGCGTGGTGCATTTAATAAGTAGAAATTAAAGTGGTTTTAGTTTTTTGCTGTTGTTTATTTATTAATATCGATGTTATGTACAAAGTTTTTTTGTTGGGGGATGTGGTGGTGTGGTGTAAAATAGCTAAATATTCTAACCCTACTAATAGCAAGCATCAGCACTTCCAACATAAAAGAACTCCGGAAACTTATTAAATAAAATTTAAAAAATATTCATGTACAAAACAAAACCATACACAGCTTAGACGTAATATCTTTATATACTAATGTATCCCCTGAGAAATGTTTATATTTACTCCATAAACATCTAGAAAAGATCAATATTAACTTACTGTTTTCTCCAAACAACCTAATAGAAATAATCAGATTAATCACTGACATCACTTATTTCTAATTTAACAATAATTCCTGTAAACAAAATGTCGGACTCCCTATTGGTAACCCTCTTAGTAGAGTACTAGCTTGCTTATTCTTAGAATTCCTAGAAGTTAACCCATTCAAATGTAGATTACCCCCAAATACTGAATACTTTAGATATATTGATGACGTTTTAATGTTTCTTCCTGAAAACACACAAATAAAAAATCGTAAAAACAAATTAAACAAAGTCGAACTCTGTATAAAGTTTACACATGAAACATAGAAAAATAACTCGATAGAATTTTTAGACATACTTATAATAAAATCCAACAATCATCTAACCTTCAAAGTACATCGCAAAACTACACACAAAAATGACTACACATATTTTTAACTCAGACCATGATAACAAAATCAAAACACGTCTGATAATCGGTGTCTTCCTTCGTACATTCAGAATTTGTAGCCCACAATACAAATACATCACAGAATACATCACAAATTCACTCAAAACATTGCAACACCCCACATATGTCACATTAAATTCAAAGAACAAAGCCCTACAATTTTTCCCAGAAGCAATAAACAAAAATCACATACACCAAACGCTTTTATAAACAGAGATTTATTTTACCTACCCACACCAATAATACAATCATTTACAACACTCTAAATAAACTAGGAATTCCAACAATACAAACTACATCACAAACCATAAAACAAACACTAAAAACTACAAAACCTTTTACTAAAACACCCACATCTAATGCATGAATATATACTGTTCCATGCAATAAATGTAAACAGATATATGTTGCTGAAACTCAACACGAACTTAAGAAAAAGCTTGGTTAAAATAAAAGAGATATAAAAAATAACAATTGACTAAATGCACTATTCTCTCGCGCATTACAACATGATCATTCGTTTTACTTTAAATAAGCTAGACGCATTAAATTTATTTTAAATAAATTTCGCCGAAGACTTATCGAATCAGCACTCGTTATAAACTCTGACACAATTAAACAACGTAACGGCTTTTACAAGTTATCCAAAGTTTCTAGAATTTAAATTAAAACCTACCTTACAAGGCTAAACCAAAGTTGAGGATGCCGGGATTTGGGTCGAGATCCTAAAATTCGAATTCGCCTCTTAATTCAAATGGAGGGTATCTTTTACGACGCTCAGCAGAGTCGTGAACGGGTTCAAGAAAACGAACAATAAAATGATTAAAAACATAAATATGCAACAAGTAAAGGCGACCTAGGTCGAGAATAGATATTTTCCTACTTAGCTATGATATTTGTTTATATTTTTACATAGTATAGATGGGTTTTTATTAGATGTAAAAAAAAAATTCTTGTTTTTTTTTTGGGGGGGGGCACAAAAAAAAATGGCGGTGGGTCGTGATTCTCTTACATAGCCCCCCACGACCGCCATCTTGGATTTTGCGATTTTGGTGTGACGAACAATTTAGTTTCTAATAAATAGCACTTCGAACGGGTTAAAAATACAAACAAATGCCACAGGTAAGTTTGAAAATAACTTTTATCGCCTACAGTTACTTTTATTTGTTGTATATTTGTTTTTTGAGCGTTTTTAGTCTACTGAGCGTCGTAAAAGATACCCTAAATGGCGGTCGGCACCTTGAACAACTGGCGTCGCCTCGTGTAAACTGAACAAATCATGAGGTGGTCGAAATGGCCACCACTTTACGAACTCATTTTCGAAAGATAAGACAATTTGAAAATCTTAGATAAAAATCGAACCACTTTCATTAAAACTTGGCATAATACTTGTAATAAGAAGTCTGTATAACATTCATCAGCAAACCAGAAGAGTACCCGACCCAAAGTCAGTAGCAAACGGTGTTCGGTCAGATTTAGTTCCTGTTTCGACTCTCTTCTGGTCTGCCAAGTTTTTTTTTACTAATTTTTATTTATTAATTTATTTATTAAATTTTTAAGTGGAAGTACAGAATAATTAACAAAGCCCCTCTCCCCATGTTAAGACTGGCTTTCTAAATAATCTTCTGCAGTTTACGGACCGTGCTGAAATAATAACGTTATTATTTAGAAAGCCATTCTTAACATGTGAAGGGAGCTTTGTTAACTATTATGTACTTTCACCTAACAATTTAATAAATAAATTAATAAATTTGAGAAACTGAAACTCTCGTCGCAAGTTATATTACGGATGAAGTTTAATATCAGGAACTAAATGTGACCGAACACTGTTTGCTGCTGACTTTGGGTCGGGTACTTTTCTGGTTTTCACATAAATCTTATTTATATTTATGCTGGGAGTAGTTTTGTCACGAAACATCTTTTTATTTTAACAAACATTTTATTACATTTGCAAATCCGAGCACTGACAAAAACTTTAATAATTCTTACCATTCCCGTTTACCATTTTGAAACCGAGTCACATGACTCTCCCCCTCAACCATAATCACGTGTTATTTCCCTCCTACCACTCCCCTTTTTTTTAATTTCATTCTGTCTCTTCTCATAAAGTTTGTTTTGTCGGCTATTATAAAGGCTGAGCTTACGAAACGTATGATTCTTTTTCGTTCTCGTCTAACCACCCAAGAACAATAGATATAAAGAAACAACTTCTCGAAGACAATGGTAAGTTGGTTGTCCACCTGAGGAATTACTTTTTTGTGTGTCTGTGGGGCAATTGATTCACTCAAAATAAAATCCCAAATTTGTCGGTTCAATAGGATAAGGCATTCAATATTTTAATCGCCAGAGGTCATGTTATTTTTATTCTTACACCAAAAATATTGGCTAAAGTAGCTTTTAATGGCCCTGTAAATCTTTTTTTTTTTTTTTTCGTATCGTCATACTGTACTTAGGGTTAGTGTTTTGGTTAATTAAGGACATGTTTTGTATGTTTCGTTTGTTTGTTTTTTTTTGTTGTTTTTTTAAGAGAACCCCCTCTCCCCCTCCTCCCGAAAATACACTAACCCTAAGTCTGGAAAATTTTGGCGAGATATTACAAAGTTGAACTTTTTTTAAGAATCTGCAGGAGCGCTTTTACTATGTTGTTAGTGTTCAAACCATGGATCTTCATCAGCAACCCAAGCATTTATCAAAAGAAAAGTGAATTCTTAGCGTGATGTTCACTTTCGTGAAGTCCGCTACCATTAACTTTTCTGGATTTTTCCCAGCTCTGAAGGTAAAGAATAGTTAACAAAAATAACATTATTAATTAAAAACACAGGGGATCTTTTACGACGCTCAGAGTAAAAACGCTAAAAAAAAACAAATATACAACAAATAAAAGTAACTGTAAGCTGTAAACGTTAGTTTCAAACTTGCATGTGCTATTTGTTTGTATTTTAAACCAGTTTGAAGTGCTATTTATTAGAAATTTAAGTTCGACACACGGTCAGCGAAGAAATCAAAATGGCCGATTTACGTAATAATATAGAGGGACTGGCGGCCATTTTTCTTGCCAAATTTGATGTTAAAAAAAAAACTCGACCCACCGCCATTTTTTTTTTGTGCAAAAAAAAAACAAGAATTTTTTTTTAACATCTAATAAAAAGCCATTTATACTACGTAAAAATACAAACAAATTACATAGGTAAGTAGAAAAATGTCTATTCTAGACATAAGTCAACTTTACTTGTTGCAAATTTATGTTTTTAAACTCTTTCTCGTTCTTTTTTTGGACCCCGTTCGCGACTGTGCTGATCATTGTAAAAGATTCCCAAAACACATTCTTAATGAGACACTAACTTAACTATTCTATAACTAACGTATAAGCGATAAAAATTGTTCTTTTATGATAGTGACATGCTGAACGTTTAAGTTAAAATCTATTTAGTATTAGGTATTCATAGAGAAAACGCATCTCATTCCGATTGTTAGCTAATAACCTCGTTATTATGCCGCCATTTTGGAAAAAAACATCGATAATACTAGGATATTTAGTCATTTAAAGTCTTTCTTCAGATTCTATGCGTAATACTAAATAAATTTTAACTCCAACACGTGCAGCATGTCAATCTTTTTAAAATATTATCGCCTTTTCGAACAATCTGTCTCCAACTCTAATCTCAACGTTTACTTTCAAACCAACAAAAAATAAAGATAACGCTATGCGTAGCTACTGAGTCGAGTTACCATCGTTAGTCAAGTTGTGCTTACGTTGGACCTTAAATACATATCAACCAAAGATTGTATGATCATTTTGCGAATATGACTAGAAAAACACATGCAAAGGATACATTTTATCAATTTGCTGGATTCGTAAAGTCTACAACATAAACGAACCTATTCCAAGCTGTAACAGTAACTTAGATGAAAACAACACAAGTTTATTTTGTCATGCTATTCTTTAACTCTCGGAACTAACTCTAAGTCTAGTGTGGCGTTCCAGAATGCCGGGGTCTATGGCGAAACCCTAAATTCGACTTTAAAAATGTGTTATTACATCGATTTTTAAAATAAAATAAAATGGAGAAGTGTTAAATTTTTGGATTTACGGTAAAAGTCCAGATGAGTTAACAGTCGTAGTAAAAAAAAAAAAAAAAATAAAAAAAAATTTTCTTTTAAAAATAACTTATAGAAAACGCACTAGAATTAAATTCTCTACCGACCCCCATATACTTTTAATTTGTGGAAGCTTTAAGATTCTATATTTCAGAATTTGATTTTGATGAATGTTGTCTGACTGGCACACGAACAAAATGGCTGTCAAGACAGTAAAAACAATTAATTACCCTATCACTAAAGTTAACTTCCAGTGTAATGTCCTCCTTCCAAACAAACCCCCTCGTGAAACCTACTTAATCGCCTAGTTTAACAAAGTTGAGTGATAATTTCGACTGCTGTGGTGCATTTTTATGTTCGTGTGTAAATGTGAAATAAAATTCACAAAAACAATCGTACAGATAGTTTCCGGTTCGACAGAGAATTGAATTCTAATGCGTTTGCGATGAATTGGTTTTTATTTGTTAACGAGTTCTCGACTGTTAACTATTCTGTACTTTTCCCGAATTAAAATAACATTATTTTAAAATTTAAATTTAAATTTTATTTAAGGACAAAAAAAAATAAGACCAATATTATTTAAAATGTGTGAAACCGTAGCGAAATAGGGGAAATGGTTCAACTTTCTTTTTTACAGTTGAACCAGTATTTCCTAGAATTATTCGAGGGCAAAACGGGTATTTACTGTACCCAACAGAACAAAAAGGGGGTAAACAAAAACACATATGCAGCAAATGTTACCAAAGGCAAAATAAGTTACTCTTCTACATACCTGGATAAGTTTTTTTTGTTTTAACTTAAAGCGTTTTTGTTTTTGTTTTTTATCAAATCAATACTAGTGTACACTGTTAAAAAGAAAAGGAAAATGGCCGCCTATATGCTCTGCACGACGAGCCTTGATAAACAAAATACTGGTAGAAACACATTCAATGTCATCAATAGTGCGAAAATCTAAACAAGTATTTTTAATTTTCGATTTAAGAGATTATCAAGGCTCATCGTGCAGAGTTTATGGGTAGCCATTTTCTTTTTCGTTGTAACTGAAGAGTAGACACTAGGTTTGTTTTGAACAACAAAAAAAGCTTACCCAAGTAGGTAGAAGAGCAACTATCTTGCCTTTGGTAACATTTATTTGTTGCATATTTGTATTGGTTTTTTTGTTTTTTTCACTTTTTTTCCTTCTGTTAGATACAGTAAATAATATCCGGCAAAACTTTCATAAACTTATTTTCGTCCGGGTAAATGACTTTAAAACCTACGTCTCCTCGTTTGGCCGTAGCCGTTCGCGGTTGCGTTCAATGAGTTAAACACTTTAGGAACGCCAGTAAACCACGAATTTTCTTTTCTGTATAATAGAACCAATAATAAATGGATCGAACGTAAAGAATGTATTGACAGTGCATAATAAATGGATCGGCCCAACCCTTTCTTTTCGTTGGTTAATACAGATGTAAGGGAGGGAGCCACCGCTTTCCTTGGATTGCTCCACTTACCCTTGACCTTCACTTGATGCTGAGTATTTAGCAAGGAGTATTTGGCACGAAAACTTTGTCGTCTTCAAATCCAACGTCAAATTGTCATAAACCACCGCACAAGTAATCAAATGCAGTTCATACTATTGATCAATGTTAGTACTCCCATAGTGTTCATCTTTCAGCTGACACTTATTCAATCTCATTAACCCTTATCCTGAAGCGGCTCTTGGCCTTAGTAAAGGTGATCCAATAGTATTTTTTAAATGTTCCATTCCAATAACTTCAACTCCAAATTCTAAAATGAATTTTATTTTTACATTAACCCAAGATTGGGCTATGATCTTAATTTAGTATTTCTCTCTTCGGTGAGAAATCCTTGTAGACTTAGGTAATTTTTATTTTTGTCCCAATCCAGTGACTTTTTTTTATTTGAGCTTGACCTTCTGCACATCAAAGACTGATATTACCCTCAAGTAAATAGGGACTTATTGTGTAGATATTTAAGTTTTAGTAAAAAAAAATTGGGGGGTGCGTCGGGCATGCTTATCTGGGAATGGGGCGCCATTTTTGTTTTAGATTTGCCAACTTTGAACTTATTCTATTAAAATTCTTGAATTGGTCGAGATATCGTCTTAGGTATTTTCTATAGCAATCGCGGAAGAGAGGATACATTCGCACAGTAAGAAATTAAGTTTTAGATAAAACTCTTTTTCTACGCTAAAATTTTTAATGTTACGATACTTCTACAGAATTTGTAAACGAACGGTTTTTTAGGGTTTTTTTTTTTACCCTAACCCAAGTTGTAGGTGTAGTTCGGCAAAGGTAGGTTTGGTTCAAATTCCGAAGAAACACCAATGTTACTTAGATACTAACAAGTCTGTATGAGCATTTTAGATTTTAGGTTGTTTATTCAAGAACCGAAAAATCTTAAACGATTAGTCAATTAAGTTTTCATACAAAACAATTGAACTTTAAATGTTGCACTTTTTCTTTTCTAGGTTTCGAAAGAAAATGGCTGACTTACTCATGTAAAATTCAATTAAAAAGAATAGCTCGTGTAAAATTAAAACTTAGTGTTTTTTTTATTTGAGCGATAGTTTACCTAATTCGCAAGTAAACAGTAGCTCTTTAAAATGCATCGTTTAGAGATGCGACCCTAAAGTGCAGTTCTTGTATTAAATCTCTCTAATCGTTACGTTTCAGAAATATTTCAACATACATTGGTATAATAGTGGCGCGATCGAAAAAGATTTTTTTCGCATTGACATCCGGTTATATGGTTAAGGGTGTTTGTTTTTTATTACCTTTTTATTTAAATTAAAATTATAACCGTTCACTATTGTTAAATTCTTGTGTGATACGTTATACCACGTTGATGCAATTTATCTTCCTCCCACAAGGTAAGATGTGACACAAGGTCGGGAAAGTGGGATTTGAAAAGCCAGCGCCCTGATAAGGTGAGCACTCTGGCCTACAAAAAATGCCTGGGCAGCCCCGTCGGCATTCCCCGGTAAGGGCGCCTCAAGCAGTAAGCGATAAACTTACTCCACCCCAAAGGGAGGCAAAGCCTGGGAGGGTGGACCTCCTAGAACTACACAGGACAAACCCACAAACCGGCGGAATCTTGACCCGAAGGTCAAGACGATACCGGTCTATGGGGTGTAGCATCCATCGGAACAGATACTACACTTTGATCTCCGCCAAAAGGCGTCAAGATGTCAGTATTAAGTAATAAAAACTACTTTTAAGCATAAGTCCGGGGTGCAATACGAAAAGAAATTAAAATAATTAGCTGTCTTATGTTTTGTTTTTTATTGGGGGGGGGGGGTATGTTTGTTGTCGACAATTTTTTTTTCTTAGAGATCGTTCAACATTTAGGAGTCTTTATAGTTCAAATTTGCCGAAAATAAATGATTTACAGAACCCATTGTAAGTCTATTGATTTGGAGCTTTAGGCTTCCCCAAAATGTAGGCGCACAACTGTCTTCCCCAGTTTATAATATTCTATCTCGACCTACCAAACATATGGAAGTGATTAAAGGCGAGCTTTAAGAATAAATTTTTGAATTTTAATATTAAATTCTAAAACTATTCCAAAATTAAGCTTCTGTGCATTTTCATTTACTTTTTTTTATTATTCATCAAAATCATTTACTTTTTTGTTCTTGGAATTATTACAAATTTGGCTGTAGAAACATTCATTTTCAGAAAATAAAAGTTTCTATCACTATTCCTGATGGAGATACCGACTTCCTGACTTAAATGCACCAAACATTGATATTTTTACACCCTTTCCCTTTGAACAACTTAATCATGTTCTGCAAAGCTAAAAACAAGTTTTCCTCTACTAAACAACCAAACCAAACACCATAAATAAATATTTGAAGATATCAAGAACTTGAAGCATAGTTTTTTTTTACCAAAATGACCCGATTCGGCATTAAATAATAACCTTAAAATTGTTGTGTCGTAAAACAAAACAAAAAACAAATCCTATCACTATTGAGTAGTCATTTTAGAAAACTTTCATCAAAATATTTTTGTCAGTTTTCTATTATACATTCACAAGTGTACACCCTCCGTGAAAATGGACGGAAAATGATCCTTCGCCAGTGTAAACACTAATTTTCATATGAAATAACATCTAAATCGGTGAAGTTAATAAAATTAAAAAAATCTGAACACTGGAAAGTTTTTAAAAAGGGAAGAAAAAAACGTATGAATCGGTATAGAAAGTGGAAAGAAAAAAACTGTTCATAATGAAAAGATTTTTCTCAATTCCACTAAATAATTGAACTTCCAAAATGGCAGTATTTTCCAAATATAGTATTACCTTCGTTAGTTTTCGTTTAAAATACACCAAATGTTAATATTAATAGTTATTTACGTGAATAGATTACTGCTACTTTTTATTTTATTTACCTCCTCTCCGGGAGGTTTGACACAGGGTCAGATGTGGTTTTGAAAAGCGAGCGCACAGGATAAACGCACTCTGCCTACAAAAAATGCCTGAGCATCCCCGTCGACATTTCCCGGTTAGGACCCGTCAGGCGATTAGCAATAACTACCCGCTTCTCAGAAGGTAAAACCTTAGAAGGTGGACCTCCTAAGATTTAAGACAGCAAATCATTGTCGAACTGATTGTTGAGGACGTATCCCCCGACTGATATAAACACCTACTCAAGCTGTGCCAGCATTGCTGATGGCCACAGGAAAAAATAGATTTTTCTTTTTGCGACGATGACTGACAAATGCCTAAAATTTTCAAATATTTGAAAGTGTATTAAAAGAATTTCTCACCAACTCAAAATGTGTGGTCTAGTATTGTTTACGTGACTCAAGTAATGGTGATCAAAGGAAAACTCTGGTTGCCTACTATACAGGGTGCTGAAAATAACACCCTCACCCCCAGGCTGAAAAAAAATACAATTTGTGGCAAGTATCTAACAATCTATTCAAATCAACCCAAAACTGATCAATGTTAGTTTCTTTTATTCAAGTACTAATTATCACAGGGGGAGACAACTTGTGCTGTATTTTTTATTTATTTTAAACTTTCGTTTACCCCAAGGAAAGCATATTGCCACTAAAAGCGTAAGGGGTTACTTTGATAGTGGCCAGATTTATAGGGGGCATCCTTGGTGAGGAGTTATGCAACAAGATGCTTGTTCGCATTACATTCAAATTTCGTCATGTTGGTACGGTCGGAAACAATGAGCAGGAAGGGAATTCCAAAGGCAAACGATCAGATGGAAAGAAATTATCAGTAAAAAATCTTCCGACAACTAGGTACCTCTATAGTGAAGGGTGGGACTTTGCTGCCAGCCGGGGGGTATTTTCGTTTAAGGGAGGTACAAGTGCAGCAACTTAATTGGAGCACATTCCGTGGAAATACTTGTAAAACCAGTACAGGGACGCAGCACAGCGACAGTGGCTGCAGCTTGGCAGAAAATACAGGACCTATTAGGTTAAGAAAAAAAAATTGTATCCTAAGGCGAGTGGTTGGTGCATCGGTCTAGAAGTGGCAACAACACTCCATGCATGAGCGGTAGTGATCACGGGGAGGGAGGCAGGCAGGCTCAGACAACTCATGTTTTACTTATTGTTTTAAGTTAATTTTTTTTCTTTTCCAGAATAAATTGAACGTGCCTTTTCAACACACTTACTACGATTTTGCAGCCAATCGTCACGGTGATGGCTTGTTGTCTCTCTACAAACAGGGCGAGATGTGCGACGTCGAACTTCTGGTACACGGAGAGAGCATCAAGGCCCACAAGATAATCCTCTGTTCGGCCAGCAACTTTTTCCGCGTTATGTTTGAAAGCAAGTTTCGCGAAAGTGAGTCGAACCTGGTCGACCTTTCGGCCACCTTCACTGACGTCAGTAACCTGCGTGCTGTCCTCGATTATATCTACAAGGGTGAGATCTTTCTGACGCACCGCAGCGTCTTTGAGGTGCTTGATGTTTCGGTCCAGTTCCTCTTACAAGACCTGAAAGTTTATTGCGCCCAATTCTTGCTCGAAATGCTACGACCCCAAACCGCCCTTTTAACTCTGTATATCGCTCGACTCTACGATCTGCGCGAGCTTGAAGAAATCTCGCAGGCGGTCACCTACAGCACGTTCTGTAGGACGCTAATATTCAGCAAAAACCTGGCTTCCATCTCTGCCGTGTTTTTGGCTTCGATGCTGCACGATTCTTCGCTAAACATCAACGCAATCGACCGCGTCGAACTCGTTCTGCATTGGTTAAGTTTCGACGTGGAGAACCGACAACAAAACGCCGAAGAGCTGATAAAGAATTTTCTCCAACGAAATCCGCTTCCGGTAAATGTGTGTACGAAAATCTGCGACACTTTCTCTGAATACAATTCTGAATTTCGTGATCTGTTAAAATCTCAGCTTTTGAAACCATTGCGGGATCAGCAATGCCGTCTAGAAGCAAAACATTTACTTTCTCCAGCAAGTCATAGTTCTGAACTGTCGTGGTGTGTTTCACTGCAAGAGGAAGACAATGACTCTGTGGCGTTTTATTGTACACGAAACAAGACTTGGTTCTCGTGCCCGCTAAATTGTGAAGACCTCACGATCATTGGGTATGTTTTCCCCAATCAATTAGCTGCGAGAATGCACAAAACACAGGTGTGTTTGGTTGACTTGACGACTGGAGCCAGTAAATCAGTCGCCAATATAACCTGTATTTTGCCGCGACGTAATACAATCGGTGAAAACACACTCGACTTTTTCTGCGATAGCGGTTTCCTGTATGCAATTATAACGATATTTTCCGAACCAATCCGAAAACCTGTTTTCAAAGTCTATCAGTATGAGTCGACGAGAGAAACTTGGACGTTTTGCATGGACGTCCACTACGAATATTTTGGCGACAACATGGCCGCCGGAGATCAGGCCAGCGTCTCTCTAAAAATGTGCACCGGTCGATGCTCGGACCATTACCTGAAGGTTACCGTGTCTACTAAGCGGCGTATCGAAACATCTGCGAAAACCGGCGTCCATGAGTACCGTTTTGTAGCAATGAAGAACTTTCACCTCATCAAGGTTGACCCCCGTCTCAAAACTTACAAATCTTGCGGAGTCCGCTGGCACGATCCCGTTTCCCTGGATCAACTGCCGACGCTCATTTTGTCTGACCGGATATGTTTCTTGAGACTAGATCCCGAGCTTCTTGGTGAAAAATTAAGAATGTCTTTCCTTGACCAGGAAGAATGTTATATGGACGCCATATGTCTAGAACTGGACAGTCAAATCTGGGAAAAGGTGACCATTGGTGTCCCATCGCCAAACGTGACCCCTCTGCCAATGACAATAGATAGTGAGAAGTTCTATAAAGTCGGCGTTTCTCATCTTTTTAATAGGTTATTTGTTGGGATACACACGGCCCCGCATGTCTATCAAGTGGCCGTGTACGACTTCGAGAATTTCAGTGCTACCCTTCTATCACCCTGCTCGTTACCGTCCGTAAATAACATCTCGCTCTCAACCCTAGCTCTACCCAAAATGGAGCACAATTGGATGAAAGACGCTTCCAAATCTTTAAACACGGAATCCTTCTGCTTCTCTGGATTTTTATTAAAAAACGATATTTTAACTTAGAATTTACTTTAATTTTTACCTTTATTTTGTTTGCCGATTTTGTTGATAAATGTTTTATTTTTCTGTCGGGTCCTTTTTTTTTTTTTTAGGTTAAACCACCTCCCATCGTTTCGGGCTTGTTTTTTGCCCCTTTTATGTCCCTCGATTTTTATCTTGACAGAAAACCGCCTCTATCATGCAGTTGTTTGCATATGTTTTAAACAAATCATCTTTAAAAACAAATGTATCATTTTTAACTTTTCTTTTACTGTAAGTGTATTCAGAAGACTATTCTGGAAGAAAGAAAGAAAAAAAAAACTCAAAACAGTTGGACACTTTAAAATCCAAAAGTAAAAATGTGCAAGTTGGAAATTTTTTCTCACTTTCATCTTTTAACGGTGAAAATAATTTTTCCGACTCATTTATAGCTACACGCCTGTACATTTTGTCTCTTCCATGTTAGCTTCCTTGAATAAAAAAAGAAATTGGTATTTTTTTCGATGTACCAACAAGAAATGTAACCTTCATTCAGCCGTTTTTGTCACTGTTTACCTGCCTGTCTGTGTCTTTCTCGTTTGTTTGTTTTATTTTTTTTGGGGGGGGGGGAGGGGGCAAAAGTTGGTTATGTCTTCCAATTATTTTGTAGATATTACCGTCCTTTTTAAACTTATGACAATGAAACTTTATAGCAATTGTACAGACTTGTGCATTCTATTAACCTATCGCTTTAAAAAGCTAATACTTTTTATTGCGAAAACGTGCGTCAATTGATTTTTTAAGTAATGAAAATGGTTAAATTTCATTCCATGCTATTAGTACATACGAGGGGGGTAATCCATAACATGAGCTATTGTTGTAGTTGAAGGTGTGAATTCAGTGGATAGTTTAGCATACTAGATCGTGTTGTCGGTTTGACTAGATCAATGAATGTCTAGTTTATGAATGATAGCAAGTGGAAACCCGACAAATCCTCTCCATTCCCCCAAATCCATAGCCCATCTGTCTAATTGTATGTATTTACAGTGAATCAAATCCCTTTGGAAGATACATTTATCGATCTTTTGTTGAAGATCCCCGACCACTAATCGAAGAATCACTTTTGTCATACCAGTCTCGCCAGTCATGCACAGTGCGCGCACGAGCCTTTGGCCTACTTTTGTAAGTCCTGTCTGGACATGGTTAGGTTGTACAAAATGCAGAATAAATGCCACAGTGGAACGCCTCGCGGAATGGTGGACAGCTATCTGCGTGAGTTTATGTGGAGGCAGAAATATAATGAAAAGGACTTTTATGCAAATACTCAATGACATGAATTAATTCCATTTATTTGAGTAAATAACTTAATTTCATTACAGCCCGCATTTTGTCTTTCTTTTTTGAGGGGGTGGGGGGGCTATATTTTTGGCGATGTCTTCTATAGAAGATTTAATTTATTCCTAACTAATTAAAATATTGGATTGACCAAAAAGTTCGTTCGTTTTTTTCTGTTTGTTTATTTTAGGAGAAAAGAAACAAACATCAGGTTTAGAAACGTAACTGAGTTTATGCAATTCATTTTCCATGCTTGATTTGGAAATCTTAATTTCTGCGAATTGTCTGGTTGTCAAACGGAAGTCTTGTTCAATTACGACTTTCACTTGATCACTGTCGATCATTTATGATCGGCCAGAGCGAGAAGCATTTCTCACTGAAAATAAATTTCCTTTTCGGAATCGAGCAAACCATTTCTTGCACAACCGTTCTGTAACAGCATTCTCCCCATACACATGGCATATCTTTATGCAGATTTCTGTAGGTTTTTTTCTTTTTCTGTAGTAAAAGAAAAAAGCATGAGATGTCGGTAGTGCTTTGCTTGATCTTCCATTTCAAGGCCTGAAATAAAAGCAAAAATGTAAGAACGCCTCTGCTCGGAGGTTTATTACACACCATCAACATACTCGCTGCACCAAATACAGGATTTGAAGAATAGGAATATAAAACGATCTTTAGTAGGCTGGAAAGATGACGTTCAAAAAACGAACAAACTTTTTGGCCAACCCAATATATACGCATAAATTACGCACATAGACAAGCATCACTCATTGTTTGAATCAGAAAGTTTACAATGTCAGTTAAATAAAAGAAAATAATTCCAAAATTACTGTCTATTTCTCTCAGTATTACTACTTGTGTCGATATTCCCTTTTGTTTATAATGGACTATCCGAATATTTTTTCTTATTACTTTCAACTGTTAATAAACAGTGATAGATACCATATGAAAAGGGATAAGTCCATCGTGAAAGTGCATACCTTCATCTGACAACGTAAGGATGGGATCAAGTATGATATGGGCCTAACTTCTCCATATTGTAAGAAGTATTCCTGAATTTATGGCACGTTAACTTAAACTACTTATCCGATCAGGCTGAAATGTTGCATGGTGGCTACTGTTATCAAATAGCATCAGATCCATACATTAAATTTGGTAAAATCGGAAGTTGAAATTCCGTAAGTTTCGACGATGACTTTTGACACTCCATCCCGAAAGAGAAAGCTCAAGCAGAACGCCCATAGAAGACGTTATAAGGACTGTTATAATTTACTTTTTAGGGGAGCAAAGTGGACAGAACCCACTTTTTTTCTTTTTAAATAAATGTACTCATCAAAGTTGCGCCTTACTGTTACATAGCGATCGCCGTGTTTGAATGGAAGGTTTGGGTGACCTCTTAAAAGTCAGGTGACCTCAAAGCAGAAATCTATAAAATCACCTGGCTTCAGGTGGGTGAGGATTCTGTATCTATTTGGCTGACAACTTTAGCAAGCGGAGGCAAAACGTGGCCGTTCTCCTATGAGTCTCAGTGATGGTGGGCGGTCGCGTAATGTGTAGCTACGTTGAGACAAGCGACCTGTATGTCTGTTTCTGTTGCTCTCTATGATGCGTGAAACTTTAAGAATGTTGTATTACAGTAGCCGACATATATAATGAAGTCAATAGTCATGTGTGTGTGTGTATATATATGTGTATATATATATGTGTGTTAGATAATGGCCCTGTGAGAGATGGACGCATCTGTGAAAGTCGGGTTTGACTTGCGCGATTTGTGGCGGTGTCACCTCGTTCAACTTGGTGGACGAGGTTCCCACAATTTGCAGTGACAATGACGAGACCGGAAGGTCAGGAGTTGGTCACACCTGGCGTGTTGATCATGAGATTTCGTGATGTCAGTTTTCCACTGTGGGAAAGTTAAATTGAGATTTAATCAGTTCTCACATGGAAACGACGAGAGAACACACAATCATGTAGCTGTTATAAAGAAGGGATTTCGAATTCCAACATAATAGCCCAGTTAGATGGAAACGATATCTACCTCTTCCTCCCTTGCAAGTGATTACGTGATTAACATAGGAATTTTAACTAGTGTGGCCTCTCTCTCTCTTCCAACGAACCTCTCCATTATCGGCTAATTAGTTAGTAAATAAAAATGGCTCGAATTTAAACAGCAAAAGACTTTGAATTTATTGAAGCAAAGGTTTCATTTCAGAGCGAAGATAGCAGCCCGAACACGAAGGAAGCAAATAGTAGTTCACATGGCAGCGACACAGAACGAAAAGAATGATGGCGGCGGCGACGGAGCGACGAACGATAGCAGCGGTGGGTAGGCTACGGAGATATCAAGCTGCAGGCGACAAGCTTAGTACGAATAGTCGCGACGCACGGCGAGGCGAAACGAAGCACAATAAGGCAGTACGAATAGTTCCAGGGCTGTTGGAATTCGCCGAATTAAGAAACAACATATCGACCCATTAGTAGATCAAGTGACGAAGAGTTCTACGAGACGAAAAGATTTCGACACAACGTATATATCAAGAATATTAAGAACTTATTATAAGCCAATAATGTAACATATATATGTGTGTGTGTGTGTGTAAGTAACATGGTTTGTTTTTACGGCATATCAAACTCTGCCGATCATATAGTATGAACCAAAAATAGAATCTATTACCGGCCGAGTTTGATATGCTGTAAAAACAAACCATCTGGTAGAAAAATCTAATTTTGTTAGCACTCTTAGTGGAGGCATAGTTTGTAAAAAGTGGAGTATTTATATCTCCTGTACAATGTTACAGAAAATGTTCTCATTGACCTGCTCAAAAGGTTATTTAGGCAACACACTTGGTAATGTCTAGAACATATTTCATTGAGATCAATAGATTTCACCGAAATGTTCCATTGTAGATTAGATTAGTGGATCTTCTACTTTAAGGAAATGGAAGTGTGACCTATGTGGAGTACGGGTTAGGGCTACCCCTCCTCCATAAATGCCAGTAGGGCTTAATATCCAACAGATGATTGTTTTCGTGTTGCAGAGGTTATTGATTGTGGCAAAACTTAATAATTAGTGGATTATTTGTATCATTTAGTGTCTCAAATGATTTTCCTTGGTCTGTAACATAGACCCTTACATTGTTTAAGGGGGCCCAGGAAGTCGTCTGTAACACAGCGGACGAATCTTCAAAGCTTGAGCATATATGGCCAACGCATGTCATTTAACGTCATCTATTATGTAGCGTCTGGTGTTGATTTTAGTAGTAGCATGGTCTGTCTCTCTGCATCTATTTCTCTATCTAGCAGCATAGATGCTGTCGGTGAAGTAGCAGACTACATACTACAAGGACTTGTAAAGAAAGATTTAAGTCTAATATCGCCGCTGCTTTCTCAATCTTGTCCTTGCAGTGACAGAAAATGCGAAACAATTGATGAATATTATTTGCGCTGAGATTCTGAATGATACTGATTTAATTCAGGAGAAAAAATTTTTTAAAGTACAAACTTATGATAACAAGCAAAAAGAAAATACGTAGAAGTTGTCATTGCACAATTGTAAAAAGAGCGGATACTCCTGAAGAAGCTGGTAACACATGCTCTCTCTTTCTCTTTTTCTCTCTTTCTCTTTATCTCTTTCTGCCAGAATTGGTCTGGTGTAGTCATGCCGAGATAATCTTATTTAAGCTTCAACTAATATTTGGCCAAGGTTTATTTCTCACTAGCGGAACCCGTTGCACGTGAGAAGGTACTACCTATTGCATGACGTCGAATAAAAAAAGGAAACCGCCTATAGTTTTTCTCCCCCACCCCGTCTACCGTGTTGGCGAATGTTTTAAATTTATTTTTAAATGAAAAAAGTGATAAAGTAGAATGGGATCGAACGCTAAAACTGGCGATCATGAAACCTGCCTTCTTAACGACTGCGCCACGGTTTCGGGTTAAAAATACATGTGAAAATAGGCGAATTAACTTAAGCTTGATTATTGGCATGCGTGTTATGTTAAGATTTAGCTTCTGCCGACCAAATATAAAGTTCAACAATGACACGGTTTAGGTCATTTGTAATTGATTAAATAAATGGATTTAGGTAAGTTTTCTATAATATGCGTGTTAAAAGTGTATGATTTTGAAAATGTAAATGTATCGGGGTCTACCAGTATCTTGGCGCTTATTGAATTAAATAGCAAGTCGATTCGATCAAGAAATTGTAACCGCCATCTTGAATGATTAAATGTGTCCGGAACTGTGTTCGTTAATTTAATTCGCTTAATTCCGGAATGAATATAAATATAGAAATCATAGGTAGAATTAGAAATAACGTAATCTGATATTCGCGGAAAATCATCGGAGTGAACGGGAGCGATCATTAAGTCTTTGCGTATTGCTTTATATTATGTAGTAAATTAATACCAGGCAAATAATAAATAAGAACAGGTGTTTTGTGAAAAGTAAACTGTGTTTATTAGTTCCCGGTGTCGATGAGTGTAGTGACAGTACAGAATTGTTAGGGAGAAAAGTTTTTGCTACCACCTATATGGAGTTGGTTTGTCGTAGATGGCGGGCCAAATGTAATATTTAGTGTTAGCTGGGAAAAGAGAATAACAAATTTACTAAAACACGCTCGAGGGAATAAGTGTAATATCATGGTGAGTTTAGTAGCCCGTGATGCATGTGGTTATTTTCCTTTTCCCCGAGAAGGTAGAGGGAAAAAATCGTCTCTACTTTATATATTAGATGTGAAGTATCCTCATGTCATACTGTTCTTGCAACCTCTTTACAGAAAACACTCGAGGTGTCTAATAAGCATTCTAACTCATAGTAGCAGTGTGTATATGTCGTCACATTCTGCTCCGTCGGGTCAAACGCGTCTCTCTTCGCAATAGTCAAGCGAGTGTTGCATATTCGTGTCGACAACGCGAATATAAAACAACTTACTCCTTTACGGTTTAACTTGTTTAGTTTCTTTTTCTTTACATTCCTCTGTCGAGAATTATATGCAGCTGTTACACTACGAATTCTATCCCCTCATTGGAACGCTGCTCGGGATGGGGAAATAAGTGTCTCGCCCCGGAGCCTTCCAACACATGTATGCCTTATTTCGGAAGCCCGGAAACGGAAAATCTCACGTAAGATTAGTTTCATCACGTTTCTCCAGTCGAAATACACCGTTAACCGCAAAAGACTAACCAGCATTGATATGACAATTTGGGTGAGCCTGTTTTCAAACACCATCCAAGACAACTAGGTGAACAGTGTTCCCTTAAAGAGGTGTGTTCTGTCGCAGGTACGGTTCGTTCAGGCTATATAAACATAAAGTAATCTTCTGACAATTCGAAAAGAGCCAACTTAAAACAGCAAACCTTGCATAGACGGAAGAATCGATGTCCTTGTATAGCTTTATAATAATACTAGATGTCCCTACTTGACGTTGCCCGGAAGTCTTTTTTATTTATTAATAATTTACGTGGCTGAAAAAAGATGTTCTCGCCTGCAAATAGTGTTATTTGGATTATGAGTAAATGTTTAAAAAAAAATGCGCGATCTTTGAAAAAATAAAGTAAAAATAAAAAATAAAAGTCTATCTAGATTTTAAAATAAGAATAAATGTTTGTTTTTTTTGTTTTTTTATGCGTCCTCAGATTGAGATCGAACTCGGAATAGTATCTTTTTTTTTTAACATAGTTCACCCCCAAACAAGGCAGGCCGCCACTGTAGACGTAAGGGGCTACTGAGAAAAAGGGTGAAAGTTTTTTTGTTTTTTTGAGGGGGTCAATCTAAATTGGGAGCTGCGCAATGTGATGTCTGTTTACATTAGTTTTAAATTTCTGCATGTCAGGAAAACAGAGAGCAGGGAGAGAGTTCCAGAGTCCAGCCGCACGGGGAAAGAAGCTTTTGGAGTAGAAAGCTCTTTGGCATTTGGGGACCACAGTAAATGGATGAAATTTGGCAGATTGTCGAGCTGGTGTAGTGAATTTACGTTGTGGGGGTACCAGAGCAGCAAGCTCAATATTGTTTTATCAGATGTCCAACACCCCATGTTCTAATGTGGCTGCGTTATTATATTTGTTTCACTGTATACGAAAAGAAAACAAAAACATTGAAAATTTAAAGGTAAAACAAAAACTTTATTACGATATAAAAAAAAACAACTTTAAATTCAATTTTGGAAATAATTGACTCTTTTTCTGGTGGTTAAACA
The DNA here is from genome assembly GCA_963556195.1 of Sepiola atlantica. Lineage (NCBI taxonomy): Eukaryota > Metazoa > Mollusca > Cephalopoda > Sepiida > Sepiolidae > Sepiola > Sepiola atlantica. The sequence goes on along the minus strand of OY744529.1, from coordinate 90,043,842 downwards.
GACTTTATTTAAGTCTATTTCAGTAAGAAAACGAAATGTTCACCGATTTTTTTTTCTTCCTCACATCACGAAATGTTAACTTTTAACGTCTGAGATTGGCGCATGTCGGGGTAAAGGACAGGCCTTACATTTTCTAATTGGAGTTTGTTTTTTTATTCTTCTGAGTTTTTTTTTTGGGGGGGGGGGCTTCTTCTTTGGGCAGTGTTTGTTTGTTTAGTTTTGCAGATCCTCGAATATTTCATGCCTTTGATTTCAATGCCATCTTTGGTTCCAGTCTTCGTTCATTGAAGAATTTACAGATTTACCAAACAAGTGTCGAGAACGAGCTCAATGAACTGAAAAGAAACAAAATAAATATTGTCACAATGTAAGAATATGAGGTTATTTGTCGTTTCCCATCCAAAATGGCGGACAACTGTGACTTTAAATAGCCGTCTGCTTTTTTAGGAAAATTAATATACTTAATGTTATCATAGGTATTTAGATGTGTCTCCGTAGCTCAATTAGAGGCTCTGTCTCTCAATCTGGCACATTGTTACGAGTCATTCATTCTTATTACTTTAGTTCACCCCAAACACGACATATTGCCACGGAGACATAAAGGGCCACGAGGGGGGGGGGCTTATAAGGGGCATCCTAAGTGGGGAGTTGTGCAACAAGGTGCTTATTCACATTACATTTAAATTTCTGCATGTTGGTACAGTCAGGGAAACAACGTATTTGTAGCTTGTTCTTGGGGGAGTAGTTTTTGAAAAAAGTCGTAATTGAAACATGTACGCACATATGTAGCCAAAAATGTGTGTATAAATTAAAAGTTATACTAAAATACAACTCTCCTTGTTATTAAGCACTAGCTTACAAGCGCCGTAACTTCACTGCTGGTTCATAGATATTTATCCAATCATACAAACGCTATATATAATGGTGGAGGGGGAGTGCTGTTCTGTTTACCTGTTCCATATTGATTCGAATCTGGTTTGTGCTTCTCGGGTCGCGTTCCTGAAATCTTTTTGTAACCAACTTCAGCATAACACAAGCGTTGATGAAAGCATCGAACTTGATCGATCCTGTTCTCCCTTTGTCATAAATCGAAACCACCATTTGACTGAAGTGACCCGGACTGTCAAAAAAGAAAAAAAGAATTAAATAATTGGTATGCTATATATAAATATCTTCATATTATAGAAACCACATCAAATATAGGAAACAAATTCTTACAAATTCACCTAAGATTCGGTTTTTATTTGAATGCAATTGTTTCGGCCTATCACCAAGATATATGTAATGATCGAAACGCATAAGGCATTTATTTTTCTTGGAGAGGCTATCATCAGTGCTCGTAAAAAAGAGAGTAACCCTCCAGACAGGAAAATACTGTATTGCATTCATTTATTTCTTTTTATATTTTGTTTCACTATATATTATAAAATATCTTGTTTTTCATTTTTTTTTTCTTCAATGGGGTAATTTACTCCGTACATACAAACCGCGGCACCTTCGTACGATACGCTTTCAGAATCAGTAATGTATAGTTTTTAAAGAATTTATATTTTAGCGCTCGCAAACCTTACGATCGAGCACTTTATAGATTTATATTCAACGTACCCTGATACAATATATATATAAACATATGGAGTTATCTTGTCATATTAATTTTTAATTTTTTAATAGTAATATAACAACGTACTTAACTACAATTTATTTCAAAATTTTCTTACACCGGCCCAGATGATTTCTAATATGAAGTAGTTTTAAATAATCACTTAAAATTGCAAATTAGCCTGTAGGATAACTAATCTTAAATTGAATGTACTAGACGTTGTCTACCTTGCGTTTTTTAAAAGTGCAAACCAATTAAAATGACTTCATCTCGAACAAGGCCGGGTAGGTACACCCGCTATGTAATAAAACACAAGAGCTTTAACTTTAGAATAGTTCCGTGCATGGATTACTGTTTAAAGTTATCCATAGATGAGAGAGTATCTAGTCAAGGGAGATAATCACCAAAAAGAGTTAACGTACGACATTAACTTATGATAATCCCTTCGTCAAATAACCAACTCGTATTATTACATTAAAAAAAAGGGATTAAAATGTTAATGTTTTCAATTTCTAATAGAACAGAAACATGAATTTTAATTGCACAATTTCAAAAAATAAGTTGCGTGATTCAGACCGTTGTAATCAGCGGGGTTGTCGTCATGTTCGTAGTTTCAGTTGTTTTTCCTCGAACTTTCTTTCAACAGTAACTCAGTTCATTTCACAGCCAAAATGGCGGACAATGAATCGGCTGCATGTTTCTGATGTTTTTACGACCTCACAAATGAGTAAGTAAACCCAAATAAATTGTTTGGGATAAATTTCCCAACTGTATTTCCTTTAAAATAATTTAAGATAATTAGTCCAAAACAATTCATTAAAGGTTACTTAATTATTTGTGAGGTCGAAAAAATGCATACGATTCATTGTCCGCCATTTTGGCTGTTAAACAACGAATTAACCTATTTTTTTAACACACGTCCTCCTCTGATTGTTTTTAAAGCCAGCGGCAAATTATCTTTATTATTGACTATTAACTAGTTTATACTCACTCTTTGAGCGAAGTTGGTACAATACCTGGGTATGTCAATTTCCATCTTTACTTAGCCATTACCACTTTATAGCTAGTACGAAGAAAATATTTAGAATTTCGTGGAAAACATGTTACTTTAAATTCGTATGAGAGGAAGTAACTAAGATGAATGTGTCTACATATTGTTTTTATTGAAAAAAAACATTAGTAATTATGTTTTTAAGCAAAATAATTCGCTTTGAACTAATAACGAATATCTTATATCTGATTTTTGCGGATTATGTAAAAAAGAGTCATTTAGTTTTTTAATATTTATTTTATGTTATGTTAATTTCTTTAAATTTATAAAACGCGTATCCAGTTTTTTTTTTTAACTTTAAATTTGTGTAAGATTCGAACTCTGGTATTGATATCGTAAACACTACTACCTCAGTAATGTCTACTCTGCCTATTCCTTTTCTGTTAACTAATTACTGGTTTCGATTTACATACGAACTGAAGAACTCCCAAAACACCAGAATAGTAGGTAGATAGAATATTTATTGAAGTCATAAATGTTCAGTTGCGTCGCTGATTTTAGCTGGGAGTCAATTTAGAAGGTTTAAATCAGCCAGAACGACGAACAAGAGTGTACGTCTTGCCGAATCCAACTGAAATAGAAATATTACACAAAAAAGGGGTCACCATTCTTCCTCAAAATAAATAATGGCTCAACAACTAAATAAATGTTAATATTTATTCACTGGAACAAAGAGAGATGGTACAATGGGCTTATTCATATTAGTTCAATAATGCCACATCCTGGAGTTCGGCATCTTGTCCGCCTGTAACGAAAACAGAACAAGACCAACACGGAAATACGTCTTGTCGGCTTGAGGAAAAACTGCGAACTGAAGTTAAAGTCGCGTATTTTTCTTGGCGCCAAAACGCGTATGAAAATCGCTCCATGTATGGGGGCTATATACCACGTTGTAAAGAGGCAATGATTACGCAATCGTAAGGCCGAATTACCATCTCGGTTTAAACTAGCGTACATCGATACAAAATAGTTCGTTCATGCAACTGCTACAAATGAAATAAGTATTTTTTTAAATGTAAACATGACTGTTTTGAATTATTTCTCTCTAAGCCCTCCACCCGGATAACGCCAGGTAAATACACCTGGTAGACAAGACAATCAATGAACCCAGACAAAATCGCGAAACAAAAATGTATCTTTTTCATTCTAAATTTCCCGCTAACAGAAGGCTAACCGCATGTTGATGATTGTTTTACAGTATTCAGATTAGGTGTACAAAGAAAAAACGACTTAAGAAAAATAAAAGATTTCAATGATAAAAATAGATTAGAATCTTCTGGTTTTACTACTTTACAAGAGGAAAGAATGAGGGAGGGGGGTCCATCGTACCGATGGGGGTATAAGGTCCTTTACACACGCGAATTTATTGTCTCGTCGCCGTTGCCGCCATCATCATAGCGGTGAGCCCCGATTGCTTTTTCGTTCGTTGATACAAAACCACGCTAACACTTAATTTATAAGGATTGATTCAAAAAGGCAGAAACTTTGCATGCGTATGAGAGATTTCACTGCATCAGCTGTCCGACGCGTGCTTTATTTACTTCTTTCCCACGTAAGTATGATGTGGCACAAGGCCAGAAAGTGGGAGAATATGCAAGCGCCCCAACAGAAAAGCCAGTCTGGCCTCTAAAAATAGCCCGGGTAGCTCTATCGGCATTCCTCGGTAGAGGCGCTTCAGGCAATTGGCAATAAACTAACTCCTAGTCAAAGAGGGAAAGCAAGGCCTGGGAGGGTGGACCTCCTAGGACTACCCAATATCTCAATCGGGCATATAAAGGCCACTAAAATGGCCAGTCTCTGTCGCACTGATTGTCGAGAACGGATTCTCGATTGGTATTTAGGCGGTCCAATCATCAACCAACTTTCGCAAACTTAATCATTTTGGAATCTGCCCGACGCGTGCTGTCCCCGCTTTGAGGGCAGCGTGCAAAAAAAACACGTATTCTCTCGTTCAAGTCTCGCCGGCTAAGGGCGATGAAAAGGGCTCTGCTCATAAATCACGTGTCTTGAGTAACTTCCGTTTGGTGCCTCCTCTCCCCCCAACCTCCACACTTTTCGATTAATCCGATTACTACTACTTAACAATGGTCAAAATAAGTAATTAGATGTTTATATATTGAACACGGCTTTTTTGTGGTGTTTATTTTAATATTTACGCTCGCGTGAGAAATCTATTGACAAGACAGATCTAAAAAGCTAAATATATTACACACACATGTATATATATTACGCTAACTTTAATATAAATGTTATTTATTTTAACAATAAATAACACACATTGTTTAAGGTTTTGAAATTTAAAATATTTTCCTACGACAACAATGTTTTCAAAATATGTCTACTCCTATTCTGATTCAAATCAGCGTAAGCCGCGCTAATAGCCATGACTTGTCTTTTTCTTCCATCGCCATAAGGCTGCATTCTATCTCGGAAAATATGGGAAAAAGCATTTTTTGCTTTGACAAGGGAGTTATATCTTCGAAAGTTAAGTTTAAAATAAATTTTATTTATTTTAGAAAAAAAAACACACACATATTGTTTAACGTTTTTTCAAATTTAACCCTTGAATTTTTTTGTTTCAAATATGACACATTTCAACAAAATGCCTATTTAATATAATATTAAACGAAAATGTCCTATACTGCAACTTGTTTCACATCTGCAGCGAGCGTGTTGTCCAGCATGAGTAGGTATCAGTATGATGTTGCATCAGTGCACCCGCTAAATTAGTAATCAATAACTTCGATTATAAAATATTTTTCGAACAAATATAAAAGATAAATCATTTAAAGGTGATATATATATATATATATATATTATAATATAAAATGAAGTAATAAAATAAGGTGTCAATCAAATTTTATTAGAATTCAAAGTTCAAGCAAAGTATCTTAAAGTCCTTAGCTCATGAGTTTTCAAAGATAATTATACTTTGCTTGAACTTTGAATTCTAATAAAATTTTATTGACACCTTATTTTATTACTTCGTTTTATATTATAATATTAATGTTCTATCCAGTATATTGAGCATCAGTTTTTATCCGGATGTTTAACTAATTATAAGATATTAGTTGACGCTTATATCTTTTGTTGGATTGCTTCATATATATATATATATATATATATATATATATATATATATATATAAACTATACTTTTAGAGAATTGAACCCATAGTGAACTGGTTTAAGCTCAATATACGAGATAGAGCAATTATAAAGATAAATGAAGGAAGAGAGATAAAGATGTGGGGATGAACAATCTATTTCATTTTATACTGTTCAATGCAAGGTGTACTCGATAAAAACATGTTTATTTTTCTTTCCTTAAGCTAGGTTTTTCAAAGATTAAAATCTTATCATCAGAGGAATTACATAGATGGATATGGAATAGCCAAAATTTGAAAAATTTAAGAAACAATTTAAAGTATAATATGATATAATATAAGAAACAATATAATAGATTTGTCATCCCCCACATCTTTATCTCTCTTCCTTCATTTATCTTATATATATATATATATATATATATATATATATATATATAATAATTCGCATTTTTATCCCCTTTTCTCCTCCCCTCTCCCCTTCTATCTCTTAATTATTTATGTCATTCGCTTCCTCCCACTACTTCTTTCACCATTCGCCCACCCCTCCTCCCACTATCTAAAACATTCATGAAAATTGTTTGAATTTCCAAATATTGATTTTTTTTTAGAGTTTTCAAATATCTATGAAACCATTTTAGAATTTCCAAAAGGATTTCACAAATATTTAATAATATATATAACAAATGCTTTTTCAGAGATAAGAAACTATTATTAATTTAAAGCAGTTTTATTTACTATATTGTTTGTACATTTAGTTTAGTTTCCAGATACATTGTGATGTCATAATAATAGACCCTCTCTTCCACCCCCCACCCCCTTCTGTCTCTCTTACTTATTTACATAATTTTTTTTTCCTTCGGCACTTCAGATGAAGGGTGCACGGTGGCAAGCAAGTTAGTCAGATAACAACGCCCACATAGTTTTATTGGTGTACTAGACTACCCGTGACCCGTTGGGTCAGTATTTGTTTGCCTATTATTAAATATTTGCAAATTCAAAATTGTTTACATAAATAATTCGAACTTCCAAGTTACGGCTGCTGCTGCTTTCAAACAAACATACACGTCTGCAGAGTTTTAGTATTATACTAGATTCTCAGGATGATTACATGGATGACATCATCATTTTATGACGTCATCCACTGTGCCCGGTTATTCTCCATCTGTTTTAATAGATGATGCCATCTAGTGTGCACGGAGACAAATAACAAGATAAGATTAACAGAGTTTTAATATATATATATATATATATATATATATATATATATATATATATATATATATATATATATATGAGAAAGGAAGGATGAGAGTAATCCGACGTAATGGGAAATGAAAAAGGAAAAAACAAAAGATGTTTTTTTTTATGTATTCATCAACGTTTCGTCTTTATTTGTAAGACTTCCTCAGGATGAATATTTTAAGAAAAATGTCATGCAAGTACATAGAAATATTGGGTTGACATGATGGGTTGATGAGAAGAAGTAGTAGCCGTGGCTACTGGGGGCGGAGGACCAATGTCCGGGCTAAGAGAAGTCAGAGTCCATTATCATCATATATAAAGTGTATATAATGTGTGTAATTCCTTGCCTTGAATTCTTCAGACCATGTAACACACTCACATTGTCTGTTTACGCTCGCGTTATTTTATTTTGGTGGGCTACTCTTTCAACTTTTGGTCCTATGTTTACCAATAGTTATACATCATTTCTATCACACATTAAACGTTCTCCCCATAAATACAGCAATTTAAACAACTACTAGACGTACCCGTTATCCGTTTGGGTCACTCCCACTATTCTACTTTGAACATTAATAAGCTGTTACATATCTATTAAGACATTGTTCTTGCATAAATAAATAAAAAAATAAGTGTCTTTACTATTATACTTATATTGAAGTATTGGTTTTCTTTATTCTCATATAGAAGGAAAGAGAATTATTATTTTGCTATCTAATTTTCATACGTGCTTGTGGTTTGTACAGACACGCGTATCTATATTAGATGGTCACGCCTAAAAAAGAGTAATTCTTTCGTTTAGTGCTCACAGACACAATAGTAAATATCAGGGTGGTTGAATCAACATAGAGTGAGAGGGGCGAAGTATAGATAGATAGTTAAGAGATAGATGGTATGGCAGCAGAAATTGCTTTTAGGTATCGACTAGACAAGGGCTCAAATCAGCGGCTTCTCTTTTTTTTCCAGTTGTTTTTTTTTCAGATTGGTCACACGTGATAACGTCCATAAGAAAAGAGCCGTAGCACGCCCAACAAGAAACTTTCACGAACTCCCTCACACACAAGTTCGAACAGATTCTCATATAGGCAAAATTATACTTGTCTTATTCAAGAACTCACTCACGTACATGGGATAACAAACGAGAAAGCATTCAATGGAGGTTGTCACAGCGATATCAATTAATACCTCCTCATTTTCAAAGTAATTATTCTTCAGTCAGAATCGTTTTCATCCAAATTATTTCTTCATATTTGTGTCTTACCACTCGCAAAAGACCACTTTTTAAGACATACATACTCACACAATCTACCTAAATTACACACTGTCACACACAAACTCACACGGCGACAGTCGAAATAAACATGTCTTCTCAACGTCTTCTTACAGACTAAATAACTCATTCAGTTGGAACGTTCATAAACACCAGGGGTGGGCAAACTTTTCAGAGCAAGGGCCACATTGAAAAAAACAAATTGTACTGGGCCGCATAGTATATTTTCCAATATAAATTATATCTGAAATAACCGAAATATATGGATTGCAAAGCGTAAATGCAATCATTTTTCATTTACTAGCATTTTGAAGGGCCGTATGAATTACATTGCCGGGCCGCATGCGGCCCGCGTGTCGTAGTTTGCCCACCCCTGATATACACTCTTAACTCTCATTATCTACTAATTCTTTACCTTTTGTTGTCCTAACATGTTACGAATAAAACATTTATAGTTTTGTATGGACATACTTCGTTATTTTTTTCTTTTGGTGTTGCCTATTCCTCTACATGATTGACTGGTTCAGTTAATTATAAATTACGGCTAATTGAACAATTAAAACAATTTTTCAAACACAACTCAATCCCAGAACTAACTTTATTTTAGTATTATTTTGTTATTAAAATATATAGGAAAAAGCCTTAGGAAAACGAACGTTGATTAACTCACATTTAGTATAATAGAGAGGTGTGTGCGGATTGTACCTGAACGGTAGTTACCTTAATGATTATGAAACTTTATGGCCCTAATTATAGAAATTCAAATGAAATACTGTTTACTTACAGAGAGTATCCAAAAGTGAGCAATGCCCGGTACAGTTCTTGGCTGTCGATCGTTCCCGATCGATCACTGTCAAAACTGAAACAAACAAGAAAGACAATTTTTTTTTAAGAAATAAAAAGAATCCATTATATAAACGTCTTTTGAATTATTCGGACTACTATCCTCATCTTGGTTGTTATTTTCACAACGCTTCGGCCGAGGAAACCTTCGACCTTCTTCAAACTCGGGAATCTATACGGAATTTCCTTTGGAATTTGATTCCTATAACAATGGATCTGAACTGTATAAAATATATATTTTTTTTTATATTATCATCTCTCTCTCTCTCTATATATATATATATATATATATGAGAGAGAGAGAGAGAGAGAGAGAAAGAGAGAGAGAGAGAGAGAGAGAATGTTCGCTCCCCTATGGATGGGGCACTCTGATATAGGAAATTAATTTCTACTTAAGTTTATAAGCAAGATTGTTCCCTAAAAGGAATTGAATCCTTGTAAGTTTACTGATATCTTGAATAAAACTGAATACAAAAGATATATTTCTTCAACATTCTAGCAGGATGCAAGTTGGCTGAGAAGACAATAGCGTTAGACTTTCACGGTCACTAGTAACTAAGGTCCATGGTTCGAACCTTGAGATTGATACGTCGCTGTTTTTAACCACACTGATGGGTCTTCAAAAGATGAAACACGTGGCTGTGGATAACAAAATATTATATATATATATATATATATATATATATATATATATATATATATATATATATATATATATATATATATATATATTCGCTCTCCTATGGGTGCAGCAGTCTGGCGTATGGAAAATCTTGATCGCGTATTTTGATCAATTTTTTTCCAATGATCGGATAATCTTTCATAGATTTTGAGTAAACGATTGAAAAAAAAAAAAAAAAATTCTTAAATTTTTTCTTACCCGTCAAAAAGTGATTGCCATTCGTTTATATAATTCCACAGGGCGGAGAATTCTTGAATGTCGATGGTGCCAGACCTGAATGAGAAAAAACAAAACGTAAATCAAAACGTAAATTAATCAGTTAAAATAAATAAACAAATCGATAACCAAAAAATAACAATTACAAAAAAATACATTTTAAATTTCAATTATTCTAGCCATTATAGAAAAAAGTAGTTCTTAATTACCGCTCTAATATACGAATACCGGTAAAAGTACAGAATAGTTAACACTCGAGTAAAAAAAAAAAAATACATAATTTATATAAAACGCATTAGAATTAAATGCTCTACCGAACCCGCATAGTTTTAACGCGTAGAAACGATTTGTAAGAGATTTTATACGGTTTTTAAAAGTTTGCCAAATCGTTTCCATACGTTAAAACTATTTCATTCTATTGCGTTTTATAAAAATTGTGTTTTTTTACGAGTACTCGAGTGTTAACTATTCTGTACTTTTACCTGAATATCAAACATGCACATCATTCAATAGATAAATTACGTTTTATTTACGTTTTCTATTGAACAGAAAACTCCTGGTTGGTTATTTAATGGCGAAGAACAGTACATATTTTAAACGGCTGTTCCGGACAATTATAATACCAGCCGGGAGAATTCGCCTTGCCATCGTTCTGGCAACCTAGGGCCTGAACCATCAGCTTCTTTTTTTGTCTTGGTGAGGTATGATCCGGCTCTGTCCTACAGGTGTGCCCTTCCCATGCATTACCTCCTCCTTCGAGATGGAGGTTGATTAATTGCCGGTCGTCTAAATATAGCACACATTACCCATCCTTACGCCTAGCCGTTGTGTTCCAAAATTCATAATGGTCGGTTAATTAGTTTAGGAGTGAATCGTTTACAAAGAAATATATAAACATATACACATACCTAACTCTATATAAATAGAGATATACATATACCTAACTTTATATGTTTGGTGTAGGATGAAGTGTAAGTCTGTATCGGACCGAATCTCCATACCTGGATTTGTTCCGGTCCCGGTTATGTGGGTCGTCGTTGATGGTGATGGGTTTTTTCCCCCTTCCAGAGTACCCGTCTCCCTACGCTTAATTGACTTCTTCATACCTAAGCTTGCTGCAGTAGGAAGCGGGTAAATAGGGGTCTATTGTATACGATTAGCTGAAGACAAGTTGATATTTCGCCCGTAATTGTGAGAAATTTCGCGTTCGTACCTTTCCACATGGTATTCGTGCGTAGATGGCCACAATATGCATGGGGTATTATTACCACATCTGAGCTGATGCACCAACCACGAGCATCCCCCCTCTTGGACAGGGTGCAAAGAATCATTTCTAACCTAAGTCACGCACTGTCTAGTGATAGGACGATTCCAATATTTTTCCTGATTCCGATACAATTACTGATTCCGATTCTATTCAAATTTCTAAATAATTAGTTATAGAGTTGTTGTTTTTTAATCTTCGAATTACCGTAAAATGTGCATATATTTTCACAAAAGTAAAAGTACACTTAGAGGGGTGGCGTACATTACACGAATAAATCTTTCCAACTATTTTTCTCTAATCTTTTCCTCGTAATTGATTGAAAATAGTGATTTAATAAACTCATTGTGTGATTCTCATCTACATTTTCACTTGTGGCATTTTTCCTATTCATCCATGCGTGCCATTTTATCTGTGCCATTTTTACAGGTGCCATTTTTACAGGTGCCATTTTTACATGTGCCATTTTTACCGCGCCATGTCTTCCGGCTCCATTTTTACTTAAAGTCGTTATTATGATATATAGATTTCGGGGGGAAGGGGTTAATACCAACATAATAAATAAGAAAAAAGAAGTCTCGATCTGAGAATGATGTAGTCATCGAATAAATAAATAAATAAATAAATGATTTTATTTGTTTTAAAATTGCATCATGTTTGGTTTTCAAATGTGCCAACCTAGATAACAGACTACGTCAACACAAAACACTCACTATTTAGATGTTTGGGCATACAAAGGATCAAAAACAAGGTTCACAAAGTATGCAAACATTACAATTGTTGTGTGTTGTGCTACCATAGTCTCATACAAGAGACAGGCAAGATTGCAAAATCAGGAATATTTATATTGTAAGTTTTTACTTACAATATAAATATTACTGAGTTAAAAACATAATAAATAAAATAATAAATAAATGATTTTATTCATTTTAAAATTGCATCATATTTTGGCTTTCAAATGTTAATATAAAATATTCATATACACGGATGCTTCAAAGATGTGATCTATTTCCTTATTCAAAAAGCGCCAAACCAGCGCAGCACGTCGACCGGACTTTACTTCACTTGAAACTGTCGTCTTTAACAACTTGACGTATTTTTATGAATCTACGGTTGATCCCCCCGGGTTAATACCAACATAATGAAGAAGAAGAAAAAAAGAAAAAAAGTATTGTTCTGAGAATGATGTATTCATTGAAAGTCTTATCCTAAAAAAATAAATAAATAAATGATTTTATTCATTTTTTAAATTGCATCATGTTTGGATTTTAAAAAAATGTTTTATCTAAAATATATAGGTTTTTGTTTTTCTAGTAGTTTAAAAACAATAAATATTTATTATTTTACTATTAGTAGCAGCAATGGGGAATTAAGTTTTAAACAAAAAATTAAAAGAATCGTTTTTAGAATAAAAAATTACGTTCAATGTTTTTTTTTAAATTCCGATACCCTAAAAAGTTCCGATTTTTTCGATTCTCGATTCCGATTAATTGTCTCAACACTAGGCACACTTTGATAATCACTCCATTCCAATGCTTAGATTACTCTGCTTTTTTCTGCAATCTTCAAGGATTGTCTTGTTGATCAACACTTGGTTCTTCGTGCCAAAACACTTCCTCCTCCATCCTGCTTGTTCTTTTTCGAGGTATGCTCCAGACGAAAGGTGTTCATAGATGGTGTCTGCAAACAGGCCAGTGAAGAGCTTGTGGGTGGTAGTGAGACAACAGATGGGTCTGTATTTACCTAGGGCGTTGCGTCTTACTAGTTTTGGGTATGAAGGTTGTATCACCTTTATCTAGCTATGCTGGTATGAACCCCTCACCCTCAACAGTCTGGTGAAGCAGCCATTACAGTAGCTATGAAGTGATGTTAGGTGCTTCAGTCATAAATTGGGTAAGTTGTCTATGCCAGTTTTTTTGTGATTCTGGAATTGATCCGACTTTCTCTTTATCATTCCAGGCGTTATCTCTGGCTTTGGCATTTCCGGCATGTTTTTATTACTTTTAGTTATATCCAAGATCCACTGGGCCTCTTGATTATATGGTCCCTCATTATTAAACAGAGGCCTCCAGTTATCTTCAAGCTCTTGTTTTTTTCGGGTGGATTTTCTACAGTAATCGCTTCTCTTATAAGATTCCTGTAGAACAGTCTCCCATTTTTAACCGTTTATTTTCCATTTTGGCATTGTCTTTATTGACTTTTATTTGTATTCATTTTGGCAAATGCTGATATTTTGCCTTCCAGGTCATTTGCAATATTTCTTGTTCCCTCTATATTTCTCTTATATTTTGAACCTTTAGGTGATGTTCTTCAGCCGCCTATGCACGGTAGGGGCTGCAAAGAATTGTTTTCATCTGGGACAATTCCTTTCTGCAGAGGTTAACTTTCTTTTGACGCTTCAGTTTCCAAGATAGTGACGAGTAAAATTAATTCCCCGAACAGAACAGTTTTGCAACAATTTTATACCCCAATACCAAGATTAAAATCAAGATATAATGATACTAAACCTTATGTCTAGAATTCATTCGATTTTTGTGAAATGTTCACAATATGGCTTAGATAGCAATTAATAAATATTTCCTAAATTTCAGTTTCTTTGGAGTAGGGGGTATAATATAAGCGCAAACTCCCATTTGAAAATTCAAATATTTCAGATTTGTATTAAATTTGATTCATACTGATTAGACACCAATGAAGCAAGATTCCCTGAATTTCAATTTCTTCTTAAAACCCTTTAAGCTCAAGCCTTAAATTTTAGACATTTTCTTGAATCAAAATCATGTAATGGATTTTGATCAAAATTAGAATAAGGATTCTATAACAAATGAAAATTGGTTAGTCAGAAGCAAAGTTTCATTTCTCAGCTTAAATGCTATCTGCGTCTGACTTTTAAAATCCGACAAGATCACTTTATATGTTAGATATATATAATATGAGCCGACGGGTTTGTTCACTTACCATTTGGTATCAAACATACTAATCATAAGACGACAGGTCCGTTCATCGAATGATGTCCAGTCACCATTCGTGAGTGCCCTCTGAAGTTCGTCCCAAGATATACGGCCGCTGCGGTCGGTGTCTACGGTCTGAAAGGAGAAACAGTTCAGAAGGATAACAAACTAACAATTCGACTCGAAGAATAGAATAGTGCATCACGTGACCCCAAATACATCACAAAGGTATGCCTATTAATAACCGACGAGCACCGCCCGTCGAAATTCAACGTTTAATTAAAGAAATGTTTTAACTAATGACTCATCACTTATCAAGGTCAAACGCGCCTCGAGGATAAGAGTTAATGAGATGGATCGATAATCCGTTTAATGATGAAGAATATTATGAGAGGATTAGAAATGATTACTGGAATGACCAAAGTTTGATTACTTATGGGAACGGTTTATGACAAGTATTTGTTTACATTGGATTTGAAGACGACCATGTTGTAGTCTTCAGGGAAGCAATCTCATGGTAACGCGTACGACAGATAGGAAGATTCGGTTTTGTAACCTCATCTGGCCATAGCAACTTTTGATCGCCCAATTCTTCGTTCTCGGGCGGTTGAACGCCCTCGAGTAGTGATTCTGGGCCAGGGGCGAAGAGGGCTTCAAAAGAGGGGGACCTCTATGTCACCAAGAGGTAATAAATTTATTATAGATTATTATTTACATATGTATGTATCTCGTCGCATCAACAAAGTTAAGCAACATTTAGCCTGGTCATTACTTAAATGGGAGATCATTTGGGAATACCAGATGACGTAAGTGTGGAAGTAGAAATGGTTGTAAATTAACTTTCACTAATACCCATTTGAAAATGTATGAATTCGTCGCTACTCGACTTACCAATGGGTGAAATTGTCTGGGCAGACCAAACTCTCAAACCTTGGTAAGGCAACTAGTCTAAGAGAAAGGAAACTCCGGAGTAAAGCAACTGTAATCCATGTCAATACTGAGATGGGTGACCGTTTAGAAATACGAGGTACCGCACTTTTGAAATAGGTAGTGGCTGTAAAATGTGCCTTCTAGAGGAAAAGGAAAACTAAAAAAACAACACTTAAATCTTCTCCGCTTACTCCAGCATTGCATTCGATCGCCTTGGAGTTCCCATTGCTACCGAACTTAAGCAATGCCGAGACATGAGAAGTGCGGTTTGAAATTCTGCAACCCTTGCTTCAATCTCTTTATAGTGTAAGTCTTGTATATGACCCTAAGCTACATACGTCGGCGAGGCCCCAATTTGAAAACTGTAGGGAATGTGGAGTCACCCATTTGTTGCCGTCAATATCAGGTCCACTTTGACCCGGGGTGGTAGTGCCAGCCACGGTTTCATCTCTGTGTTAAATGGAATTTATCGTTTGCTGACTATTTACTTTCAAAATATATACATACAAAACAAATGAATATACCAACTATCCTAATATTTATCAAAAAGATATATGCACGGTTTCGGCATAAAATCACTCAACTTGCTTCGCTGAATTTTATATCGTAATTTTAAATAAATGCTATTGAAAGTTAAATACTAATTTACTAAAAGGTGTTTATTTAATTTTATAAAGTAAACGTTTAAGTGAGCAAAAAATGATCATTATTTTTTGTCTATCTTATATAAATAGAGATTTTGTCCGTCAGTCTCAATTTTTAAAACGTAATAAATGCATTGCGG
This sequence comes from Sepiola atlantica, assembly GCA_963556195.1. Taxonomy (NCBI): domain Eukaryota; kingdom Metazoa; phylum Mollusca; class Cephalopoda; order Sepiida; family Sepiolidae; genus Sepiola; species Sepiola atlantica. Next base: position 90,027,903 of record OY744529.1, on the reverse strand, counting down.
AATTTGTCTCATTTCGAAATATCAGAGATCTTAACTACTTTTAGAAATGGAAAATATTGCATAAATAGTAAAAATAAATTCCCAACAAATAAAGCGGATGCCATGACCGGAAATCGAAATAGAAAACCGTGAAATCCCCAGTCTGACGTTCTACCAACTATTTGAACTTACTTATAAACAGAGGTTAAAACATTACCATGACAAAATAATTTTAGCTTTCGTGTGACGACATACATTTATGGTTTACGTCATGTTTCAAAACATGAATTCAAACATAAGAGATAATAAAAAAAACTAAATAAATACATGATTAAACATTATCAATAGCAATGGAAATTATTTTAATAGTCCAAAACAATTTATTTTGCTTTAACTACGTTAAAAACAATTCAATATTTAATATATGCTAGAATTTGGGCCCTATGAACCCATAATTCTAGTAATTGTAAATTTTAATTTTTTGGTTAATTTTTAAATGACTATTAGTGTAATAACTGGAGTCCCTCTACATGTGTTTTATTTATTACATTCACCAATACTTTCAGTCGAGTGTGTTGTTTGTGCACAATCTCGCGTTCACATCGCTTGACCAATTGTCACCGAACTTGGTCAAAATATCGGTCATGGTCTTACTTAAACCTGATTTTATTTTGGGATATTCAGATAAAGATAACAGTCAAGGTCACTTCAAAAATTACAGTCGCACTTTTGGCTCTTTGGTAACAGTAATCACCATTTCCAATTTCAGCCTAATCAGATAGATAGTTTTTTAGTTATCAACGTTCCATGGCATAACATCGGGAATACTTCACACAATATGGAGGAGTAATGCCCAGATAAGAATTTTGCCCATCCTTACGTTGTCAGTCGAAGGTATGCAGTCTCATGACTGACTTATATTCTTGTTTTGTTGTGTGAATCATTTTACTGACCAATTTCCTTCTTTTTTTTTTTTAATTCCGAGACTTAAAATCAACTTGTGGCGAATGTATACATCGTGTTGTTTCGTCCAACAAAAAGTATTATGAATAACGAAAAAAAAATGAAAAAAGATCTGATCATTATAAAAAGACCTTTTAAAAAGTTATTGGTTGAATTTTTTTAACCGATGCTCAATTTTTCTTTTCAGTTTAAGATAATTTATGACCCGTCTTCAACGAAAATAGTTTCGTTTGTAAAAATGCATTTTCTAAATTTTGAGCACAAAAGATCATTCTATGTTAAATAAACATCGAAATTGAGCCTCACTCTAAAAAGTGAACAAGTAATTTTTTTCAAAAAATGTTTATAATCTGAAAAGAAGAATAACATCCGCCTTTGATCCAGAGACATCTGCGGACGAATTTGAGGAAATACATCCGTTCGCTAAATAAAAAAAATGCACAATTGAAAAACACGTGCCAGAGGGGTTGGGTTACATTGAGTGCGAAGGCGAAATCCCAGGATGGGTGTAGCAGTTCAAGATGCGTGGGTATCCAAAAATGGTATATTAACCGGCTCTACTTTGGATCGGTAAAAAGCGGCTGGCTAGCGAATTAGAGATATCATTTCCGTCAACTCCTATGTATCCCTCAAGCCCTCTACAACTCTTACGTACTCTACTCGTTCGTCGCAAGCGAAGAATACAATCATACTATTATATGTGTATACAGTGTGTGTGTGTGTGTGTGTGTGTGTGTGTGTGTGTGTGTGTGTGTGTGTGTGTGTGTGTGTGTGTGGATTTGTTTGAGTACTTCCCACCCAGAAATGAGGAGGGGTGAGTGTTGGTGAGACTCACGTCAAAGAAACGGATGAGATCAGCATTCACGGATCCCTGCATCGGGGACCCATAAGAACGTTTCTGCATCATGCCGGCTCCCATACGGTTCTGGTTGTAGGACGAAGGAGATGTGTGCATCTGGCCACCCACCGTGATGCGTGGCACGTTAGCATTTATGGAGCCACATTTAACCGAACTCGGCCGTACCACAGACGGGGTTTCCACTCCAGACTGAGGGTGGATATTGATGTTGGGCGAGCGGCTCCTCGAATCATATCTGCAATGGACAAAAAAGACAACAAATTCCGTTGAAAAGGTTCTTTCTTTTGTGACATATTTACCTAATAATGTACTCTCTCTCCATCCATCTCTCTCTCTCTCTCTCTCTCTCTCTCTCTCTCATACAAGTTCTAAGTCTGCAATATGCGGATTTAGTTAGTATCCCAAGGATTTAAACCCCTTTGAGGTCATATATTAGTGTTAGAATAATACCGCTGTCACTAGAAATACGGAAGAATGGAATGCTTCTGTATTGTTAGAAGTGGGGTGTTTCTGTGGATGCATTTCTTGTTGATGGCCTATATAAATTGGGTTATTTTTGTCTTGTCTAAACACCATCCTCGAGTTTCTTCGGTATCTCTGTACAATGGTTTGTCAGGACAACCTGACATGCGGACACTTTACCCTACAAGTAAACCCTGACCAAATATTCAAAATAACATAGTATTCGAAGTCCAAATAAGATCCCCTCGGCACGGTTATGGCTCATACGAGGAAGGGTGCACCTTCTCCTCGTGATGTTACCTCAAGTAACAACACTTAGCTGGATACTCCACCAGACCAAATGAATTATTTTCCTGGACTCCACCAAAATTCAAAAGAGACTACAATAAAGATAAATTTTAGCATAATAAATGGGCAATTATGGAGAGGAGAATTAGTGTTCTTCACTGCTTTACTAACTCAATGTTTGAGAGGCAGCACTCGGATATCTATGTATCTCATATATAAATTAAGTGTTAGCCCAAGAAATAAGCCCCTTGGTTTCTGCGAATTTCCTTACTGAAAAAGAAATAAAACAAAAAACTCTATTGTTATGGAGGGTTAAGATAATGCTTTGCAGACGGTAACTACAACATATAAAAACATACAAATCTATCGTTACAAGAAGAATAGAAATCAACGAAGATTGTAGTGTGTTACTTGTAGTATAGATTTATTTATTTTTATATATATTTATATTCAGTTATGTTTATCCTGATATTTCGGGTATCAAATCCCATCATCGTAAGTTAGAATTACTCGTTGGGTGGTGGTAGTGTTGGTGGTGATGGTTTCTGTTGTTGTTGTTGTTGTTGTTGTTGTTGTTGTCGTAGTTGTTGTTATTTGTTTGTTTGTTTGTTTGTTTGTTTTTCTTTTTTGGTCTCTTTTTTTCTTCTTCAATAAACCGGAAATCAGTGTTGTCATAGTAACGTCTAACTGCCAGTCAGCAGTAATATGTAGTCGTCACCATTCCAGATCAATATGTAGTCGTCACCATTCCAAATAAATATGTAGTCGTCACCATTCCAGATCAATATGTAGTCGTCACCATTCCAGATCAATATGTAGTCGTCACCATTCCAGATCAATATGTAGTCGTCACCATTCCAGATCAATATGTAGTCGTCACCATTCAAGATCAATATGTAGTCGTCACTATTCCAGATCAATATGTAGTCGTCACCATTCAAGATCAATATGTAGTCGTCACCATTCCAGATCAATATGTAGTCGTCACCATTCCAGATCAATATGTAGTCGTCACCATTCCAGATCAATTTGTAGTCGTCACCATTCCAGATCAATATGTAGTCGTCACCATTCAAGATCAATATGTAGTCGTCACTATTCCAGATCAATATGTAGTCGTCACCATTCAAGATCAATATGTAGTCGTCACTATTCCAGATCAATATGTAGTCGTCACCATTTCAGATCAATATGTAGTCGTCACCATTCAAGATCAATATGTAGTCGTCAGCATTCCAGATAAATATGTAGTCGTCACCATTCCAGATAAATATGTAGTCGTCACCATTCAAGATCAATATGTAGTCGTCACCATTCCAGATCAATATGTAGTCGTCACTATTCCAGATCAATTTGTAGTCGTCACTATTCCAGATCAATATGTAGTCGTCACCATTCAAGATCAATATGTAGTCGTCACCATTCCAGATCAATATGTAGTCGTCACCATTTTAGATCAATATGTAGTCGTCACCATTCAAGATACATTTGTAGTCGTCACCATTCCAGATCAATATGTAGTCGTCACCATTCCAGATCAATTTGTAGTCGTCACCATTTCAGATACATTTGTAGTCGTCACCATTCAAGATCAATATGTAGTCGTCACCATTCCAGATCAATATGTAGTCGTCACCATTCCAGATCAATATGTAGTCGTCACCATTCCAGATCAATATGTAGTCGTCACCATTCCAGATCAATATGTAGTTGTTGTACAATGAAATCTTACAAACTGCTGTGTTCAATTATTATATTATTTATTATTAATGCGAATGCGTTTTGTTTTGTAAATTTTATATAGTTTATTAAACTATTGTCGCTTTCTTGCGTCCGTCTGTGATTGAGAGTTCCAGCTACCGGCTGAAACTACATACACGACTCTGGACCGCGAGTGAACGAAACCGACCGACGGCCATGGTTCCTATCGAAGGGGCTATGCAAAAAAGAAACATGTCTATACATACTTAATAAGATTTATTGCATCTTTATTCTATGTAATTGCTTTTAATATTGACATGTCTGAACTAAATTGGTATTATTCGTTCTTGGCATGATTTCAACAATAGTGAACGGTGAATGTTAGTGTAATATGCAAAGACGTGACCTTCGTAAACTAAGGCCGGTGCACTGAAATGTGACGTCATTAGGTAGCAAGAGAGATCTGTCAAACAGTCAGACTGTCAGTAATGAATGAGAATCTTTTTTAAGCCGTTCCTTCAGCCCCACCCTGAAGTAAACGACAAAGAATCGCCTACGCTGTACATAAAATCCTATGATATGCAGTGAAGCTGATTCGAACCGTCGACATAAACGCTACAAATGATTCTAGCGTCGAGGTCATTGAGTTGTGAGAGAGATTTAGCGATAACAGTAGTTTGTTCGAGGCGGTGTCGGTCGAAGTCGTGCAACTTTTGATTGTTGGATTACTAAACATGTTTCACTTGGATACCATAAAATGAAAATCAAAAAGTCAGAATACGACCCTGTCAAAATGAAATTACATAATTTACTACAATGCACAGATCTTTTTAAAAAAAAATAAGATTAGTCTAGTCGGATATAAATGCCATTTGAATTAATTTAATTTTATGACTCGGCGTTGTCCAGAAGCAATAAATGTAAGATTACAGTCTTACATTTAAAAGGGATAGCTCCGGTAAATAGATTACTTAATTATTATTTTTGGGAGAGATACGGAAATATAGGGAGAGGGAAAGAGAGACAGATAAAGAGACGGCTACAGAGAGGGGGGGAGAGATAGAAGCTTTAATATAAAGATGTTACACACGTTATTTAATTTCTTCTACTTTGTTTTTATGGCCCTGCACAACGCCAGGTAGCCCTACTAGTCTATTATATAAAGGGAAGTTGTCTGTGTATGTATGTATGCGTGTCCGGTTAAAACTTCAGAACTACAGTACAAACACCCACAAAGTTGGTATATTCTTAATCAGCGTTGCCTGGAATGAATAATATCTCAAATTTAGAAAAGAAATATTTTATTCTTTAAACTGGCACAGATTTTTCCGGAGGGGGGTTTCAGGCATTTTCATGTACTAAAGTGAAGTAACACTAATTTTTTAAGCAAGAGGTTACTTCCCTTATTATTCAAAGAATAGAAATAAAGAAGAGTTGTATGTGTGTACTGTGGGGAGATGAAGGGGGAAAGAGAGAAAGATAAAGAGATGGATAGAGAGGTAAAGAGATAGAAGCTTAAATAGGGATATATTACTCTTTTGTCCCGGGCAACGCCGGGTAGTCTTGCTAGTTTATTATAATGTACAGATCTTTTTATTTTAAATAAGATTAGTCTAGTCGGATTTAAATGTAATTTGAATTAATTTAATAGTCTCAAATCCACAATCAACCTTTTCTTTCATTGTAATAATATAATCACTTATAACTTAAGTCTAATGTTAAGGAGTTTAACAATAACTAAAGAAAAAAAGGTTTTCCACTCTTGTTGATGTTAAATAAATGAAAATTAAAATTAAAAAGAAAAATTGTCTTCTTAAAAATTAATTCTAATTAATAATTAATGTACATGAAAAAAGAAAAGGTAGACTGTGGATGTTTAGACTATTTTTCGATTGTGTAGATTTTAGCGTATAAAATTCACTTTTCAATTTGGTACCGTTCTGCTACCAGAGCTCCCGTTCATTAAACTAAAAAAAGCAAACAAGGAACACAAACTCTAACTTATAAACAAGAGTTATTTCTATCAGCTGGTTTTACGTTTTATGTGTTTAAAAATGTCTCCATATTAACAAACTGCCAAAACAGATTAAGTATGTTTCCAAATTAATTGTAGCGACGTACGTTAGTTTATTGTCAGCAACATGGTACAACAATAACACATAGAAATTGACTAGTGAGAATCAAAGTTCGATTTTTCGGCTTAAATGCTATTTAGGTAAAACTTTTAAAATCCAGCTGCCATATTGTTTTGTTTTTTTTATATATTAGATTAACATATACGTCTCGACTGGGACTATGGATATTGGACGTGTATCTTTCTCATGGACCAGGATTGAAGATATTCACTGTTGATTCTTTCCGCGGGGTAGGTAGCTGGTATACTCGTGAAGAATGAGACAGCAACGATCTTAACATATTTTTTATTGGTCCTAACTATATAAATATCCATGTTTCCTTAGCTAAGAGTAGCTTCTGATCGGAACATGCCCGCTGTGGATTTAAGCAACTCTGTCTATCAGGATTTTACGTTTGATGTTTCTTCACTAAAATAGTGTTAGTAACTGATCATTCAACTTCAAATCCTTTCTATGTCACGTATTTAAAATAACCAATCAGATCCACTTTTCGTATATGAGGCCCGTCGCTTTCACTGTTAATCATACCTAATTATATTTTATAGTCGCTTTATCCTACCTTTTACACGAATATTCATGCAATAAGGCCATTGAGCTCAGCTCTGGCCACTCTTACAGCTGTAGTGGGTGAAGAAAAGACGCCCCTTGCCCTCAACGACGTGTGAGTTTCTGTTGCATCCGAACTGACCAGTGAGATTTGTCAATAAGAATAAATGGAGTTCTTTTTTCCATAGAGTAAGTGCATATACGTTTGTGTTTATGCGTGTGTATTTTAATTCTAGTTTTTGTGCGTGAAGTTGCTAGTGCGTGTGTATTTCGTTTGTGTGTGTGTGCTTTCTGGTGTGTGTGGGTGTTAGTTTGTTTGAGTTAATGTGTGTACATGTGTATGTGTTGTTGTGTGTCTGTGTTTGCGTGTGTATTTGCGTGTGTGTGTGTTTGTGTATATGTTCATTTGCTTGTATGCATGTGCGCGCATATTTTATTTATCATTTTAATTCAGTTTATTTATAGAGATCAAGCCCCCCCCCCCCTCTTGAGACTAACACTTGATTTCCCTATGAGTAAAATCTATATCCGAGGGCTCTTTTAAGGATGTGTATTTGCGTGTGGGTTACGCGTGTATATGCGTGTGTGTACGCTTGTTTTTTGTGTGTGTATTTCCGTATGTACGTGCGTATGTATATTTTAAGTGTGTGTGTGCGTTTGTTTTGTGTGTGGTTCCGTGTGTACGTACATGCGTATATTTTTGGTGTGTGAGCACGTTTGTTTTGTGTGTGTGTGTTTCCTTGTGTACGTGCTTGCATATATTTTTGGTATGTGTGTGTACGTTTGTTTTGTGTGTGTGTGTTTCCGTGTGTACATGCGTGCGTATATTTTGGTGTGTGTGTGTACGTTTGTTTGTGTGTGTGTGTTTCCGTGTGTATGTGCGTGCGTATATTTTTGGTGTGTGTGTGTATGTGTGCGAGCATGTTTGAACATGTCTGTTTTAATTATTCAAAAAGCCAATTCAACGCTTCAAAACTCTAGTTTCGTGTTTGACCATTCTGGAGCCTCGGGGTGGCCGTGAGTGCGTGCGTGGGGGTGGGGGGCACATAAAAGTCACGATTCGTTTCGTCTCTCACATTAAAAATCGATATGGTAATTAAAAATCGATATGGTTATACCAATAACTAAAAATAATAATAAGGAATCGAACAATGACCGCTGATGTTTAATGTGCGTCGCGAATTTTATGCCCAGTTTATTTGAGAAAGACACAAGGTCAGCGATTTTCATGGGTCTTAACATTCCGAGAGTGCGCATAGTTTATAGTGACGTTTTCCTGTCGAAACTTCTCTATAGAGTGGAAACATGGAATTACTGCATAATCACGTAGAGACACATGGAATTAAACATAATCACGTTGACACACATAGTATTATACATAATCACGTTGACACACATGGAATTACACATAATCACGTTGACACACATGGAATTACACATAATCACGTTGACACACATGGAATTACACATAATCACGTTGACACACATGGAATTACACATAATCACGTTGACACACATAGTATTATACATAATCACGTTGACACACATAGAATTACACATAATCACGTTGACACACATGGAATTAAACATAATCACGTTGACACACATGGAATTACACATAATCACGTTGACACACATGGAATTACACATAATCACGTTGACACACATGGAATTACACATAATCACGTTGACACACATAGTATTATACATAATCACGTTGACACACATAGAATTACACATAATCACGTTGACACACATGGAATTACACATAATCACGTTGACACACATGGAATTAAACATAATCACGTTGAGACACATGGAATTACACATAATCACGTTGACACACATAGAATTACACAGATTCACGTTGACACACATGGAATTAAACATAATCACGTTGACACACATAGAATTACACATAATCACGTTGACACACATAGAATTACACATAATCACGTTGACACACATGGAATTAAACATAATCACGTTGAGACACATGGAATTACACATAATCACGTTGACACACATGGAATTACACATAATCACGTTGACACACATGGAATTAAACATAATCACGTTGACACACATGGAATTACACATAATCACGTTGACACACATGGAATTAAACATAATCACGTTGAGACACATAGAATTACACATAATCACGTTGAGACACATGGAATTACACATAATCACGTTGAGACACATGGAATTAAACATAATCACGTTGAGACACATGGAATTACACATAATCACGTTGACACACATGGAATTACACATAATCACGTTGATACACATAGAATTACACATAATCACGTTGAGACACATGGAATTACACATAATCACGTTGACACACATAGAATTACACATAATCACGTTGACACACATGGAATTACACATAATCACGTTGACACACATGGAATTACACATAATCACGTTGACACACATGGAATTAAACATAATCACGTTGACACACATAGAATTACACATAATCACGTTGACACACATGGAATTACACATAATCACGTTGACACACATGGAATTACACATAATCACGTTGACACACATGGAATTAAACATAATCACGTTGACACACATAGAATTAAACATAATCACGTTGACACACATAGAATTACACATAATCACGTTGACACACATGGAATTACACATAATCACGTTGACACACATGGAATTACACATAATCACGTTGACACACATGGAATTAAACATAATCACGTTGACACACATGGAATTACACATAATCACGTTGAGACACATGGAATTACACATAATCACGTTGACACACATAGAATTAAACATAATCACGTTGACACACATGGAATTAAACATAATCACGTTGACACACATGGAATTACACATAATCACGTTGACACACATAGAATTAAACATAATCACGTTGACACACATGGAATTAAACATAATCACGTTGACACACATGGAATTACACATAATCACGTTGACACACATGGAATTACACATAATCACGTTGAGACACATGGAATTAAACATAATCACGTTGACACACATAGAATTACACATAATCACGTTGACACACATAGAATTACACATAATCACGTTGACACACATGGAATTACACATAATCACGTTGACACACATAGAATTACACATAATCACGTTGACACACATAGAATTACACATAATCACGTTGACCCACATAGAATTACACATAATCACGTTGACACACATGGAATTAAACATAATCACGTTGACACACATAGAATTACACATAATCACGTTGACACACATGGAATTAAACATAATCACGTTGAGACACATGGAATTACACATAATCACGTTGAGACACATGGAATTACACATAATCACGTTGACACACATAGAATTACACATAATCACGTTGAGACACATGGAATTACACATAATCACGTTGAGACACATGGAATTACACATAATCACGTTGACACACATGGAATTACACATAATCACGTTGACACACATGGAATTACACATAATCACGTTGACACACATGGAATTAAACATAATCACGTTGACACACATGGAATTAAACATAATCACGTTGACACACATGGAATTAAACATAATCACGTTGACACACATAGAATTAAACATAATCACGTTGACACACATAGAATTACACATAATCACGTTGACACACATGGAATTACACATAATCACGTTGACACACATGGAATTACACATAATCACGTTGACACACATGGAATTAAACATAATCACGTTGACACACATGGAATTACACATAATCACGTTGAGACACATGGAATTACACATAATCACGTTGACACACATAGAATTAAACATAATCACGTTGACACACATGGAATTACACATAATCACGTTGAGACACATGGAATTACACATAATCACGTTGAGACACATGGAATTACACATAATCACGTTGAGACACATGGAATTACACATAATCACGTTGACACACATGGAATTACACATAATCACGTTGACACACATAGAATTACACATAATCACGTTGACACACATGGAATTACACATAATCACGTTGACACACATGGAATTAAACATAATCACGTTGAGACACATGGAATTACACATAATCACGTTGACACACATAGAATTACACATAATCACGTTGACACACATGGAATTACACATAATCACGTTGAGACACATGGAATTACACATAATCACGTTGACACACATAGAATTACACATAATCACGTTGACACACATGGAATTACACATAATCACGTTGACACACATGGAATTAAACATAATCACGTTGAGACACATGGAATTACACATAATCACGTTGACACACATAGAATTAAACATAATCACGTTGACACACATGGAATTACACATAATCACGTTGACACACCAAGTCTCGTTAGATCACATAATGATCGTAAAGTTTACTATTCTGGATTGACTTTTGAATTTTAACAATTCATTTTTAATAACTAGGAAGGCGTCGCTCAGAACACCCCTTCGTTATCTAGACAGAGTTCAGCAATCTAGTGGAGATGATCTCTTCTGTTCCTTACACCCCCTTTCGTGGCTAGTCTCTATCTACTCTAGTGTTATTTCCATGGAAGGTTATCGGTTAAGCTCCGATCTATAGTTACGCCTTGTAACACTTTCACAGCAAGAACTCGCTTTTCCACCCCACGAGAGAAGACACCTTCTTTTCCTCCTCCGTGTGTCTAATGTCAGACCCTTTCATAGAAATTACGATAGAGTAGAGAGAGAGACGAGCGACGAAAGGGGCTGTGAGGAACAGAAGAGATCATCTCTACTAGATTACGAAGTCGATTTTGAACTCTGACTAGCCAACGTAGGGTAGTCTTAGCGGCGCCTTCGTAGTTATTAATAATGAATTGTTACATTTCAAAAGTCAATCCAGAATCGTGAAATTCATGATCATTAGATGATCTAATGAGAACCGGTGTATCAACGTTATTAGGTAACCTACGCATTCATGTTTCGGTAAACGTACTTTTCCCGATAAAAAATGCTAAAAATCGTTTCCGCACGTTAAAACTATGTGTATTCGGTGGAGAATTTTATTCTGATGCGTGTGATATAAATTATGTGCGTCTTTTTTTTTCGTTTACGAATTCTTGAACGTTAACTATCTTTACTTTTTTTTACCAATATTTCACGCAACAAATAATGGCCTGTGTTGATAGACCTTCGCTTTTAAAAGATGTGAAAAAATACGGAACGTCAGAAACGGCAAAAAAGTTAGACATCGATTATAAAAAAAAATTCCTAAACCAACTGTGATTAATTCGTTTTCTTCTTGCAATTGTGGTCCAGCTTATTTTAAAATAGCTACCATCAGTAAAAAAATATATATTTTTTTTAAACATTAAAATCTCTGAAAAATGTATGATTTGTCATCATCCGTTGTCAATTCAATACATTTAATTTTAAAATTTAAGGTTTTTTTTTAAATTTTATATAATATTTTCAATGCAATGTTTTCATAATTTGAATACATTTTTAATTTTAAAATTTTGATTTATATACAAATACGATTATTTTTCATAAATGAAATCACAGACATAAAAGAAGTAAATAGACATTCGTATTATGATTAATAATTAAGACTACCTATCAGAGAGTTATGATGGGCCTAGGCCAAATATTGATTAGTTTCCCTCGCTGATAGAATTAGACAATCACTCGGTTAACAGTAGAAAGTAAAATTCCGAGGTTCGCAGTGATTTAACACCAATTTAGTCCACTTCATATTAACCTATAATATGGCACCTCTGAGACTATGAGAATTCTAATGCTTCTTTGGCCTTGTGTCATACTTAAATGTTGATATAGGATAGATATATTGATATCTGAAACACAATAAATGGTATTTAATATAAAATATCGCTGTTTCAACTTTTTTACTGCTGCTTTGTATGGCTCCGAGTGATGGCCGTCGGCGAAAGAAGCAGAAACTTTTAAAATGTATGAATTACGTGTGTGGCAAGTTTATGTACTTCTTTCATGTCTGTGTATGTTCCATACTTTTATGGATACGTTCACTTTTCAGAATTCCTGAAGATTTAGTCGAGTGATTTCGTAGATCATTTGAAACTTGGACCGATTTCAAATGTGAATTAAGTTTAAGCGTCTAATGATTCTTTTCCTTTTTTCTTTTCCTTTTTCTTTTTCTTTTCCTTTTTTTTTCAGCTTAACAACTTAAAGTCTTTGACAATTTCCACCAATTTAAACCTAATACAAGAATAGACGTTCAAACAGAAAGGCATTTCCCGCAATTCGCAATTATTTAGGTCAACGTGATAGAGCAAGCGAGACTGTAATTGGAAGAATTGTTCGTAAATTCAACCAAACTGGGTCTGTGGGAGGTGAAAAAGAAACATCGCCTTTCTCGTTTACGCTATTTAGTCGAAAACATTGCCGTAATGCGCGAGAATGTGGCCCAAAATCCAGCCACCTATTCGTCATCGCGCGCAAAAATTCAACCTCCCCACGACAAGGTAACATCGAATTTTGACACACTCACACGCTTACATCTAGTTGACTCCACGAATTGAAATCTCCTGGTCATTTGAAGCACCGTACATTCGTCGTTTGAGTGCACGAGCAAAGACAAGCAAATAAAGATTTTTCGCAAAATAATTCTCTTTAATGATAAAACCGCTTTTCATTTTGATGGATTCGTTAATATGCAGAATTGTTGCATTTTTGAGCTGATGAAAATCCAAGAACAATTGGTGAAAAGCCACTGTATTCACAAAAGGTCAGTTTGGTGTGCATTTTTTGTTAGCTGAATCATTTGACTTTATTTCTTCGAGAATTATGCCGGAAATTCTGTTACCGTGACAGGCTAGCAATACCGTGCCATGATAAACAACTTTTTATGGCCCGAACCGAATGTTATGGATGTCCAAGATTTGCGCTTCCAACAGACTTCGCCAATGCAACAATGGATTTATTGAATGAGAAGTTCCCAGGTCGCAACAGCTTACGAAACAGCAAAATCAATTGGCCAGCACGATCGATTCCTTATTTGGGGTCACCTCACAAGTAAAGTCTATGCCAACAAGCCAACAACAATTCAGCAGCCAAACGGTGAGATAATACGGTATACTGGTAAGATCAGGAACAACTCGGCAGAGACGTCATCAAATATCTTGACCATCGAGTGGAGGTGCGCCGCCTAAGCCTTAACAAATATTTGACCGCTATTATTTTTCACACTAATTACCATGACTCAACTAACATGATCCAATAGAGAAATGAATTTTCACAAATAACACGGATTTATTTACTGCTAATTTCTATCCGTCTTAAGGATATATATATATATATATATATATATATATATATATATATATAGATAGATATATATATATATATATATATATATATAAGTTCCGAATACGTTCGTCGAACACTCTCGACTAGTCTTCTATCTGTGCCCGTTTCTAGGAACATAGAGATCTTAATTTCCCTTAAATACGTGACAGTTTCCGTTGGCCGAGTGGATGTGGCGACTGCTTGCGGATTCTGGGCTGGCTCTGTGGGTCGGATTCGCGCCCCCCGACCGTCTGAGATTGTTACTTTCCTGCACTGATGAGAGCAATAGGCTTGAGACGCTAGCGTCTGTAGGTATTGATAATTTAATATTTATTCATATATATATATATATATATATATATATATATATATATATATATATATATATATATATATAAGAGGATTGTAGTTTTCAATCTTACATAATAAACGTGCCCGGATGTTTGAAAACTATTTGATGTTTCGGGAGACACCTCCCCTTGTCAAAACTACACACAAAAGAAAAGTTCGACTGTCGGAAATACAGCAAGATGGATGCCGGAAAGTAAAAATGAAAACAGGATCAATCCTGCAGATGGAGATGGGAAGTGCAACAGCAAATAATAAATCAATAAATTTTAATATTCTATCCTTTTTTTTGTTTTAACCTTTACCTTATTTGATTTGTGATATTTATTATTATCATTTATTTTTTATTATTATTATTTATATTATTTTTATTTTTCTACTTTATCATTCTGTATTTAAATACTTTAATTTGCTGTATCCTATATATTTTCATTACTTTTAACATTATTAAATAGGTTCTGTTTCCCATATTGACTGGATATATGTTGGTTTTTTTTTAAATAATACTAAAATTTTGTGTTTTTCTTGCTCAACTTATATATGTGATTTATCAGGGGCGCTGATGAAGAGACTTTTTGGAATCATTAAAAGTAAAATACAAAATAAAATTTTCTAAATTTTTTTTAGAAACGATCGTACACCAAATATTCGTTGTGTTTGAATTCTCAAATATATATATATATATATATATATATATATATATATATATATATATATATATATATATATATATATATATATAAGAGACAACTCGTGTCTAGATATCCTTTGGTAGATCCTTTCAATAGTCCGGATTAGGATCTTAGTTTCGGAAGAGAATTGGCTGATGAATTTGTCTTTCGGACCAATCTGGGTCCATTTTCGGGGGAATGAGGTTAATCAGGTCTAGACCATGTGTAGTATTTATAGAAGGTTTTCGGCGGGAATTATGTACTAAGTACGAAACTATATTGGAGCTATAAACATTTTAGAATATTATTACTGATATTAAAGTTAATTCTACTAATTAGGGTTTTTTTGTTGTTTTTATATATAAGGCTTCTAATATATGAAGTTTTAGTTTGTTAGTACTAAATTCTAAGATTTTGGTATTTTCTACTAAGAGTTTTCTGAATTCCGATCGGGGTCCGAAATTACTTGGGAGACAAATGCAAAGTAGGGCAAATTCATCAGCCAATTCCCCTTCGAAACTAAGATCCTTATTCGAACTATTGAAAGGATCTACCAAAGGATATCTAGACACGAGTTGTCTCTTATATTCAACAATACTTGCCTGCAAGAGAATATACTGCCTATATATATATATATATATATATATATATATATATATATATATATATATATATATATATATATATATATATATATATATATATATACAGTATCTACAATAAGTGAGTACACCCAACGAATTTTTTTTCTTTTTACTTCATAGAACTTTATTTTTTCGTAGGATTTAAATGAAACTCGATGTGAACATAACCATTTAGTGGTTTAATAACTTTATAAACTATGAAGGAACAAATATCTTTTCAATGCCAAAAAATTGAACAAAAACATTTGGAACAAGTAACAAAAAGTGAGTACACATGAGCATTTTAAACAAATAATCTTATTTTTAATACTTTGTATGGCCTTCATACTTTGGAATCCATTTTTTCTTCGATGAAAGCAAGTCGTCCAACTCCTTTGGCACTCATACACCCCCAAATCATTAAGCTCCCACCTCCATGCTTTACAGTTACAAAAATAAATTTCTAACCAAATAGGTCCCGCACTGTCTGCCAAACTCCAGCGCCTGCTGCATCGTCGCAGCGTTGAATCCCTTTGTTTATTTTACAAGTATTTCTATGGAATGTTCTCTGATATACTTACTGCACTTGCACCGCGTTAAAGTAAATACTATCTACCCAACCGACTAGCAGCAAGATCCCACCAGTTCACTGTAGAGGTCCCAAGATGTTGAAAAATGTTCTACTCTAATAGCTTATTTCCTCGGGCCGCTTGCCTTTTGAATTCCCTCCTTGTTACCTGTTTCTCTGACCGTATAAACATACAGAAATTCAAAGGTAATGTGAACAAACACCTTGCTGCCCAACTCCCCACCCAGTTTGCCCTTATAAATCTAACCAACTCTGGCCCCTGTCACAGTAATTCTTTTACGTTTCAGTCGCAATATGCCTTGTTTACGACGAACAAAAGTAAATAATAATAATATTTCTTTAAGCTTTGAACTTTCTGTAACACAATTTAGCGACTTCGCTTGGTATTAATAAAATACACGTAAAATTCATGTGAAACTTTAAAGGATTTTTTTCAGAATACATTTTCTCAAACTGAATTAGAATATTTATTTTTTAGAATTCTTCTTTTATTTTTAATGACTTCATTTTTATGTAAACTGAAACTTAAACTATGGTGTTTCATTTTCTTTTTGTAGCGATTTCACTTTCATAATTGTCACCTGAGTTTTAAAATAAATAAAAAAGGAATGTTTTAAAGATTTCATATGATCAAGGTATTCTCCAACGTTTATAATTTCTGAATCAAATTTATATTTAATTCTATTGTATATTTACTTCGACTAGTTGCTGTTTCGTTAAATCTACTAACAACTTGGATTGGCTTAAAAATTTGGTCTAGTACGGACGAAACGAAACCCAACGTTTATGAAATTCAGCAACACATTTACAATTCTAAATTTCATTGTTTATATTGAATAGAACTTATATCATTTATCAAAATTAAATAAAACTAATGTTTTATGTTTTAACGCTGTAAAATACAAAAAGTATTTTTGATATTATTTCCATTTACTGCCGAAGTGAAGTAACGGTACATAGTCTAAGATTACGTTACAAAATTAGTTTCGCTTCTTACTAAATGGTGGTGATAGTGGTAGCAGAGGATATTTCTTTGGGAGAACTCCTCCTACTTTCTTTTTAATGTCACTAAGTAGTAATAACATTTCTAAGCGGATTAAGTATGCTTTCGATAACATTGATTAGAAATATATACATTTTTAAGAACATGGCTCGGTGTCCGTCAGTTATTTATTCCGTAACAGAATTAAATATTGACCTCGTATGAAAATGCTATTTAGCGTTTATATTTGGTTGACTTTATTTTTTATATGAGATATATACGAGCTGGCACGCACTGGCGTTACCCGAAAAGTAATGTGAACACGATGTACTCATGTTCCCAGCTTTGGACTCCATATTACTATCTTATCGCATATTTTAATTTTTTAAATAAAGTAAAATGTTATTTTTTCTGTTTATGGAGGCCCGGTGCGAACACAGACCCAACGCTATTATTGTAAGACACCCTAATACAAAATGACTACCACCACTGCATGGAGTACTGTTACCATATCTGGGCTGGTGCACCAACCACTAGTCTCTCCCTCTTAGACAAAGTCCAAAAAAGAGTCTATAACCTAATAGGTCCCACACTGTCTACTAAGCTCCAACCCCTGTCCCATCGCCGCAATGTTGCATCACTTTGCTTGTTTTACAAGTACTTCAATGGAATGTGCTCCGACAAACTTGCTGCACTTGTACCCCCTCCAACGTAAATAACTCCGACAAACCCGACAAGTAGCAAAATCACACCCCTTCACTGTACAGGTCTCCAGATTCCGGAAGGATTTCTACTCTAATAGCTTCTTTCTTAGAACCGCTTGCCTCATAATTCCTTTCCTGCTCCCTAAACATGCAGAAATTTAAATGTAATGTGAACAAATATATTTTGCTGCACAACTCCCCATTTAGGATGCCCCCATAAGACTGGCGCGTGTGACAGTGTCGGGCAACCCCATGGAGGGGTGATGCCCAAGATGCAGCGCCAGTATGAGTTGACCGTGAGCCTACGAAGATCGATGGTACAATTACGAATAGAGATAAAGAAAACCTTTAAAATATCTGGATGGAATTGAACAGCTGGGGATGAGATAAAGAAAACCGAATTATTTTTTATGGCTTACAAAAGATAGGATAAAAATGAATTAACTTCTCAAAGTCGATATGAGAATGGCCACGGAGGGGAGAGTTTTTGACAGCTGAACTCCGTGAGGGACTTATAGTGACGGTCGAGTGTTAAATCTCGAATCGGGTCAATTGGTTTTAAGTGATCGTCCGAGAAAAATGGTCGCTGGTTAATTACCCTGCGGGACAGTCCTGATATCTCTGAGCTGTTTTCAAAATCAGACTCCTGACGGACGGGTAAAGTTATTGCCCTGAAAAAATTCTAGTACGAATTGATTATGTTTGGGTGACGCGCGGCAGAAATAAACGGTCATAAAAGAGTTTGGCAGCTGTTGACGAAATTGCTTTTAGAGACCCGTGGAGAATGTAGATACAAATCTTTTCTCGAAGTGCCAAATTATAATTAGGTAGGGGCGGGGTATGTCCCGATAAAATCCAAGCGAAGAACAGCTACAATCAGAGAGAGTCAGGAACGTCAGTCAGTCAGTTAGTTATGAGGGTCAGTGACGAAAGGACTAGCTCTGTACTTTCCCCACCGAACCCGACATATCAGTTCCTGTATATGTTCTTTTCTCGTCCCGAACTGAAAACAAATTTTCGCTGACAACGTTCAAGACGCACAGAATCATTAGCGCCCGTCGATCCGACTAACACACGCAGTTAAACTTTGATATTATCGAACGGTCTGGTTTTGTAAACAAACCAGTGTACATTATTTTTAATTACTTTTTTTTAATAACTCTTCTTCTAAGAAAACCAAACAGACAAAGCGTTACGGACTTAATTCTTTCCATTCAACAGTTCTGCATGAAATGACCCTTCTCTTCACAGCGAGACAAAGTTGCTGACCCACCCCGCCCGGTTGATTGCTCACTTATCTAAACAAACAACGTGGGAGTAAGTAGTCGCTTGACAAGGCGTTTCAACATCAGCAACTTCATCAGAACGGCAACTTTTCCCGAGCAGTACCGGGTGACCAACCGAACTCGGTACGGCCGAACTGGTGACGTCACGAAAGCTGGAGGACAGGGGGTGGGGTACACCCCTAATTCACGCTAGTCACTTACGTCTGACTGTCAGTGTGCCATGTTTTGGGCGAATTGAATATATTTTAAACACAGGATTTGTTGTAAAATTTTACTTGAAAAAGTTAGTGTATGATCTTGATATAGGTATATTTTTTTCAGTTACATCCATTGGTGAGCGATAATTGGACCCAAGTGACCCCAGATGGAATCGGAGGAAAACTTGAATGGTTCAAAGATTTAACTCGTATTGAAACTAATTTGAATTTTCTGTTTAAATATCAATTTCTATAAATGCCAAACAAACAAACAAACAAACTCTACAGTTTATATGTATAGATGTGTGTGTACATTTAGCTAGCTTCTTCTCATTGCTGAAAGAAGGAAAGTTTTTTTTTTACAAACCGATTACTTTCGATTCCGCTTAGAATCATCTCCAAGGTATTCAATTAAAGAGAAGATTATAAGAAATGTCTAAAATCAAGGGAAATTGACTTGATGTTAAAAAAAGAAAAATCCAACTAAAAACATCCAAATGTTGAGACTACTATGAAATAATAATAATAATAATAATAATAATAATAATAATAATAATAATAATAATAATAATAATAATAATAATAATAATAATAATAATAATAATAATAATAATAATAATAATAATAATAATAATAATAATAATAATAATAATAATAATAATAATAATAATAATAATAATAATAATAATAATAATAATAATAATAATAATAATAATAATAATAATAATAATACATTCGGTAATACCTGGTGTAGTATTTGCCCTGGACTGGCATCCGGCTTCCAAAGAGAGGGGAGGTTTCTAGGGAATACCAAACTCACACGTGTCTCCAGCCGCATGTAAATCCCGGTCAGAGGAGATGACACACAGCTCCTAGTATTATCAAATAGCCACCCATCTGATACTGACTAGGGTCCACGTTGCTTAACTTCGGTGATCTAACGAGAACCGGCGTTTCAACGTGATGATGCCGTGTATATTAAAGAGATAGCAAATGTTAAAAAATATTTTTTTAGAATTCGACACATTCTTAGTTTGTGTTTATTGGTCGTCCTCCTTTTTTATTTTAATGAAATTGTTATGTAACATTGCATGACGTTGTTGTGTAAAGATTCGATAACATTGTTGGATACGCTGTTCATTATTTAAATATGCGTGATAATCTCTATATTAATAAAATCATGTGACCACTTCTCGTGTGTCTATGTATGTGTGTTTCTCGTCTCGACGACATATACGGCGTAATCACGTTGATGCACCAGTTCTCGTTGGATCGCCGAAGTTAACCGACGTTGAGCCTGGTGAGTACTAGAAAGGTTCCTACTTTGGAATTTGTATGTGAGCCTGGAAAGCAATGACAGCCTACCAGACCTAATCTTTCTGCCTAGACGCCTACATGATACCTCGAAACATGGTAAACGAGTTTCAGAGTTGCTGTGCGGACTACTTTAACTTTATATTGTAACCTGCGAACGTGTACTCAATACAGATTTTACTTTATATTGTAACGTGTGGACATGTACTTAATACAGATGTAACTTTAAATTGTACTTTTGACATGTACTTCATACAGAGTTTACTTTATATTGTAACGTGTGGACATGTACTTCATGCAGATTTAACTTTATATTGTAACGTGTGGACATGTACTTAATACAGATGTAACTTTAAATTGTACTTTTTGACATGTACTTCATACAGATTTAACTTTATATTGTAACGTGTGGACATGTACTTAATATATATTTAACTTAATATCGTAGCGTGTGAGCATGCACTGAATACAGATTAATATAAGTAAGTATAGTTTACACAAGGATTTTAGGCATATTTAGAATGTTAGCGTATGTCAGTCGGTTACGAAGTGAAATGAATTATTTATGATTGCATTATTCTTTCAATTAAAGTAAAAGGAATTGTGTAACTTTATTATTCTTGTTAGTAGCACCATAGACTGTGTTTGGAGTGTTTACCCGTCGTTGCCAGGAAGTTTTCGTTTTGCTTTTTAAACTATGATTTTGAAAAACTATAGGATAATTGCAGTGTCGTTTGTTAAGTAGATTATTAATTTAACCAAACTATAATCAAGCTATTACTCATGTTATTAAGGTGTGTTAATGTTGGTTTAATCGCTATTAGTAAAATATTGGAATGAAAATAGCTTCTAAAACTTTCAATACACAACGATTTGCTTAGAATTTTTAAACCAGTTAAAATGACTCTCCATTTGACAGTGCAAAAGGCCTCCGATTCGAAGAGTATTGAAATAATATATTTATTTACTCCTTCGCTAGGAGTTAGGCACAAGGCCAGTTTTATCTTACTCCCACAAGTAAGATGTGACCACAGCTTGGGTCGAGTAAGTGGTGTTAAAAGCCAGCGCTCGAGAGGTGAGCACTCTGGCCATTTAAAAATTGCCTGAGCAGCCCCGTCGGCATTCCCCGGTAGGGGCGCCTCAGACAGTAAGCAATAAACTTACTCCTCCCCAAAGAGGGGAGGCGAAGCCTGGGAGGGTGGACCTCCTAGAACTGCACAGGACAGGCGTGCAGTATCCATCGGAACAGATACTACACTTTGATCTTAGCCAAAAGGCCGAGAAGTATTGAATTATTTACCTCCCCAGGAGGTTAGGCACAAGGCCAGGTTTATCTTACTCCCACAAGTAAGATGTGACCCAAGCTTGGGTCGGGAAAGTGGGGTTTGAAAAGCCAGCGCTCGAGAAGGTGAGCACTCTGGCCATTAAAAATTGCCTGGGCAGCCCCGTCGGCATTCCCCGGTAGGGGCGCCTCAGGCAGTAAGCAATAAACTTACTCCTCCCCAAAGAGGGGAGGCGAAGCCTGGGAGGGTAGACCTCCTAGAACTGCACAGGACAGGCGTGCAGTATCCATCGGAACAGATACTACACTTTGATCTTAGCCAAAAGGCCGAGAAGTATTGAAATAATATATTTTTGCAGTTCTTAACAAAAGAATAAAATGACTTGACTTGAAACACAGGCGGGTGGATTTAATTGCTGAATTATTTTTTTTTTTGAATTACAAAAAAAAAACAACCGTCGATGAAAACAGCAATTCTTTCCTCTTTGTCAGAAACATTGCTAATGGAATGTGAGGAATAAAGAATAAAATAAATAAATTATTAATTTAACCAAATAATAATCAAACTATAGCTCATTTTATTAAGGTTTCTTAATGTTGGCTTAATCGCTATTAGTAAAATAGTTGAATGTAAATGGCTTCCAAAACTTTCAATGCACGACGATTTGCTTAGAATATCATAACTCTTGCTTCCTTGTGAAATAAGTTGGAGTTCCCAGGTGGTTTGAGAAGCTGGTGGCGAATACTGGCGCCTTTATTGAATTCTAACTAACCCCAACGCTATACACTCTGTAATCATGTTCATTTCTTGAGAAACTTATATTTCAGTAATAAATTACGAGCATTTAATGATGGGGATTTACTTTCTAATCATCCTGTAAATTAAAACCAGAATTCTAAGTTCAATTTTCGTTCATTTTTTTTTTACTGTATTCAATAAAAGATACTTGTAAAAATTTTAAAGTATTACAAAAAGGCTAATCCTTCAATAATTATTTTTAATTTCTTTGATCATAATTAAGTTTATAAACAGATCAAAGTGTGTTACTGAACTGATATAAGTATGCGCTACTGAGCACAAATTTTAGGACCAAAATGAGTGAAGCTTTGACTTGTTGTCTACGTGTCATGATTCATTTGGTATAATATCTACACTTTGTTATGCGATCTACACATATTCCAATTAACACGGTACAAGAGCAAGGCAAACACTTCTAATTGGTTTCTAAATAATGTGTGGTTACCGAGCCTGAAACCCTAACCGAAAGCTATAACCAAAAGTCATAACCTTAACCCTGACTTAAAACCTCTAACCCTAACCATAACATTAAAAAAAGAGACTGTGAGGCCTTTTATCCAATTATTCGACGAAAAGAAATCTATTCCGACGAATGTAGATATCAAACCAAAGTAGTACTCGTACAGTTTAGATATTTTTTCTTAGTAAATAACAAGCCAAGGCGGTAGGCCAAAATTGTTCCAACATTGTTCTTTGAAATCGCACTAAAATTTACGGCACTTGGTAAAATTATATTATAATAGAACTAAATTATTCGGTATAGTTTCAATTTGACGTAAATAATGGTCGGGGTCACCAATTTAGTTAGATGGAGATATTCCAGAATAGTGATGTAGTGAAGTGTAGGTCAGGCGGTTTACTCGTTCAAGTAAACGAAATAATCAGGTCATCACTCCATAGACGAATAGATTCACTAGTCATCTCTCTATTTCCTCCCCAGAAATGAAAGACGCGTCTACTTGTTTTTCATAAGTTAACGAACTTATTCATTTTTTATAAGAACAGAGCACATAATAATGACATCCCTTTTACATTTTTTTACCCGATTATCATACTTGTACCAGTTCGTTGTGTAACTTAGATGAGATTTTGAAGTTGTTTTTAGGGGCGCATTTCCTGGCGTCTTTCCTGTCTTGTTGCTTGGTTGTCGTTGCTGAGTTGTCGTTGCTGAGTTCTCGATTTTGGTGAGTTCTTTTATTATAACGTGACAAAAAAAAAACGGAAGACGACTATTACGATCACCACCTGTTACAGTCTTGTTTGGTGGCGCAATGATTTAATTATAAACTGCTTACGCTTTACTGTTCATACACAATTTGTGAATCTTCAGTTGCTAATTGGACAACTCTTTGCACGACGCCTTGTGAATGCCCAGGTATATTTGGAAATTCCCATTTTGATCCGTAGGTTGAATATCCAAGGGTGTTTATTTTCCAATTTTTTAAATATTTTTTTTTGTGTTAAAATCAAAAACATTAATGTATGTTCCCTATGTATCACGAAAGTTTTCGATTCTTCGTCGAATCATCATCAGGTGAAAAAGAAAAATTAACAAAAAAGCTGGAGAAAAAAGAGAATTTCAAAAGATAGCCAAGAAATGGACACGAGAAACTATTTAGACGCCAAGTGAACATTTTTACGCTGTTCTAGGAAAGATGTTAACAATTTAAACTCCGGGGCGCCAGAATATAAAATTGTATTACGTTAAGCATTTTTAAATGTTGTTACTGGTTTCATACGTAATGTTATTACTTGTAAGTTGTTCGGTTTTAATAAACATAGCTTCGAGTATTTTTTTAAAATTAGTTTCGGAATGTATTATTTTAGTGTTATTTTTGTCTTAAATCAGAGGGGGGCAGTTATGTTTTTGTAGGTGTTGATTAATTGAGCTAGAGTTTACAAGATGCATGGTGAATAAATGAATAAATGTGATGTTTTTCATTTATCATTATCAGCATCAAATCGGCTTACTGTTATTTAAGTCAATAATACAACATAATATTTTGAAATACTGTATATATAGTATAGATGAAAGGCCCAAAGACAGATATTTAAATGTCTTATTTACATAACTATTTTTAACATTTCATAAATTTATATTTGGTGTTATTCATTTGTAATTTTATTGTCTTATTTTTGCTATATATGTGCAATTGTTTTGTCGATATTAACAGTAATAAATTATTAAAACCTTTCTTATAATACTGTTACGGTAAAGATAAAATACGTTTGTTTTTTACATATGAATCACCAATTCATTAACCTTATATATGGACCCACAGATCCATTAAACTTCATAAAAGAAGTTTATTAATTTATGGAGAATCTATATAATAATACGCTAAGTCATTTTATGTTCGTACTTACGTTATCACCTTTCACACACATTTAAAGAAATGTGATCGTCCGATTAGCAAAGATGATGATTATTTTTTTTTATTAATCTGGTGTCGCTAAGTTAAAAACAAATCTGACTTTACTCATTTTAAAATGAATAGTTCCTAAATCAAATTATGTCGTCCCGCCGACAAAAACAGTGAAATTTTAAATAAATATTTTTTTATTTATTTGAAGAATATTTACCTGACAATTATTTTTACTGTGAGAAGATAAGGAATCTTTATTATTTTAAAATGCTACAATTTTATATACAGAAAGAAGAGTCATATTTGTTTTATGTATTTATTTAAAGAATACTTAGCTGACAATTGTAATTATTTTTACTGTGAGAAGATAAAGAATCTTTATTATTTTAAAATGCTACAATTTTATATACAGAAAGAAGAGTCATATTTGTTTTATGTATTTATTTAA
The DNA here is from genome assembly GCA_963556195.1 of Sepiola atlantica. Classification (NCBI taxonomy): domain Eukaryota; kingdom Metazoa; phylum Mollusca; class Cephalopoda; order Sepiida; family Sepiolidae; genus Sepiola; species Sepiola atlantica. Next base: position 90,002,017 of record OY744529.1, on the reverse strand, counting down.
AGAATACTTAGCTGACAATTGTAATTATTTTTACTGTGAGAAGATAAAGAATCTTTATTATTTTAAAATGCTACAATTTTATATACAGAAAGAAGAGTCATATTTGTTTTATGTATTTATTTAAAGAATACGTAGCTGACAATTGTAATTATTTTTACTGTGAGAAGATAAAGAATCTTTATTATTTTAAAATGCTACAATTTTATATACAGAAAGAAGAGTCATATTTGTTTTATGTATT
>OY744529.1:89974276-89996776 GCA_963556195.1 Sepiola atlantica | reverse complement strand
ACATATATATATATATTAAATCAATTCAAATGTAATAAAATATACTTAAAACCGATTTTTTTTTCAAAAGTGCTCAATGCGAAGTTGAGCTTTATAAGTATTTGTTATATACACATTTAAATCGGCTTACGCAAATACAATTACGTTTCGGTACTCTAGTGCTCTGTCGGAGCCGAGAGATGATAATGAAAACAAATTCGTGCAATGGATACAAAAGAAACGGAACCGGAAATCTGAAATAACAAAGCTTCCTAGAGTTGTTGTTTTTTCTGTCCTGTTTCTTTTGTATTCATAATACGAGTTTATTTTCATTATCATCTCTCGGCTCCGAGGAAACACTAGGATGCTTCAACGTAATTGCATTTGCGCAAACCGATTTATATATATATATATATATATATATATATATATATATATATATATATATATATATATATATATATATATATATATATATATATAGTGTCAGGTTGTATATGAAAAGAAATCAAATAAAGTGCTCGATCATATAAGAGAGATAATATAATTTATTTAGATAGTGTATATTCACATATTTCATATATATATATATATATATATATATATAGAGAGAGAGAGAGAGAGAGATAGATAGATAGTATTGTACATGTATTGTTGAAACTCAAGCGTTTATAAAAAGTGCTCAATAAAAAGTAGAGCTGTTCATAAGTATAATTTTTTATTTATACAAACATTATTGATGTTTGTATAAATAAAACTTTATACTTATATATATGTATATATATATAATATAACTATATAATATATGTATGTATAATATATATATATAATATATGTATATATAATATATATATATAATATATGTATATATAATATATATACTATATGTATTTATATGTATATATATAATATATATGATATATATATAATATATGTATATATAATACATATATATACAATATAGATATAATATATATATATATATAATATATATACAATATTTGTATAAATAATACATATATATATATACAATATATATATATGATATATGTATATATAATATATATATATATATATATATAATATATGTGTATACATATAATATATATATATATATAATATATGTATATATAATATATATAATATATGTATATATAATATATATAATATATGTATATATAATATATATAATATATAATATATATAATGGATATAATATATATTTAATTTATATAATATATATATAATATATATAATATATATAATATATATAATATAATATATATATAATATATATTATATATAATATACATATATATATATAATATATATAATACATATTATATATATAATATATATAATACATATTATATATATAATATATATATTATATATATATATTAAATATATAATATATATATATAATATATATATTATATATATAATGTATATATATTATATATATATTATATATATATATATATATATATTATGTATATATATATTATATATATATAATATACATATATATATAATATATATATTATATATATTATGTATATATATTATATATATAATGTATATATATTATATATATATATATATTATATATATATTATGTATATATATATTATATATAATATATATTATATATATAATATATATATATATATATATAATATATATTATATATATAATATATATATATATATATATATATATATATATATATATATATATATATATATATATATATATATATGGATAAAATTATTGACACTGCTGATCCCCATATTCCAATTTCGAATCCCAGCGGGAAAACACTTGACATGTCTAGCCACACTGAAGAGCCATGCTACGGCGAAACAGCTGTCTGTTGATATATATACATATATATATATATATATATATATATATATATATATATATATATATTGTTGCGAAAGACCCTAATACCTCATAAGCTGGTATATTTCTCCAGCTCTTTTGAACACTAGCCCAGTCTAATAATACTAACCCAACAGTGATAATGACATACACGTACAATCTCAATGTTCTATCCTAGTCTGTATCCTAGTCTGTTTAACTCGTTCTTTTTTCCCGCTATTTTCTCTTCGTTCCTTATGCTGCTGGTTTCTTCTTGACACTTACTGTTTTTTGTAGTTGTTTCTTCGCTCCCTGCTTTTTTATATTTCACACGAACTTATTTAAAGCTTTGTCATAATTCTACGCCTATACTCATGTTGTCGATACTGGTTTAGTATTATTAGCGTGGGGCTTGCGTTCAAGAGACATTGATCACAGTTATAAGGTAGTTGGTCCACCTGTAACTATAAGCGTCTGCTTTTCATGAAGAAATACCTGTAGGGTTATATTTCGTAATATATTTAATATATTTTATATATTTAATATATTTAATATAATTTATATATTCAATAAATTTAATAATTAACAAACAAAGTTGAGGTTTAATATAGCATTGTTTATTCGTTGTACATATTTTATTTAAGGTTACATTAATTCATAGAAAATAGAACTATTCTAAACATTCGTTCGTTTTTGCAGCGAGTATATATGTAACGTGTATAATTATATATATACATATATATATATATATATATATATATATATATATATATATAATGGATGAGAAACTTCCGAGACTATATATATATATATATATATATATATATATATATATATATATACATACATATATATATATATATATATATATATATATATATATATATATATATATATATATATATATATATATATATATATATATATATATATATATATATAGTCTCGGTGTAGTGTTGTTCATAGAGATTTTTATAAGCAATCCTATGTATTTTAGTGTGCGTATATAATAGTGCTCAATAACAAGTAGAGCGTTATAAGTATTTAGTACAAAATTTTATTTAAACATTTATGGCTACATACGTGCATACATGGTTCAGCTAAAGCTTAAAACAAGTTGGAGCTTCATCAGGCTCAATATTCAATTTACATTCCTTTTTTGCCTGATGAAGTTTCAGTCTGTCGTGAGCTTTAGTTGAAAAGTGTATACACATATATAGCCAGAAATATTTGTATAAATAAAATTTTCTAATATATATATATATATATATATATATATATATATATATATATATATATATATATATATATGCCAACTGTAACGGGTAGGCCAGCCAGGTAAGACGGGTGGGTCGGTTAGCGCTTGGTTTTTGGTTTCCACTTCATTCCATCCACTTCGGTCTCTGACAAGGGCTCTTTCACATTGAACTGGCGGGGTGGAGAGAAAAAGACATGTGGTGATTATTATTTGAGACGAGCGTCCCACGTACAGTAATACGAGGTCTGTACGGAACTTATATACAGCCATTTTTATTATATCTCGGCGGACAAGACTACGATACAGGTGGACACTTATTGCGCATGTCTGGACAGATACTCTCCTGCAGGGTAACTCGGTCATTACTAAAACATTACCGAGCAAGACTGTGCTATGTGTATATATCGTATTCGTAAAGAACGCTCGGCTCGATCAGTGAAACCTCGGGTAGGCGATGCGACCGTTTTTTGTACAAAAACATCGCACACCGCCGGTCCGAGATAGGTCTGTCTCACTACTGTCCTACACACTATCTTCGCTACATGCAAAAAATTCGATCTCCGGATTTCAATTAATAAAAGGAATAAAAGATCACAATTGTAAAAAAATAGTCTGCAGGTTTAACTACTTTACGAGAGAGAATGATGAGGCGTGACTTAATTGACATAAAATTAATGAGATATCTAAATAGGGAATGCACTTTTTTTAATAATCTTGATACTGGTAATATATTAGCAAGAAAGATTTCAAAAACTAAATCTGGAAAACAATTAGATTTTCTTTCTTTTTTTTTTTGTCTCAATCTGATGAAATATGTAAGATAATTTAATCCGTATGTATATATCATATATTATCTGAGAATGTATGAATGCCTGTATGTAATAATATATATATATTATATATATATATATATATATATATATATATATATATATATATATATATATGTGTATGTATAGTCATATATATATATGTATGTATAGTCATATATATATATATATATATATATGTATGTATGTATAGTCATATATATATATGTATGTATGTATAGTCATATATATATATATGTATGTATAGTCATATATATATATGTATGTATGTATAGTCATATATATATATATGTATATTCATATATATATATGTATGTATATGTGTATTCATATATATATATATATGTATAGTCATATATATATATATGTATAGTCATATATATATATATGTATAGTCATATATATATATGTATAGTCATATATATATATGTATATTCATATATATATATGTATGTGTGTATTCATATATATATGTGTATATTCATATATATATATGTATATTCATATATATATATATATGTATATGCATATATATATGCATATACATATACATGTAAATTTATATATATATATGTATATTTATATATATATATGTATATTTATATATATATATATATATATGTATATTTATATATATATATATGTGTGTATATTTATATATACATATGTATATATATATGTATATATATATATTTATATATATGTATATTTATATATACATATGTATATATATATGTATATATATATATTTATATATATGTATATTTATATATATATGTATATTTATATATATATGTATATGTATATGTATGTGTATATGTATATATATATGTATATTTATATATATATATATATATAGATATATATGTATATTTATATATATATATAGATATATATATGTATATTTATATATATATAGATATATATATGTATATTTATATATATATATAGATATATATATGTATATTTATATATATATGTATATTTATATATATATATATAGATATATATATGTATATTTATATATATATATAGATATATAGATATATATATATGTATATTTATATATATATATATGTATATATATATGTATATATATATATATATATATATATATATATATATATATATATATATATATATATATAGGGAACAGGAAAATAAAGACATAATATATACCTTAAATATAGAACCTATCTTGAAAACATTTGATTCTCGATATACAAGATAGAGCAATTATATAGACAATTAAAAGAAGAGAACCACTTAAGATGTAATAGAATGTATTTTTACAACTTTATTTCCTCTTTTTAATTGAATATATATATATATATATATATATATATATATATATATATATATCGCACTAGTCAGAACGGTCTATTTCAAGGTAATTCAACCTTACACAATAGACACACCATCTTTTTTATATACTGCTTATGTATATCCGATATAACTCGTATGGTCAACTAATTTGCATATAAGTTTGGAAAGAAGGACATTTTATAAATAAATTATTATTTGGTATTGTTTTTACTTCAATTATTGTTTTAATTTTAACAAGTAGTTCTGTTTCGCAATATTGTTTTATTTCCTGGACAAATACTTAGCATGTGTGTACAAATGTTTTGTTTGTTTTTTTTCATCTAGAGGGACCGACTTGATTTTCAACAAGTTTCAATCTATTTCTAAATTGCAAGTTAAAAAGTAAATTTATTTCTTCTTCCTTTTCTTCTCTTTACGGTTACATTTAAAAGATGAAATGTGTATCAACATTTCCAAAATGTTAAATCTACATTGAATAGTTACTATTTAAAATATATATCGATTAATGCAATGTATTAAGAACTAATAATTATCATTTTTCTTTAAAAATGTTTTTCTTAATGGAATCCACAAAATTATGAACTATTCAAGTGTATATAGGGGTCTTATTACTACATACATACCTATATGTAAATACATATATAAACAAATATATCAAAATAAATAACCACATACCCACAAGTATACACAAATTCGTACATATCTACCTATTTATTTATATATATTTTTATGTATTGTCAGTATTTAATTGTTACTGTTTGTTTTTTTAGATCACTGATAGAAACCTATCTTTTATTCTTCTCCTATGCTTATTTTTTTCTTTTGTTTTTCATATATTATTTAATGTTTATTATTTGTACACTAAAACACAATTATCTTTTGTTGTTTTATATATGATATTAATCTATGTCCGGCTCGCTTCGATAATCACGTATGCAAATTTAATTTTTATGAAGAAAGGAGGAGAGGCTTACTCTTAATAATAACCGATAATAATAAAACGAAAAGAATAATCGCGTATGCAAGTGTTAATTTCATGAGCAAAGAAGGAGTGGATTAATCTCAATAACATCTGATAATAATAAAATAAAGAAACTAATTTCTTTCATTTTTAATATAGACACAAACATATCCCCTTATTATTATTAGTAGTAGTAAAACAGAATAGATACAAAAATATTCCCTTAGTAGTAGTAGTAGTAGTAGTAGTAGTAGTAGTAGTAGTAGTAGTAAAACAGATAAGATACAAAAATATTCCCTTAGTAGTAGTAGTAGTAGTAGTAAAACAGTATAGATACACAAAATATTCCCTTAGTAGTAGTAGTAGTAGTAGTAGTAGTAGTAAAACAGAATAGATACAAAAATATTCCCTTAGTAGTAGTAGTAGTAGTAGTAGTAGTAGTAAAACAGTATAGATACAAAAATATTCCCTTAGTAGTAGTAGTAGTAGTAGTAGTAGTAGTAAAACAGAATAGATACAAAAATATTCCCTTAGTAGTAGTAGTAGTAGTAGTAATAAAACAGATTAGATACAAAAATATTCCCTTAGTAGTAGTAGTAGTAGTAGTAGTAATAAAACAGATTAGATACAAAAATATTCCCTTAGTAGTAGTAGTAGTAAAACAGTATAGATACAAAAATATTCCCTTAGTAGTAGTAGTAGTAGTAGTAGTAGTAGTAGTAGTAGTAAAACAGAATAGATACAAAAATATTCCCTTAGTAGTAGTAGTAGTAGTAGTAAAACAGATTAGATACAAAAATATTCCCTTAGTAGTAGTAGTATTATTAGTAGTAGTAGTAGTAGTAAAACAGAATAGATACAAAAATATTCCCTTAGTAGTAGTAGTAGTAGTAGTAGTAGTAGTAAAACAGAATAGATACAAAAATATTCCCTTAGTTGTATTAGTAGTAGTAGTAGTAGTAGTAGTAGTAGTAGAAGTAGTAGTAGTAGTAAAACAGAATAGATACAAAAATATTCCCGTAGTAGTAGTAGTAGTAGTAGTAGTAGTAGTAGTAGTAGTAGTAAAACAGAATAGATACAAAAATATTCCCTTAGTTGTATTAGTAGTAGTAGTAGTAGTAGTAGTAGTAGTAGTAACACGGACAAGGAAGAGAGAGACAGAGAGACAGATAGTTTTGTCTTTCTTGTCAATTAGTTTTTTTTTATCTTATTGCTTAGTTTTTTTTCTTTTTTCTTATCAGTTAAGAGAGAGTGGGCTTTGTTTTCTTTTTCTTATTGATTAGTTTCGTTCCAATGATTTCAAGTAGAAATGTAATTGCGACGAGCGGGCGAAGCCTGCTTGTTTTTAATAATTTGGACAATTGTTTTGTAGTATGCATTTTTTGCAAATTAATCTTGGCTTAAATAGCAAAGCAGGTATTTGTTTATGTGTCTGTATTTAGATATTAATTCTTGTTTATTTTGTTTAACAAATTAATTTGTTTTTTGAAGTTTATGATTTGATATCTTTCCTCTAAGCATAATTTACAGTTTTCACTATTAATATTGTAAGGATGAGCTAATTTTAAGATTTTCTACTTGATATTAGAACTAATATTTTTTGTTCCCATACATATTTAGACAGTGTGATGTTATTCTTGTAGTTTTCACCCCTGAATGTAATTATCTGATGATTGCATATTTCGTGGAGTGGTTTGTGCATAGTCATTACTTTCTTGGTTCTTTTTCCAGATTCTCGAATTTTTTTTTCTTTTGTCCAGTTTATCAAGGGTCCTGAGTATTTTAACAGTCGTACTGCCTACACTAGAAATTATTTTCCGTGTTCACTATGTATAGTTTTTGTTCATTGTTTATGTTATTATTTACTGTTGCTTTGTATACGACAATAGTGTTAACCATTTATTAATCAGTGAGCAATTATATTTTATTCTACAATTACTTAAGTTATTATTATTATTATTATTATTATTATTATTATTATTATTATTATTTTATTATTATTATTGTTATTATTATTATTATTATTATTATTATTATTAACACTATTACGGTTATTATTCTTATTTTTATTGTTATTATTATCACTATTATTATTATTGTTATTGTTGTTGTTATTATTGTTATTATCATCATCATTATTATTATTATTATTATTATTAACACTATTACGGTTATTATTCTTATTTTTATTGTTATTATTATTATCACTATTATTATTATTGTTATTGTTGTTGTTATTATTGTTATTATCATCATCATCATTATTATTATTATTATTATTATTATCATTATTATTAACACTATTACGGTTATTATTCTTATTTTTATTGTTATTATTATTATTATTATTTTTTTTTTTTTTTTTTTTTTTATTATTATAATTATCATCATTATTATTAACACTTTTCGGTTATTATTATTATTTTATTGTTTTTTATTGGTTGCATGTTATCGATGCAGCAATAACTAAGTTTAATGCTATTTCTATTGATTATTTTTGATAGCGCATTATATTTAAGGAAATGATTATCGATTACCATAAAGAATATTTGGTACTAGTACAGCTTTTGAACCGTACATAAACCGACTAGGTTATGGTTAGTTTAGGATTAGTTTAGGGTTAGAATTTTTTTAAAGTTTGGTTTTTGTCCGGTTAAATAGCTGTACTAGTACCGAATATTTTGCCAATTTGTGTTTTTATTTCTGTTATCGATAGCGACAGAGAAAGGGAAAGAGTTTTATCTTTTATATGATATACTTATGTCATTAAATTATGTATCATTTATATATATCTGCTCCAGTATTTTCTTCAATAGTGTCCAATACATGAATAGACCTTAGTAGTAGTATTATAATATACTTATGGCAAGCAAGCTACACATAAATTTTTATTTTGTTTCAAAAAGAGCTCATCAGATTAACTGATGAACACAAAAGTTTAGTGTAGCTTGCTTGCCGCAAGTATATTTTTAAACTAATATATATATATATATATATATATATATATATATGTGTGTGTGTGTGTGTGTGTGTGTTTGTGTATGTGTGTGAGCGTGTGTGTGTGTTTGTGTGTGAGAGAGAGAGAGAAAGAGGGAATATGTGCGTGCGTGTTTAAATCTTTTTTATGTATTTCAATTAAAAGTTGAAACGCTTATGGCCATTCCAAAAATGAGCTGTGAGCACTATTTCGAAAGATGGAATGGGTGCTTGGATAAGCATGTGGTCAACAGGGGGAGTACTGAGCAGGACAATAAGGTATCATTGTCATAGGAAATTGGAGATTGCTTTTTAATCGTTAATGTTAAAATGGCTGGATAATTTCCGGACAGACATCGTATATTGTGGTATTCAAAATTTAAACAAGGTCACTCATTTTACAATCTGTCATTTGATCTCTGTAAAAAAAAGATAATTATTGAAGCTTCTTGAACTGACAAAAACTATATATAAGATTCTAATCTTATGTCATCTTAGTGGCTTCGCAAGCAGAGAAATGGCCACTAATCTGCACATCCAACGAACAGCCATGGGCCGTGTGTTGTGATCTGCGCTGACCAAATACTGACAGGCGAATTGTTGCGTTGAAAGTTATAATTCTAAGTTTGAGAGAAAATAACCAAGTAGTCTGTTTTATATATATATATATATATATATATATATATATATATATATATATATATATATATATATATATATATATATATATATATATATATATATATTCAAATCTCATTACTTTTCGGACACAAGTCCGTGAGGCAGTCATTTTGACTGCTTCCACATCAGTCAAAATGACTGCCTTTCGTAACATAAGGCGAACTTCAATTTAGGATCTGAACCACTAACTATGAATTATGAGGCGAAGCCGAATTTATGGGTCTTGACCCTGATCCCGGTATTCTAGACCGCGACCCATGACTTACGGTAAGTGTTGGACTTAATGAAAGGTGTGCTTTCATTTTCCTCATCGTCAAGTAAATTTTACAGTAATCGTGAAAATTATTATTAATCGTATCACAAGTTGTCTTCTCTTGTCGATTCGCGGCCAAAATGGCTACCCTGCGATCGCGTGTCCGAAAGTTAAGACAATTTTGTTAAAATAAATGAATAGATAAATAAATAAATAAATAAAACTATTTGTTTGTTCTCCCTCAAACTTGAAATACTAATTGCCAACATTACAACAAATGTACATGAAATAAAATTAAAATCTTATTTCATTATTTTAGCGATGAACCCCGGTTCAAGAAGCACATAACTACTAATAGAAAAATATGAGTTAACTAAATGGTTGCCCGAGATACCACCACGGGGAACATATTTGGCAACTATGGATATATATCCAAAATGGTGTCGTGACTTACAACAAGAAACTGAGACAAACAATGACACTGTGATGGTTTGTACGGAAGAGATGGTACGTACCAGGATGGCATGAAGGTTGTGCATAGTGTAGACCTAAGCATTTTTTCGCATTCGATATCATTTATTGCCACATTATTTCTTTGAATTCTGTCTGAACTACCATCCCATGATTTAGTTTCAAGTAGTTTACTAGTTATTCTACGCTATTCTCTTTCATTCTTACGTGTTTGATGGTGTCTGCTTCAAAATCCCCAGATATTTGTAGTCAACGTGTTCGTTTTAAGCGATCTCATGGCTTCTAGATTGGCTATTTCTATCCCTTTAATTATTTATTTGGAATTTGAGAGACAACGCGCCTCCCCAGGATTCCAGTATTTTCCATTCCATTTCAGTGGCTGTGTAAATGGTGCTTTCCCTCATCAGCCTTTCCATCCTCCATTTCTGTAGTATCAACTTATTTTGTCATCGTATTTATTTTATTCTCTCCAGTTCTTTGGTGATCTGCTGAGTCTTCTAAATAATCTATCAGTTACTCCCTGCAGCTTATAGACACATCACTTCTTGCCGTACGTGAGCTGTGTCCACTGATGGGTGACGACTGATACCAGATATAGCTAATTATCCCATGTGGAGTCACTACGTTCTTTCAGGTGGTTCCAAGTACCCAAATCAAGATAGGCATCACTGTCACTTTTTAAATTGTGGATTCTCTTGATTCGGCCGATCGATCTGTCACGCTTCAGTTTGAAATAGCACTTTCATCACTAAACGCGCAGATTGAATGGACGCATCTTTAGAAGTTCGTCCACGTTACTTGTATGACATTATAGCCGTGGTGTGCATGCAGGTAAAAGAAATATAAGTGCAGGCATAAATAACATCAATATACTATGTTCAGTGTGGGGGATCAGTGTTAATCTGACACAAGAGAAAACAAAAAAGAATAAAGATCACACGAATAATTATATATATATATATATATATATATATATATATATATATATATATATATATATATATATATATATATATATATATATATATATATATCCAGGTAAAGCATCCACAGGGTAGTAATCCAAAGAATTTAAACCGGGTTTATAAAAAGTGCTCAATATCAAATCGAGCTTTTATATATGATTATTTCTATTTACACAAACATATACAAAATATGCGACACTGGCATGTCGATGTTATCGATCAACAGCTATTATAAACTGAGATCTCATCAGGCAGAGTTAGAATCCGATCTCCAGTTTATAATAGCTGTTGATCGATAACATCGACATGCCAGTGTCGCAGATTTTGTACATGTCTGTGTAAATAAAAATAATCATATATATATATATATATATATATATATATATATATATATATATATAACTTAAGAGAAATATTTCTGAAAAGCAAAAGAGGAAACGTATTCTCACTCAGTGTCAGATGTTTTCAGGGGAGCTAAATTTGGCAACTCCTGCATGTGTACGACTAAAAGAACAGGTACTGTTATGTCCTCAAAGTGCCATAAATAAATAAATAAATAAATAAATAAGACAAACACAAGTATTGAAAAGAAGAAGAAGGTTATATTATAATAATACAATGTCGCTAGTACAGCTTCTACTACTTGACTCTCTGAGTGGATTACAGTCAAATTATTATATACTTATCGGAAAACTCCATTGTGTATCTAAATATGGTTTATACCACATGTATAAAGCAGGAAGCACATATCAACACGTCTGATGTTAAGAATTTACAATGCACTGATAGTTCATACTGCTTCTGACCCTTTCTAAGAGTAAACCGTTCACATTTTTCGGTTAGTTTAGAACCGAAAACAAGTAGGTTTGATCCTAGCTCGAAAACCGATCAAAATGGTTGCATTATAATGTTGACCATTAATAAGACACACCCGACAGACCAATAATGGGCCATGTTATTTTTTATGTCTTCTCTCTAGTAATTTTGAAGCTAAAATGTGTTTTATTCTTTATTATTATTTACTCACTAGGAGTTCTCATACAGGTCATCAGTGATTGCTCACCGACAACCGGTGGTATTCCCTGGAGTCTGCGTGACAACAAGTCTCCCCAGATTTCCAGTATTCTCCACCTCTTTTCGATAGCCACCGCAAATAAATTTGCAGTATCACAACAGCCGTTTACCATTGATTTCTCGCTGGTAAGGACCATTGGTCTTCTCTGGGATTTGGGTGGCAATAAGCCTCCCCAAGGTCCCAGCAGTCTCTGCACTTCCAGTGGAGGTCTGGTTTGTGCTGTCCCTCCTCGGTCTTCTCATCCTTCTTGACCCTATGCAAATAATAATAATAATTATTATTATTATTATTATTATTATTATTATTATTATTATTATTATTATTATTATTATTATTATTATTATTTCATAGTAGTCTCACCTTTTGGATGTTTTAGTTGGATTTTTCTTTTTTGAACATCAAGTCAATTCCCTTGACTTTAGACATTCAAGCTATACCTTAACACTTTCGCCGTTCCTAACAGGCAAGCATTTTGCAAAATTGGAGAAGAAATTGTCTCGTTAATCTGTTTAAGCTATTTATGATGGCTTTTCGTTATTGTTCCAAGCGTTCCAATTACAACGGGTATCACCTTGACTTTTTACATTTCCTTAGTTCAACTAATTCCTATTTTAGATTTTGATATTTATTTTCGTATTCTTTTTTTTTCAGCATATCAGGTATCGAAAGGGCAGGCTGTATCAATGATTAAGCCAGTTCTCTTGTTTTTGTTCAGAAAGATTAAGTCGGGTTTGGAATGTTCAAGAACCTTATCAGTGTGTATGCGCATGTCCCAAAGAAGTTTGACATTGTCGTTCTCCTGTACCACTTCTGGCTTATGCTTATACCACTTCTCATTGTGGTCTAATTCATAAAGTTTTCATATATTCCAGTGTAGTACCTGAGCGACTTTGTCGTGTCTCCATTTTATACTAATGTTGTGCTATCATAGGGCATTCAAATACAATATGCGCTAAGGTTTCTTCTCTTTCATTACACAATCGGCATATCGGTGATTCTGCAGTTTTGTCAAAGTAATGTTTGATGGACCTAGTGCGATAGGCTTGTTCTTGGGCTGCTATTAAGGTGCTCTCGGTAGATCTTTTAAGATCACCCCTGATCAACCAATTCCAGCTGTCATTATCTCTAAATGCAGTATTCTTAATGAATACACTGTGTAGTTTCTTTCCAAATAATTTCAACCCTCTCTCTTGTAACCTTTGATTCTTTTTCACCCCAGTTCTAAGTATTTCCTTTCTTTTCACTTAACGAAGTAAAATCCCATTACGTTCAGAAATATATTTATATAGACAACCTTCTTCTATATTCACAACATCTTCAACCTTAAGTAGTCCTCGACCACCTTGCTTTCTAGGTAGATACAATCGATCTGCATCTCTTTTCTTTGCAAAATCTCCATAAATCGTAAGCATTTTCCGTGTTTTGGTATGCAAACATTTTACATTCTAGTCAAGTATACCGGCAGTATATCGAATGATAGCTACTGCTCTGGATTGATAGCATAAATTGCATTTAGACTGTTGAGGTGTGATTTAAGAATAATCCTTACTCTTCTGTTGTACTCAGCTGTGACCTGGTTTTTTATTTCCTTGTGTTTAATCTTATCTGCCTCCAGTAATCCCAAGTATTTGTAGCCCCTCTCACTGTCTACATTCTTTATCCGATCTGTTGTTGAGAGTTCAAGGTCATCTGAGTGGACAAGTTTACCTCCTTTTATAACAAGAATGGCACATTTAGTGATGCCAAATTCTATTCGTATGTCATCACTAAATAATTTAACCGTATTCATTATTATTATTATTATTATTATTATTATTAGTATTAAAACTTAACATTTTTTGTTTCTTGGTTCAGTCATTCCAAACATTAACAATGGAATAGGAATAGCAACTTCTGCATTCGGACGACTAAAAGAAAATTATGGAACAGGAAGTTAAAGCATTACAATACATTGATGGTTCCTATTGCTGTATATGCAATCGAAACATGGACTATATTAGCAAAGCATGAAAAGAAGTTCACTATTTTTTAAATGAAATTTTGAAGAACTGCTTGAAGTAACTCTGCGAAATAGACGAAGAAATTCAGATGTCAGAAAGAGGCTTAATATGAACAGATCCATCAACGAAGTTATTCGAACAAACAAAAAGAGATTAACGTAATTTGGACATGTTTCCCGGCTACCAGACTCCAATTATGTAAAGAAATATTTCATTGACGGAAGATCACGAAGGCAACAACCAATGAGATAGGTCAACCACATAAAGACTGACACTGGTATGCCGCACCTGACAGATGAAGGACTGGCCCAACACCGTTGTAAGTAGCAGAATTAGGTTCTCAATCTTGTGGTGAAACTCTCTGGGGTATGCACATGAGTAAGTCAAGAATTTCAATAGAATAGTGGGCCATGTTTAAGGCTCACTCTTTAGAAGCTAAGTAATACATTAACTACACGTCAGCCATTTTTAATATTTTAATAATAAGTTTAAAATGACTGATTACGTTTTAGTTTATCGTAATATACGAAAGTAATTTTTGAAACTTTAAACTGACAAATGACAAGTAATTTCTGATTTGGATTAATTTTACTTTTAAAGGCACAAGTAAAGAATAAAATGGCGCATAAAGTCTAGCAATTATTTCCATATAAAGTGCTCGACTGAACTTCAATCTCTGGTCCCTCCTTGTAAGACATTCATAAAAAGAACTACCACAATAGAGAATGACTTCCCTTTCTTCCTTCATGTGTCTATCGTCAGGCGAAATTTCCATGGACAAAGCTTCTTTGCAGGTGATTCCCTTTTTAGAAGACATTACCGCGGGACTGTTTCCCTGCAGATTACAACATGGTCGTCTTTATATCCAATGTCAACGAATATTTGTCATAACCTGCCCCATAAGTAATCAAACTTCGGTCATACCATTGATTGTTCCTCATGTTTTGGCTGACAATCATTCCATCTACCCAACTTTTATCCTCGGGTGGCTCTTGGCTTGAATAAGTTCGAGCCAATAGTAAATGAAAATAGTTATGTGCGCCTTTGTTATATCAAAGAGTCCGCACATTTATACACAGATGTATGTGCATGCGTGTATGTGTGCGCGTGCGTGTACAAAATGACAAAAAATGCAACTAATGGAATCGTTAATAACATTCCCAAATCTTTTCTGTAATCTAACCATATTCAGTACAAATAAACTTCAGTCTATGCATGACTTGTCCACCAACTTTCAGTCATAAATGTCCAACAGTGTTCTTTTTTATCTCCGATGAATGATAAGCAACATTGTGTATAACTCTGACACACTTCTCTCTTGGCACTGCCCTAGTTTCGGCTGCGATGGCTCTGTTCAGTTCATGGATAGTTTTGGAATTGTTTCCATAGACATCATGTTTGAGATGATTCCATAGATGCATATCTAGGTGGTTAAGTTCCAGTGAATGTGATTAGAAGATTACCAAAGTGCTATCCCATATCATTGAACGGCAATAAAAAAAAGACTGTTGGACATTCATAACGGAAACATGTTTACTGTAAGTTTATTTGTACCAAATATGGTTGTATGTAAGTAAGGATCGTGAATTTCATGGGTGGCATATATATATATATATATATATATATATATATATATATATATATATATATATATATATATATAGTACACGTATTGTATTGATTTCTGTAGATGTAAATCTGTTGAAACTCCAGTGTTTATAAAAAGTGCTCAATAATAAGTAGAGCTGTTCTTAAGTATAAATTTTTATTGATACAAACATTATTGGTTACATATGTGCATACATGTTTCGGTTGTACTCTTCACGGTAAGTCAACCTCTTCAGAAGAGGTTGACTCTATATATATATATGAAACGGGGATGAAACGCGGAAGTCTTTGTGTAGCTTAATTTCCATAAATATATTTTCATAACTTACTCCTTAGCTTTACTCACCTATCGAGCACTGTTGAAGTAAATACTTAAAATTGATACATAAAAAATGATATCTTCTTATAACATTTTATGTGGATACATAAAATAATAATAAATAAATATATATATATATATATATATATATATATATATATATATATATATATATATATATATATATACATATATATATATATATATATATATAACATTGTATACGAATTTTAAAATAAATGATAAACTATTATGAAAATAGAAAGCTCAATATAGTGAATAGAGCAATAATTCAGAAGAGGAATGAGGAAAATAAAAAGTTGTACAAATACAAAATTTATTAAAACATCAGATATTCAAAAGCAAGGAGTCTCGTTATCCTGAATCCATGGATTTTCAAAGAAAAATTATTTTCATCAGAGGATAAAAATTGATAATGTAAATATTACCGGGAACATCAAACTTTGAAAATTAATACATATATACATACAAAACCTTTTTGGCTAAAAGGATCCTAAAAGTTAAGAAAATCACCGTCAACAAAAATGCTTTAGGATCCTTTTAGCCAAAAAAGTGTTGTATATATATGTATTAATTTTCAAAGTTTATATATATATATATATATATATATATATATATATATATATATATATATATATATATATATATACGCTTTAAGTTTGACATCCCCGTTTGAAATGATTACTCCCAGGTAACGCTCGATATATTTGCTAGTATATAGATAATTCAAAGCTACGAATATCAAGCACTCGCCACCCTAAATCGGTGTCTTTGTGCCAGGACATTCAGGTGAATAAAGATCTTATCTATTTAAATCTGATATTCCCGCCCTTAATATTTTAAGACGTGAAGACAGTCGTAAGTGAGGCGATAATCCGTTATCCGCTTATCTCCGCGGACTGCTTAATCCGGCCACAATTATTGATGACATCACAAAGAAACAGCAGGTGTTCCATGTAAAAAACTAAGTTAATGTATTTTTTGTTTTTCTTTCTTTAGACTATTTTGTTATTTGATGGGTTGTTTGTTTTGTTATTGCTGTTTGTTTTTGTTTTGTTTTTTTGTATTTATTTGTTTTGTGTTGGGGTGGGCGGTCCGTTTGTGTTGCGCATTAGTTCTTTCTCAAATAAATGTTTATATTATAAAAACTGCACGGTCAAGATTTATGAAAATTCGTAATGCTAACCCTGAATATGTGCTTAAAATTTTGGTTGGATTGTGTCAAGAGATTCTTAATT
Source organism: Sepiola atlantica (assembly GCA_963556195.1). Classification (NCBI taxonomy): domain Eukaryota; kingdom Metazoa; phylum Mollusca; class Cephalopoda; order Sepiida; family Sepiolidae; genus Sepiola; species Sepiola atlantica. Next base: position 89,978,949 of record OY744529.1, on the reverse strand, counting down.
GTTTTGAGAATGCGATTTCCTTTGGTCTGTCACGCTTGAGTTTTAAATAGCATTTTCAGCGCAAGATGCTCTATATTGAAAGCTTTGGAAGCTCTACCGAATGGAAGAAAGGATCGCTCTTTTGGTACGAAATGTAAGAAGTTATTTTAAATATGTTCTCATTTATTCTCACTTGGTTTTGTATTGACTTTTGAGAGTCTATCCAGTCGGCCTTTCGATGTGCAAGCGAGTTTTTTCTGAACATTCGAATCTAAGTTTTCTGTGATTTAAAATATTTTTTGACGTGTGTCAACTTCATTTCGCCGTTGCCTTTTGGTGTTGTTTCCTGGACTTTTGAAGACTGGCGCTTCTTTGCTATTTACCACCACCGTTTCTGTTTACCTTTTTTACAGGAATAACAAACAAGTGGTGGTGGTGGTGGTGGTGGTGGTGATGAATAACAAACAAGCGCCAAGACTTTTTGCATGAAGTTTCGTTTTAATGGTATATGGTTTTCATTTGGCAACACACGTGAATTTTGTGTTACAACTTGATTCAAGTATGTTTTGAATTCTCATAAAAACACGTGTTTGTTTCTTTGCTCCGAAACTAACATTAAATCACAATATGATATAGCTCCGATCTGTAATTATATATATATATATATATATATATATATATATATATATATATATATATATATATATATATATATATATATGCCAATGACTACTGGCTAAACCTCTATGAGAGTATCCAGCTCTCCGCTGACTGCGGCGACATCTGTTTCATATACAATGGCTTAGAGAAGGCCTTTGGCCCAACCCCTGAGATAAACTGCCGGCGATAAAATACCGCATCAGACAGATGGAGAGGTGGGCTGAGCACTACCAGGAGTTTTACTCGGTAGAAAACACTGTCACGGATGCAGCCGTCAAGAGCATCATCAGCCTATCTGTTACAGAAGAGCTAGACGTTCCCCCATTCTGTAGCAAAATTAAATAAGGTTATCGACTCCCTAATTTGCGACAAAGTTCCAGGAAAAGATTGCATCCCACCTGAAATCATAAACGTGGGAAAGAAGACATCCCTGTTCCAACACCTGCACCAGCTGCTGCAGCAATGTTGTGAAGAAGAAACAGTGCCTCGGAAGATGTGTGATGCAAGCATCATCACTCTGTACAAGAATAAAGTTGACCGTGGCGATTGCAACAACTACTGTGGAATACCCATCCTCAGTGTTGTTAGGAATGTCTTCGCCTGTGTTGTGCTCAACAGGCTGCAGTTGCTTGCAGGGCGTCTTTACCCCGAAGCACAGTGTAGGTTGAGAGCAGGAAGATCAACCGTCGACATGATTCTTTTCTACAACAGCCCCAGAGAAATGCAACAAACAGAAACAACCGCTGTACATCGTCTTCATCGACCTAACCAAGGCGTTGACCTTGTCGGCAGAAAGTGACTTTTCACTCTGTCCAATAAGAGTGGATGTCTCTCCAGCATCCTTAAAATGAACACATCATTGCATGAGAACGTGCAAGGCACTATACAGTACGACGACTCTTGATCATACCCTTTCCCAATCAAGAAATAGGTGAAACAGGGGTGTCTACTCGCCTCCAAACTCTTTGGCATTTTTTTCTCTCTGCTGTTGTCCTACGTCTTCAACCAGTCGGGGGATGGAGTGTACCTCGATACCAGAAGCAGTGGCAGCCTCTTCAACGTTGCCCGCCTTACAGCTTAGGCTAAAGTATGAAAGGTACTCCTACGTCAGATGCTCTTCGCTGATGATGTAGCACTGACGACACACCCTGAAGAAGCATTGCAGCGACTCATTAGTTGCGCATGCAAAGGGTTTGGAATAGCCATCAGCTTAAATAGACTCACATCCTCGGCCAAGATGTAACCAATATTTAAAACATCACTATTGGCGACTACACCTTCGATGCTAGTCTAATAAAGTGACTATTCGGAAAAATAAAATATAAAGTAGTTAACTTACAATTACGAGATTCAAATGTGAAATAATCACGGTGCTACAGAAATATGCGTCGTACAAAAATGTCTTCCCGGTGTACTTGGTGGCAGTGATAGTATATCTGAGTGTGGGAGTGACAACTCCTCCAACTTTCTATTATGTATGACTATACTAATTAAAAATAACGAGCCAGAATAAATAAAGCGATCAAATGAATGTTTGTATTCTAAAAACATAGTCCAATATTTGTCAGAAATTACTAACTACATAGATTTATGCATGTGTCTTTTGATTCCGAATTATCGAGTATTAATATGAATAGTGTGGAATGACGTTACTTTATATTATACTAGAGGGCCCCGTACACGGGCATTGTCTGGGAAAATTAAAAACCCACGAAATCCATGCTTCCACCGTGGGATCCAAGTATTTGCGCGATTTTTTAATAATATATCAATATTAATTATAGTTTTCTGTAATTAATAAATTAATAAATAATAATGAATATTTAAAAGTTCGTATTATTTCATAACTATTAACTTTGGGGGAATGGGGAAATTTTAAATGCTTGTGTCTATACACAAACACTGGCAGCAAGTTAATATTTGACATCATACTCTGTAGAAGTACGGCTTTGTATATTCCTTGACGGTGGTGTACTTTTAGTGTGAAGTGTGCCGATATATCCCAGACGCGAGATGATTGACGAAAGGAAAGGTGACCTTGGGGTCAGCTAGAAACCTATAAAGAAAATAGGTAGTTGATTCGTCGTCTTAATCATATCAAGTAAGAAAGATTTAAAAGATTGAAGTTAAAAGACAGTTGCTGTAAGGATTTGTGATTAGCTGAAACGTTATGTAAGATTCAGTGAGATAAGGGTTCTTAGACCAACCACACTCGCCCTCTGCTAACTTTAGGTGTGTATATCACGTGACAGAAGCAGTCTAATTCGTACAACGTATCCTGTGTGATTCGTAGTATCGTGCTAGTCTGGTCAACTCACACGTTGTGCATTTATTCACTGACAATGCTTTGCAATATTTGAAACATGCTAATTTAAGGCGTATATATCACATGATGAAAGCAGTCAAATCCGTATAACGTACCCGGTGTTGTTCGTATTATCGTGCTAGTCTGGTCCGCTAACACGTTTTACATGTATTCACTGTCTGTCAGAACATTTTGCAATATTTTAAACATGCTAATTTTAAGCGTGTATATTACGTGAGAGAAGCAGTTCAATCCTTACAAGGTATCAGTATGGTTCGTAGTATCGTGCTAGTCTGGTCCGCTCAAATATTGTGCATGTATTCACTGTATGTGAAATATTTTGCAATATTTGAAACATGCTAATTTAAGGCGTGTATATCACGTGACAAAAGGCAGTCGAATCCGTACAACGTACCCGGTGTGGTTCGTAGTATCGTGCTAGTCTGGTCCGCTCAAATATTGTGCATGTATTCACTGTATGTGAAATATTTTGCAATATTTGAAACATGCTAATTTAAGGCGTGTATATCATGTGACAAAAGGCAGTCGAATCCGTACAACGTACCCGGTGTGGTTCGTAGTATCGTGCTAGTCTGGTCCGCTCAAATATTGTGCAAGTATTGACTGTATGTGAAATATTTTGCAATATTTGAAACATGCTAATTTAAGGCGTGTATATCACGTGACAAAAGGCAGTCGAATCCGTACAACGTACCTCGTGTGGTTCGTAATATCGTGCTAGTCTGTTCCGTTCACAGGTTGTGCATGTATTCACTGTCTGTGAAAGATTTTGTAAAAAATTGCAACATGCTAATTGTAGGCGTGCATATAACGTGACAGAAGCAGTCCAATCCAGACAAAGTACACAGTGTAGTTCGTAGTATCGTGCTTGTCTTGTCCGCTAAAACGTTGTGCATTTATTCACGCCTGTTAAAAGTGTTGCAATATTTGCCATACGCTAATTTTAGGCGTGTATATCACGTGACGGAAGCAGACCAATCTATACATCGTACCAGGTGTAGTTCGTAGTATCATGCTAGTCTTGTCAGCTAACACGTTGTGCATGTATTCATTGTCTGTGAGAACATTTTAAAATGTTGTAAATACGTTTATTTAAGGTGTGTATATCACGTGACGAAAACAGTCCAATCCGTACAACGTACTTGATGTGTTCCGGATGTGTTCCGTGCTAGTCTGGACCGCTCACACGTTGTGCTTTTATTCATGGTCTGTGATAAGTTTTGCAATATTTGAAACATGCTTATTTTATGCATGTATATTACGTTACGGAAGCAGTCCAATCAGTACTACGTACCGGCGTGGTTCATAGTATCGTGCTAGACTGGTTCGTCCACATGTGCATTTTATTACTGTATGTAAAAAGTTTTGCAATATTTGAAACATACTAATTTTAGTCGTGGTGTATATCATGTGGCAGAAGCAGTCCAATCTGTACAACATACTGGTGTGGTTCGTAGTATCGTGCTAGTCTGGTCCGCTCAAAAGTTGTGCATGTATTCACTGTATGTGAAATATTTTGCAATATTTGAAACATGCTAATTTAAGGCGTGTATATCACGTGATGAAAGCAATCCGTACAACGTACCCGGTGTTGTTCGTAGAATCGTGCTAGCCTGGTTCGCTCAAATGTTGTGCATGTATTCTCTGTCTATAAAAACATTTTGCAATATTTGAAACATGCTAATACTAGGCGTGTATATCACGTGAC
>OY744529.1:89741776-89969276 GCA_963556195.1 Sepiola atlantica | reverse complement strand
AATTAATGATAAAATCGGCAAATAATTAAATAGACGAAAAGTAATAAAAAAAAAATTAAAATTGTCACAGTCTAGAAAGATTTCGCCATCACTAACCGAGAAGAGATTAAGTAACAAATACTACGCTGTAAGGTTAAGTATATTTTGAAAACTAAAAGTGAATAAATAAAAAATATACCGAATTAAATTATCCGTTTTTATTGTAATAAATAAATCAAGAGAGACAGACATATAGACAGACATACAGACAGACAGACAGACAGGCAGGCAGACAGTGGGGGTCCCAGATGTAGAGAGCGGATGGTAAGAATAGGTAAAAGTTTAAATGAAAATAAAATAAAGAAAATTAATTATATACTCAGAAGAAGACATATCATATAAAATTAAAATCCCTCCAAGTATTGATGTTTTCGATAATTGTAAAGGAAAAAAAGCATAGGAAATAAAAATAATAATAATGATATATTCTGAGGTTTTGCGATCGTTTGAATAATAATAATAAGTATAGATGGTCAAAATTGAAGAAGTTTACCTGTGTTTTGTGTGAATTATTACTGGTAGCGTCGTGTAAAGAATATGGCACAGCCTCCATAAATTTCTATGAGCAATTGGATGCTTTTAACCGAAGACCTCTATTCGTTTTACGCTGTGGTTAGTTTGAAATTGAGTTATAAGCCTTAAAGGTGTTTATGACATAAGAGTGTAAGCGAAGAAAGAAATGATACATGTAACAATGGAAGATTCGTAATTAAAATTGAATTATTCGATGAGATTGATAGGTACGTGAGTCCATTTTGAATCAATGTACAATAGAACTGATTCTGCTCGAGTGATTAAGCATGTGGTTGTTTTCTTACTCTCGTCAAAGGTACAGGCGAAAAAAAGTATTGAGTCATTATTTTTTTTTCATCAAAAAACAAGAATAAAGAAACTTATTTCTTTGTTAATTTGATAAACGTCTTTGATGGTACGACGTCATCGCCTTGCTGTTATGAAATGGCGGGTAGAATTCAAAAACCGGTGTCGAACGATGGATGCGATGGCACGCTGTCGACACCGGTTTTTTTAATTCTACCCGCCATTTCATAACAGCAAGGCGATGACGTCGTACCATCAAAGACGTTTATCAAATTAACAAAGAAATAAGTTTCTTTATTCTTGTTTTTTGATGAAAAAAAAAAAAAATGACTCAATACTGGTCACCCCTGAAGAAGGAATTTTATTCCGTAATCGATAGGATTAATGTAAGAAAAAAATAATAATAAATTAATCTTGTATTGCTAATTTGGCTTTTATTTCAATTTTATTACCTTTCCATGCAATACTTTAAAACTTGAACGAAAAACACACACATATATATATATATATATATTTGAAATTTTTTATGTTCAAATATAAATTTTATAACATAAATAAATTCTTATAGCTCAATAGTGTAAGGCCAGAGCTATGTTATATACTCGATTTTATACTATATCCGATGTTTGACAGACAGATTCACATATTTCACAGAATTTATTTTCTTATTTAACATACAATTGTTTCGGCATACACCAATATATATGTAAATATCCCTATGGGTATCCTCAGTGCTAATTCTATAAAAACAATGAAAAACATAGCAAATAAAATCCATAAATTAAAGTCAGTGTTCATTATCAAAAGAAAAGGACTTGATAATGAATACTGACTGTAATTTATCGATTTTATGTGCCTTGTTTTTCATTGTTTTTTCTTGGTTTTTTTTTTAGAATTAGCACTGAGGATATCCACACCAAGAAATAAATGCAGAGGAGCATTTACATATATCTAGGTGTATGTTGAAACGATTGTATACTAAATAAGAAAGTAAATTCTGTAAAATATTGAAATATGGGAATATGTCTTTCAAAACATCGGATATGATATAAAATCGAAATATATATATATATATATATATATATATATATATATATATATATATATATATATATATAGTCTCGGAAGTTTCTCAACCATTAAAACTATATAAAAAAAATATAAAAAAATTATATTAAAAAAAACTTATAGTCTCAAGTCTTCCAGTGGAAAATCACTCATGTAAGTCAATTTATTTTTTACAGTTATTATATTAGTTAGTTTCTAACACTATTTTAAGGGATCATCAGTTGTTTACCATGAAAAACTGTTTCGGGAATATATATATATTCGGGGACGTCCTCAGAGATGCACCGTTTTTCTGTCATTGTTGACGCCATTCCCTGTCGGGCGTGACTACAATCATTTCAGCTTGCCGATGATTCCACTGGGCACGGAGATTTACTAAAGATTTCTAAATCTGCCCTTTTGGATGAAACCGCGATACATTGCTGAAATATGTAATATACAGTATCTAAATAAATCATATATATATATATATATATATATATATATATATATATATATATATATATATATATATATATATAATAGAAGGTTATATATATACATATACATACATATATGTATGTACGTATGTGTGTGTGTGTGCGCGTGTGTTATGTAGATAATTGCTTATTAGACAAAAAGTGCCTATCAAAAACAGTTTACGTCGCTAAAATCCATAGTAGTCCGCAATCTTATATAATCAAAGCCTATATGTAGTATTCAGATTTACTTCGAAGTAAACAATTACTTACATTCCTATAAAAGCCGAACATCTTTACCGAATCGTTTCTGGAAACTAAAAAACCAAAACAAAACGCCAGTCGTAAAATGGAATATTAAACAAAAAAAGTAATGTTTGTAGTTACTCGGGTGATCAGTACCTTCTCTGTTTAAATGAAACGATTTTAACATTTCATAATAATGCCAACTTTCTTAATACTCGATTTGAACGATCGGTCATTTATCGGGACAGATATAAGTATTCACTAGAATATATATATAGGTAAATGAAAATATTATAGCAGTAACAGTTATATGCGAGATGTAAAAAAAAATAAGTATAATAATGTAGATGTAAACTTTAAATAGATAATTTAAATGAAAAAGTTGAATGAATAAAATGAAACGAATAAATATAGAATCTAACTAGAAAATATCAAGTAATCAAATATTACATATATATATATATATATATATATATATATATATATATATATATATATATATATATATAAATGATTTATAAAAAATCGCTTGACAAAGATCTATTAGATCGAAAGCTTGCTAGCTCATATCTTTAAGGTAAAAAAAAAGTTTATTTTAAAGAAAAAATATATCGTGTTTGGCTTTCTTTAAAACAAATTAATATTCAAATACGAAACGATATCTAAAAAAGTGTCAATATATTATTTCTTAACCCCCATGTAGCCACGTGCGACACCAGAAAAGACTTTCAGATCAACATCTCATCGGACTTTAACCAAGAGAGATGTTATCTCCGAAGGACAAAAAACATGATTTATGAAAAAAATTGCTTGACAAAAATCTATTAGATAGAAAGCTTGCTAGCTCATATCTTTAAGGTAAATAAAGAGTTTATTTTAAAGAAAAAATATATCGTTTTTGATTTTCTTACAAAAAGTATGTATATATATATATATATATATATATATATATATATATATATATATATATATATATATAGGCAAACATTATTAAATAACACCATGATACCAATATCAAAAAATTAAAAATACTCGAAGCCCTCTACATAAAAACTAAACATCCCACAATTAATAATGTCAATTATGAAACTAGTCGCAACATTTTAAAGTGTCTAGCATAATAATTAACATTACCAAATTCTTAGCCATTAGGTAGTTATGCGCTTGAATTGTATGCACTTTATTTAACGTCATCAATTTCTTAACAGTTTAAACAGTCAAACTTTAAATCTCTCGTATGTGTAGAACGCCATCACGCTCTCATGTACATTTCAACTTTACAGACGCGTTTTCAAATATAAACTACTTGCCGTTATAATTCAAAAATGAGCACAACAGTAAAGACACTAAAACTAATACCGCCTGAAGATGATTTGACGATTCAAATCGAAAGTACTTGCAAAAAAAGAAAAAAGAATGGAACAAGAAAGCCATGGATCATATTTATATCAATTTGACCGACACATTAGATGGACAATTCGGAAAATTGAAAAAATAAAAAAGTCGCATCAAACAAAACCACTCCGTGTTATTTAATAATGTTTGCCTAAATGAAAATATGCTACCTAAATACACACACAATATATATATATATATATATATATATATATATATATATATATATATATATATAATATATATATATATATATATGTTTATTATCTCATTGTTCTATGTTTCTCATACACACTCGTCTATCTACAACCTCTGTCAATAAGTTCCCTTCTTCCCTCTGTGTACATAAAACAAACGGAGCTTCAATGAACTACCCGTCTGTGGAACACAGTACCGCAAGGCTTCTTCCCCGCTGACTACAATAAGATCGTTTTCAAGCCTTATGTTAACAAATTCTTGTTGTACTGTTCTCTTAAATAATCAAATTATGCCAAGTTTCAACCATCGTTACAAATCATAACAATGTTGTCTCACCGTCTACATGACAAACACATTGACTCTTATCCTCGAGTGCTATTTGGGCCTTAATAAGTTGGGACTTATTAGTAAAATAAATCCTATAAGAATCGATTTTAACTATATAAAATAATTGTGTTTTTATAATATCACAAATGTGTGCGTGTGATTTTTTTTCTTACCAATGAGATAAAGAAAATTTTCATTTGATATTTTCATTTTTTTTTTTTCTCTCCGAACGCTTTCGATTAGTTAGCTACCCATTATCAGGGAATTATATCAAATACTAAACAAATATATGGAACTGGCCAGAGAAGTGAAAGGACTATGGAACATGAAGAAAATCACTATAATACCAATAATTGTATGAGAGCAAGGAACAGTCCCAATAAACCCTGTTTCCCCGACAGTACCAACATGCAGAGGTTTAAAACTAATGTAAACAGACATCTCGTTGCACCGCTTCCAACTTAGGATGACACTCAAAACCTACACCCTAATTATCAGTAGCCCCTTACGTCTACAGTGGCGACCTGCCTTGTTTTGGGTGAAATATTTTTGTTTTAAAAACTGGAAAAAAATGAGGAGAAATCGGAATCAAAAGGGAGGATTGGCATCATACGACGCACGACAATGATGAAAACAGCCGAAATATTAAGGAAAATCGTCGAATGCGGAAACCAACCCACATAATCAAAGAATGCAAACCATCAACAGATAAGTTGAAATAGACCAAATAATCGTGAAGAGTCAAGGAAAAAAACGAATAGCGAGAGCACCAAGAAGACCTCCACTGGGAGGATGCATAGAGTACTGGAATAGTGGGGATGGGGTCATAGAAGACCAATGGTCGTTGCCAGCGAGAAACCAATGGTAAACAATAACACAAAATGATTCGCAACGGTTATCGAAAAAGACGGCGATTTTTAGGGTGACTTGTTGTCACTCAGACTCAAGGAAAACCCAATTGTTGTTATTAAAAAGCAATCACTGATAATTACTTGTGTGAAAACTCATAAGGAGTAAAAAAAAAAAAAATAAAAAAAAAAAAAATAAAAAAAATAATAATAATAATAATAATAATAATAATGATGATGATGATGATGATGATGATGATGATGATGATGATGATGATGATGATGATGATGATGATGATGATGATGATGATGATGATGATGATGATGATGATGATGATGATGATGATGATGATGATGATGATGATGATGATGATGATGATGATGATGATGATGATGATGATGATGATGATGATGATGATGATGATGATGATGATGATGATGATGATGATGATGATGATGATGATGATGATGATGATGATGATGATGATGATGATGATGATGATGATGATGATGATGATGATGATGATGATGATGATGATGATGATGATGATGATGATGATGATGATGATGATGATGATGATGATGATGATGATGATGATGATGATGATGATGATGATGATGATGATGATGATGATGATGATGATGATGATGATGATGATGATGATAATAATAATAATAATAATAATAATAATAATAATAATAATAATAATAATAATAATAATAATAATAATAATAATAATAATAATAATAATAATAATAATAATAATAATAATAATAATAATAATAATAATAATAATAATAATAATAATAATAATAATAATAATAATAATAATAATAATAATAATAATAATAATAATAATAATAATAATAATAATAATAATGCTTTGAGGAGGCAATCGGCGGCTGGGTGATAAAGAGGTTATATTCAAATTCATATTGCCCCAGAAACCGCCGGCATGGATGGCTAATCAACATCGGTCGGTGTCACAGAAAATAGTCGTGAAGGGTCTAGGAAAAAAGAGAGATCGAGAAGAGAAATCACCATCCAGACTTCTACTTGAATGGGACGGAGAATACTGGAATCCTGGGGACACTTATTGTCACTCAAATCTCAGAGAAAGCCAACCGCAGTTATCAGCGAGAGCTCAATGGAGGACGGCTGTTGTAAGAACGCAAAGTTATTTGCAATAGTTATCGAAAGAAGCGGAGAGTACCGTAAATCTAGAGAGACTTATTGTCACTCGGATTCCAGGGAACACTACCTATGTTTGCATGTGATCGATTACTGATAATGATTCGTGTGAGAACCCCATAGTGAGTAAGAAATTGATAAAAATAAAATAATAATAATAATAATAATAATAATAATAATAATAATAATAATAATAATAATAATAATAATAATAATAATAATAAATACAAGAAATTTTATCAACTCAAAAAAAATTTTTTTAACTTTAATGGTAGCAGCCTCGGCTAATACCACATAAAATAGTCGTAAGGGATCAAGGAGGGTGGAAAGACCGAGAAGGAAGAGCACTAACCAGACCTCCACTGGAAGGATGTAGAGAGTTCTGGGACCTTGGGAAGGCTTATTGCCACCATGATACCAAATAATACCAATGGTTGCTACCAGCGAGAAATCAATGGTATGCGACTGTTGCGATAACGCAAAATCATTTGCAATGGTTATCGGAAAAAGTAGGAAGTACTGGAAATCTCGAGAGGCATGTTGTTACCCAGACTCCAGGAAACACCGCTGGTTATTGTCAGTGAGCAATCACTGATGATGACCTGTGTGAGAACTCCTAATGGGTATATAATAATTGTCGGTCTTCTACAACGAAGCATTCTTAAAAGCAGGTTTGTTGCCTAAATATAATTTGGTATATATCGATGGGCGAGTAGGTGTTTGTGTGCGTAGACGTGTAAGTAGAAGCCCACGGTGTGTGGTCGCCTGTGGAAAGTGTGAATGTGCGTATATCTACGTACGTGTGGGGTGCGTGTCCCTTCTCGTTTTTTCTTCTTACCTTCCGTATGGGTTGTTATTCATCATGTTAGCGCCGGACATTTGCTGTTGCCCGTCCATACCAATCATTGCATTCCGTCGACCAGGGGAACAGGAACGGTACCGATCCATTCGTTTGCCCGTGTCAGCAGATTGCACTATAAAAAAAGAAATAAGAACAAGAATATCCACCAAACTTTCTCCACCAAAATACAAAAGTCACGTTCTTAGGTCTAATAGAAAAAATAATAAAATCAGACATGCATTCACAGACACCTGTATCTCATAGATGTATCTACTAAAGCTGTGGATCTTGCTAGCTTGCACGCTGACTTGTCTCCGTGCATATTTGAGGACGTCACAATAATGATGGCGTCACAAAGGTATAACATCACTAAAGTATGATGCTATCCCTTTAAAATAGAGATGTGGGACAACCAGGCACAGTTAATGACGTCACAAATTATATATAGAGATATATTAGGATTAGATCCTTAACTTCGGTTCACGGGTCGTCTACTAGACGAATGTCTTGATACCTAATGGTCTAGTTATTATACTAGAAGTTATTGAATTCACGTATGTTTATATATATATATATATATATATATATATATATATATATATATATATATATATATATATATATATATTGAAATTTGTGTAATTAGGCAGCATTCCTTCTCTTATGCAAGTTTGGTTAAACAGTAACGCCAGCTTCTGTTTATTTATTTTTTTGATTCGTTTTTTCGATTCGACGCACCACCGATTTGGTATTGTCGTCCATGTTGAATGAATTCATTTATTTTGCATACTCATTCATCCACCTGAAGATGACCGACGTCGGTCGAAAACGTTCGCGAAAATATGGCGATTTTTTATACAACATGGACGACAACACCAAATCGGTGGTTGCATATATATATATATATATATATATATATATACATTTTTCTGCTTTTCCTAACGTCGTTCTCTCTCTCTCTCTCTCTCTCTCTCTCTCTCTCTCTCTCTCTCTCTCTCTCTCTCTCTCTCTCTCAAAACACTTTCTCACCCCTGAGGTTATTCTCTTTCTCTACAAATCTACTATGGTATGGAGAACTATTGTCATATTTGGGTTAGTTAATCCCTGTCCTATTTGAGGATTCTCTATAATGTTCGGAATCGTATTTTTAATTAGTGTTGGCCCCACACTTTCTTATTCCCTGCACCCTCTCACTCGCAGAGGTGATGTAGCTAGTCTCAGTCTCTTCTATAAACACTATTATGACATATGTTATTCAGAATTGTGATCTATTCTTCCTTTCTTTTAGCTCGTTTGAGTCGTTGGTCTGGTGCTCTTCATCAACTCACTGATTTAATAATTCGTCATAATAAACCTTCCTATTCTAGTATCTTTTTTTTCGAAGAACTACAGGTTTGTGGAATTCTCTTCCTGCTGACTGTTTCCTCCTCTTTTCAAGACTAAGGTCACCAGGTATCTCCTGTTTTTTTACCTAATTATCTTTCGTTCTTTTAACTCCTTACGTTAAGTGGCTGGTTTAGTGTCCAGTCAAGATTTGCCTCCTTTTGCATATCGAAAGTCAAGAAGACTACCGGGCATGCGCATAAAGGATTCCGGATATAAAGAAACGTCCGGGAAAAACTCATTAGTTTAACTCCGGCGCAAATTGCAAACACACGTATATCTTTTAGTTTTTGTTCTTTCTATTTACCTTCTGTTTAGTCTCGCGAGCCGAGTCTACGAGATTACATCTTGCGACGAGAATTTAAGTGACAAGATCACGTTCTCTACCACATAAAAAAAAAACAGAAAATGAAATCTGCACGAGAGATTTTAGAAGTGGATAAATAAATTGGAAAACCTATTCATTGCCTTAGGTATTGACACCGACAGAAAGCGAAAAGTGACTCTTTTACATTACGCCAAAGTTTTCGAAATCTTTCACAATTTCACTGTCAAGCAGAAGAGAATCGGAGTAACGACTGAAGCGGAAAATGGAACATAATTACAAAACTAATATGAAACAGTGAATAAATCACTAACTGACTATTTCACGCCTCAAAAAAAAACATATACGAAATTTTCAAATTTTTACGCGCGATGCAAAATACAGACGAAAACTTAGATTCATACAATGACAGGCTAAGAATATTAGCGTCCACCTGGCCCAGATACTACGAGGGGGTTCGTCCTCTAACGTTAGAAGAAGGGTGCTAAGAGACAACTCTACCTTCAAGCAAATACTAGACAAAACCAGGGCCATTGAACTTTCTCACACACGCGCCCTGCAGGCATAGAACAAAGGGAAGGTCGTGCATTTTCATCCTACAGCAACAACAGAAGCCACAAGCAACACAGACGAAGTAACGGAAACAGCAACGGTGTCAACAACTCCAAAAGCGGCCGTCATCTCGGATGTACACAAAATAGCAGCCGTCATGTAACCCCGAGACCCCGACCATGTGAGAGACAAAATAAAGACGGTCTGCTATTACTGCAGATATTTGGCAACACACGTGACATGTTCCGCCAATGAGCAGAAGTGTAGGAACTACCTTAAAAGGAACCATTTCGCTCAAGTATGCAATTCCAAGCAGGTGTACAAACAAAAAGTGAATTATTTCATGTATGAAAACCAGAACAACATTGTTAAGTTGAAATTAGATGAAGATGCCAACCAAACTAACGAGATGGATTTACGCAAAGACAAACGGAATCTCAAAGTAAAACTGAAAGAAAAAAGAATCGTCGCACCAAAATACAATAAAATCTCTCAAATTGAAAAATAATGAAGACATGACGAATTTACAAAATGCATTTGAGTGCAAAGTCAAAGAGATTGAATCCAAATTTGAAAAGAAAATGAAGGCTTTACGGGACAAACTTGAGCTGAAACGTGAATTGGAAATCCATGAATGAAGAGAGAGAAAACACGCAAGTAAAAACGTTGATGAAGAACTATGAGAAAGCGTCTAGTGACATCAAGAATTACTACAATGATATTACGCTCATCAACTTTGGTTTTATTAAAGTACTATATGAATGAAAAATAAACTAAATATTATTATACACAATAATTTAAAACGAACAGATAATGCAATGTTTAATGACAGTATTAACCGACATATTAATTTAAACGAATAGACTTGGTTTAAATTTAGGTTAGATTTAAAATTTAATGAAAAAAAGAAGAAAAGATTCTAAAAAAAAAAATTATAATTTTTTTTATATAAAGGTAAATGGATGAAGAAATTAATTAGATAAAAATAGATGAATAAAATATTTTTAAAATCGTTTATTTATTTTGTTGTTTAAATCTCTCTCACACACACACACACACACATACGCGCGCGCGGCGCGTGTGCGGAAACTTCCTTTTCCAAACACTTTCTCTCACACACCAACAATGTATCTTTCTTTCTCACACACACATACACTTCCTTCTTCAAAATATCCTTATCTCTCTCTCTCTCTCTCTCTCTCTCTCTCTCTCTTCCAATGTATTTCTCTCACACACACACACTTCCTTCCTCAAAATCTCTCTCTCCCTCTCTCTCTCTCTCTCTCTCTCTCTCTCTCTCTCTCTCGTCCAATGTATTTTTCTCACGCACACACACATACACTTCCTTCCTCAAAATCTCTCTTCCTCTCACACACACACACACACCCACACACACAAATCTCTTTCTTTCTCTATGTTTTTTCACACACACACACACACAGTGTATTTTCTCTCTCACACACACACACTCCCTCAAAATACCCCCCCCCCCTGACCAAGATACATACAGTTTGGTACGGGGATCTGCATTCCTGGGGAATTGTTCCTACGTGGCACCGGTGAGCCGTATCCGGGACGGGTTGGAGATGTAGATGCCGTCAGGTGAATTTCCGGAGTTGTTGTAGACCGGTTCATCTGTCTGGTCTGACGACCATAAGAATCCGTCGTGTCATACGCCCCAGCGCTGCCATACTGGGTGTTATCATATTGGTTTCCGTAGGTATTGTCGTACTGATTCCCGTATTGAGCATCGTATGCACCAGTGTTACCCCCGTACTGGTCATAGGAAGCACTGCCAGCCACACCCTATAAAAGAAACAACGAAAAACAATAACAAATTAATATTTCATGGGTCATGTTTCACATATAGAAAGTTACTAATATATATGTGTGTGTGTATATATATAAATTATTAATACTTACACTCTTCAAGCTTATTGCAGGAAAGTAACAATTTAAGACGGTCGAGAGGCGCGCACCCGGTTCACAGAGTCAGCCTAGAATCTGCAAGCAGTCGCCATATCCACTCGGCTACCGGAAACTGTCACGTAATTAAGAGAAATTAAGATCCATATGTACCTAGAAGTGGGCATAGATAGAAGACTAGTCGAGAGTGTTCGACGAACTTATTCGGAACTTTGCATTAGAGCTTTTTGACAGTCTATTGTTAACATCCCAGAGAGTGCTTAACTTTAATTTCTTAAAGGGGCTTATTATAATATTTATTAATAAATATTAAATTATTAATACCTACAATATATATATATATATATATATATATATATATATATATATATATATATATATATATATATATATATTTAAAAAGAGTCGCCAACTCATTCGGTCCCTCACTATCCACCTAGCACCAGCCCCTGTCCCATCGCCGCAATGTTGCTTCTTTGTGCCTGTTTTACAAATACTTCAATGGATTGTGCTCTGGTGAACTTTCTGCTTTGGTGCCCCCAAAACGTAAATTCACTAGACCAACTCGATAATCTGCAAAATCCCATCCATTCACTGTGGAACTCTCCAGATGCCGAAGAGCTTTCTACTCCAAAAACTTTTTTCCTCGTGCTGATGGACTCTGGAACTCACTCACTGCTCCCTGTTTTCCTGATGGTACGAACATGTAGAAATTGTAAACTAATATAAACAGATATCTCGCTGCACAACTCCCAATTTAGGTTGACCGCCCACGCCCTCAAAAAAAAAACTTTCACCATTTTTTTCAGTAGCCCATTACGCCTACAGTGGCGGCCTGCTTTGTTTGGGGTGAACTATATATATATATATATATATATATATATATATATATATATATATATATATATATATATATATATATATTGGTACAGAAAAATTAGTACAACATTCGTACCGTCGGTTTCAAACACAGAAGGACTTAGCCATCCGGCTGTCTTCAGCTTCTGTTGTCATCTGTTTCGGAAATGTGGAGTCACGTGTCACTCTCGTTTGGACGCGTTATTTGCTTAGAGTGTTATGTTTAAATTTAGTGTAAGGAAGGTTTAATAATATTTTTAAAAAGGGGGTGAAAAGTAGCAGTTGAGATTTAAAACTGGAGAAGATTTAAACATCCATTCACTGTAGTGGTCCAAACGAGAGTAACACGTGACTTCACATTTCCGAAACAGATGTCAACATAAGCTGAAGAGAGCCGGATGGCTAAGTCCTTCTGTGCTTGAAACCGACGGTACGAATGTTGTACTAATTTTTCTGTATAATAATAAGAATAAATAAATATTACGCTCTTAAGATTTAGAATTTTTAATTTTATTTCTAAATTAATCGAGCACTCTGCTGGGATTTTTCCTGCTATATTACAAAATAAGTGTTATATATATATATATATATATATATATATATATAGAGAGAGAGAGAGAGAGAGAGAGAGACAGAGACAGAGAGAGAGAGAGAGATGAAAAGGAATTAGAAAAGCGACAGAGGCAGATCTTTTTTTCAATTCAGTTGCTCAATGCAAGGTATGTTCCGCAAAAAAAGCAATTTATATCATTAATTTTTTCCTTAAGCCAGGCTTTTCAAAGATCGAAATCTTATCATCAGAGGGAATTGCTGGGATAGATAAGTTGGCAAAAGCCAAGATTTAAAATCTGAAAAGGTAAAACAAAGATTGTAGGGGAAAAAAACAAGGCAAAAAGCTGCCCCAATGCAAGCAAGTGTCCGATTGTAAAAAAATCCGGTGTCAAAAAGTCCATCGGGAAATGGTTTGTAGGTAGGTCGTTAGAAGGCACGAGAAATAAAATGAGAGGTTTCAAAGTTAAACTCCAGAAACCACCATCTTCAGGTGCGGCCAAAATAGATAGAATCCAGAGTGTAAAAAGTCCAATAGAGGGTTCGTTCGTTGATGCAACAAGGCTCAGGTGGGAATTATTAGCCATATTTAAAAGTCTTACTGGGCTGAAAATCATAAAATATGTTAAAATTGACGAAGAGACAGCGAATTAATATTTAAAAGCTAGGCTAAGTTCCCAATTTCTCGTTGATAAACAGGACCGTCTATCTATCTATCTGCTCTATCCGGTATATTGAGCTGTATACTTTTCACAATGGTTTTACCTTTCGTAAAAGTTCGCTTTTAGTTCTCTACTTTATATAGTATAGTATATATATATATATATTATACACGCGTCGTTGAAGACCACGGTGTTTTCTTTCTTCGCAATCTTTCTTGTTAATTTCTCGACGCGGCGAGCGATTCGTCGGTGTTCTGGTGTTAATTAGTGGAGTATAGCACCTAACGTTATAAGAAAGAAAACTCCGTGATCTTCAACAACGCGTGTATAATAAATGACTTGCTGCCGAAATATATATATATATATATATATATATATATATATATATATATATATATATATATATATATATATATATATTTATTTATTTATTTATTTATTTTGGTACAGAAAAATTAGTACAACATTTGTGCCGTCGGTTTCAAGCACGGAAGGTCTTACCCATCCGGCTCTCTTCAGCTTCTGTTGTCATCTGTTTAGGAAATGTGAAGTCACATGACACTCTCGTTGGGGCGCGTTATTTGCTCAGTGTGTTATGTGTGTTTGTTTCAATTTAAATTTAGTGTAATGAGACCGTTGAGATTTAAAACCAGAGGAAATTCAAGATTAAAGGGAATAAAAAATTAAAAAATAAAAGTAAAAATAAAAATTAAATTAAATTAAAATTTAAAGCATAAGAATAAAAAAGAGAGAATAAAAAAAGAAAGAATAAAAACATAAGATGGGTAAGACCTTCCGTGCTTGAAACCGACGGTACGAATGTTGTACTAATTTTTCTGTACCAAAATAAATAAATATTATGCTCTTAATTTTTAACTTTAATAATCGAGCACTCTGCTGGGATTTTTCCTACCATTTTACAAAGAAGTATATATATATATATATATATATATATATATATACTTCTTTGTAAAATGGTAGGAAAAATCTTTGTAAAATGGTAGGAAAAATGCAAAAATACTATAACATGAAAAACGCCAAAATCTTTACAAATCTTTACATCTTTATTTAACAAACTTTTTTTAAACTAGTGTAAACCAGATAACTCGGTTTGGGTAGAAATTATTTAAACATCAAACTCTAAATACTAGTTTCTGTCCGAATTATTACATATTAAACACGTAAATTCCAGATTTCCAATCGTCTGCACCCTAATTTCCCAATTGGAACCCTTTCAAACTTTCTGAATTATATATAAGTTTGTATAAAAATCCGTTTTAATTACGGGAACACCCCCTTTCAGAACTACTTACTTACTGACCTGAATCACTTTTGTTTTTAGCTTATAACCCCGCCCCAACTCGCACCGGTTTATTGCTTACTAGCAATGAGCAGTAACCAAACAAACTCTTCCCCTTCTCTTCTCCCAGCACCAGCCATAGTTCATTTAACTAACCCTATCACCCACCTCTTTATCTTTTATATTTACTCCTTCCCCCACTTCCTTACTTTGCCTTGTCTCTAACCAGAGCTCTCGCTTTTCTTAGACTCGATCGAAGTCACTACTTAAATTCCCGACTGCCTGCGTTTAATATACACATTTCAAACTCAACTTCTAGAAAACTACTTCCATTCTCGGTCCACGGAAGTATTTTAAAATGGCCCTAATTCTCAAAATTACATCCGAACAAGTGCGTTCCGTCTACGATTGAACTAAACATCTTTCTATTGGATTTACTTCATTTTTAACATTTTCAACGCTGCCTTCACGAAACCCCTTTTTCCATCTTTAGATCTCCTTTCACCGAACACCTTATCCACTAACATTCACCAACTGGACAAACTCCATATTTTTTTACACGCATACTCTTACTCTCCATTACTTTATATTTTTTTCAAATGTTGAATTTTTGCTTTTCCAATGCGTACTTATCCATCTATTCTTTGAAAACCTTAGCTTAAGGAAAGAAAAATAAACATGTTTTTACCGAGTACACCTTGCATTGAACAATTGAAGTTATAATAGATTTGTCATTCATACATCCTTATCTCTCTTCTTTCATTTATCTTATATATATATATATATATATATATATATATATATATATATATATATATATGTATATATATATGTATATATATATATATATGTATATATATATGTATATATATATATATATGTATATATATATATGTGTGTATATATATATATATATGTATATATATATATGTATATATATATATATATATATATATTATAATATAAAATGAAGTAATAAAATAAAGTAATATAAAGTAAAATAAAGTAAAAAAAGTAAAATAAAAAATAAAGTAAAATAAAGTAAAAGTTGGATTGCTTCATATATATATATATATATATATATATATATATATATATATATATATATATATATATATATATTATCTATTTCAATATTTTACACCAAACTATTCATCAGTTTTAATCTTTGCTTAATACTTTACGAAAAGACTCATTTACTAGAAATTTTTAATTAATTTGGAAACATTTGAATTATACTTTCAAAATCCGAGAAATAAAAAAAGTTAAATTAAAAACTCCCGGGCATCACCGGATGTGGACAGAAAGTCTAAAATAAATTTGTAAGTATGTTTTTTCTTTTTAAAAAAAATCGTTTTATTTCATGCTAGTGCAGTTTCGATTTCAATAACGAATTGATTAAATAGAAAATAGAAATACAATTGTCAAAGTCGACAAACACGCGCGTGCGCATAAACTTTAAAGTTACTTCCGTTTGGATGAATAAGTTTGAAATATTTTATATGAACATTAAATTAACTGAAATATATTAAACATCTAATTAACATACGTGCGGTACACATAAGAAACAAGAACATATGTGAGTCGTGAAAGGCATACTTCCGCCTGAAAATGTAAGGATTGACCAAAGTCGTATCTGGGCCTTACTTCTCCACATTGTATGAAGTATTCCCGAAGTTATGCCATGGAAACGTTGATAACTCAAAAACTGATCAGGTTAAAATTTTGCACGGTGGTTACTGTTATCAAAGAACATCAACACATCAAATTTGGAATAACCAGAAGTTGAAATTTCGTCAAATTTTCAACCATGATCTTATTTTCAAGGTCAAGGTCAGATCACAATGTCAAAGTCATATAAGATGCGGGACTACAATATGGACCAAGCAGTGATTCTCTAAGGTGAACAGAACCGAAGTTATCGCTAAAGTTGTGAATTTAAACTTTTATGTGACCTTGATCTTTGACCTAGTTATCCCAAAATTAAATCAGTTCTAAGTTAAACCAGGATCGATATTTTAACCAGGTTTTGTGACAATTGACCAAGTATTGTGGATGCTAGACTACACAAACACACAAACAAACAAAATAACAAACAAGCAAACTAGACCGAAAACAAAAGTTCTTTGGCGGAGGTAATAATGTTTGGTTTACATTACCAGTCTACAGAAGTTTCGGGAAATTTGAAAAATCCACCATTTGATAAAGAGGTCTTACCTCGAAATATATTATGGAGCACGGTAACACGCATTGGATTACCGTATAGAAGGTGTGACTAAACAAGTAAGATTTATTATTTTAAAAAATCACTTCGTTTTTGTCCTCCTTCTTAACACCGACATATTTCCATTTCTTGCATTGTGATAGTCTTCTATGATTCCTCTGTGTACAAATTACACATAATGTTCCAAGCAAACTATATCACCTTATTAATGTTTTTTGTTATTTTTTAAAAATTTTAGCCATTTTCTCCGTACACACACAATTACTTTAATAGGAATAGGAATATTATTTCTGGTTTTCGTATTTATTAATCGTAACGATTGTTGAATAAGTTCGTAATATTTTCTATGCAGAACTTATTAATCATGATAGAAATTGTAATGTGTTAAATATAGACACGAAGTGCTTACGCGCCAATCATTTGCTTGTTTGTTTATATAGTACTATTATTTCCTCTGGTTGTCTCAGAATGAGGCAAATAATTGTAACGAAGAATCGAAATGAAAATACAAACTGCCATGTACATTCAGTTTACAAAAAAATAATTAACGCTTCTTAAATGACGTAGATAATTGTATTTGTTATTCGATTAACCGGATCAGATGAAGAGGTTGGAATCAGAAGCAGCTAGCGAATGTTCTTTTTACGTATAGGATTGGACAAAATTTCCAATCATCACTTTCTTTCAACGAATCATAGGTTTCAGAATATTCACTGTCAAAATTTCGCGCGTAATATAAACACCCGAACACACAACTTTCTTTCATTATGTTCCGGTTTTTCTTCTACAGTCGACGCATGTGACAACAGCCCTCACAAAATAGCCTCAACATCCTGTGCCAAGGGCATAGTAGCAGACGCAACAAAAGACACTCACGAACTCCACTCTCGTACATAAGTATCTTCATATATTTAGATGTACAGGATGCATTCCTAAACTAATAAATTAACCGATGATTATGAAATTTGGAACACAGCTGCTAGACGTAACGGTGCGTAATGTAGGCTATATTTAGTTTAATTTAGTTTTACGCAAAGGGGGACAAGAGTGGGTAGAAGTCCTTCGTGAAAATTCAGATATCTCTGATATTTATTAAATTTTAACAATAGGTATTAGACATCAATTAACAAATATATCCTGAATTTAATTTCTTTGAAGTATTTTAAAGGTTTTTTTTTTTAATATAGGTGGGTGTACCGATATTAGATGTAGTTATGTTAATATTATCACAGTACAAAGATTTGATTGCTCAATTACAGGGAATAGAGCGGGTATATATATATATATATATATATATATATATATATATATATATATATATATATATATATATCGTAAGGTACACGATAAGTCATGAAAATGAAATGCCGTGGTAGACAAAATGTGTGAAAAATGACTAACGGAAAACAGGTTAACATGCAGGAGAAAAACAAAAACAAGAGATTTGACCGGTATGGTCCAATCGGATCATCTTTTACTTCTCCCATGTGTGTGCCTTCAAAATAAAATTATTTCCAAATCTTCACTTTTTCTGAAGACGTTCGCTAACACGAACGAAACCGGTCAAATCTCTTGTTTTTGTTTTTCTCCTGCATGTTAACCTGTTTTCCGTTTGTCATTTTTCACACACACATACACACACACATACATATATATATATATATATATATATATATATATATATATATATATATATATATATATATATATATATATATATATATATTCATTTAATTAAGTTCAAAAATATGGATAAAGTAAAGTTACGACCAATATTTTTTAAGTTCTCAATACAAAGTAAAGCTTTATAAAAATAAACTTAATAAACTTATATAAACATTAGAACAGCCTACGCGAGTTAACCAGCGTTTCGATGTTAATACATCTCATCGTGGCTGCAATATCAACTGAATATTAAATTTTAAATTGTTCTCAAACGTAATCAGACAGAGTAAAATTGACCAGCACAGAAGATAAACAAATTGAAAACTACAAAAATTAACTTTTGACAAGGTTATAGCTATGGAGTTGTTGGGTTAAGGCTCTTCTAAACGTGCAATTATCCTTGACCAACTGACATAAACCCCTACCACACCGCCCATACACATTGGAAGGGCCTCGGTGTAAAATCATATACACGCCACACAATAATCATAAAATCTTTCTTACCTCCCCTTACCTTCGCGCGCACAGACATTACGTATACAAAGATTATAAAGAAAGAATTTGTAATAGAGCATACACACATTTACTCAATTACATATTCGAATAAACCTCTGAATTAATAAAATTATATGTAAGTTTTAGGAAAAATCTATCTCTAATTGCGTAGTCACTTAATACAATTTGAATTTTTATTAGATTTAACTTCACACGAAGACCCGTTTATTAGAAGATTTAATTGGTGTTAACTAAACAGTTTGATTGCATACTAAAAAGGATAAATAAATAAAATATCATAATCATAATTCTTTTACAGAATTATGATTATAATATTTTAATATATCAAAGAGTATATCAAAAAAATCATATCAAACTTACACCAATATACAAACTTATTGATTTCATACTAAAAAGGATAAATGAATAAAATATCATAATCATAATTCTGTAAAAGTGATATATGAAAGAGTATATAAAAAATCATATCAAACTTACACCAATATACAAACTTATTGATTTCATACTAAAAAGGATAAATGAATAAAATATCATAATCATAATTCTGTAAAAGTGATATATCAAAGAGTATATAAAAAAAACATATCAAACTTACACCAATATACAAATAAACTCTAAAATCAAACAATCCGCACAATCTGATAAAACAAATTACTTCATCCCTACTAGCGTAATAAAATAGTAGAAGTGAGGCAGGTATAATTAGATATATTATTCACTTATAGCAATTTAATTATTAGCTTAATTACTAACTATAACCTAGTTTGATTGACTTACTGATTTCCACCGGACCTTTCACCGAAGTTCATAAATTTAAATTACCTATTAATTAGTTAGCTTCATTTAATTACACTTATTAACGGAATTAAAGTAATATCAGTTGTATACTCAACCGGAAATGTTTTAATTGTTATGTCATACGAGAAAGTATATTAAAGTTTTCTTTATTGAGAGTTATGGAGAATTAACTAGGTTATTACTATATTTATCCAGGGTGAACTGTTTGAAGTGTCTACAGCTAATACCTATTTCATTCCCTTGATTCAGTAATTTATCTTCATCAGGGAACGTAATAATAGCCAGTTTTTCATTTAAACAGAGAAAACAGGTAGATTTGTGTTGTGTAGAGATTGAAGTTTTCCATTTTTACTACAGATACTTTATTATTTCCCCTTATGGGCAATATGTTTCTCTTAACAAGGTTATTAAAATATATTTTATGGTTTCTGTGTGTATATATATATATATATATATATATATATATATATATATATATATATATATATATATATATATATATATATATTGTGTGTGTATTTAGGCAGCATTTTCTCATTTATGCAAACATTTTTTTAAATAATAAAATTCGTCTGTTTAATTATACCTTTTTTATTTTTTCAATTTTTCTGATGGTATTTTTTGTATTAAAATAAAAAAAAAAATAATAAATGTTCCATAGGTTTCACAGGTTTCACGAACGTTTTCGATTCTTCGTCGAATCATCCTAAATTTTGGCACCTAAGGAGATATATATATATATATATATATATATATATATAGAGAGAGAGAGAGAGAGAGAGAGAGAGAGAGAGAGGGAATAACATGAAATCATAGGAGCTACCAAGCTCACGAAAAAAGAATTTCAAAAACTACCTGGCGAATATACCCGGGTAACCAAGTGCAAGTGCCGGTTATAATTTTTAAAAGATTTCTTGATTTGAGTCTCTGAAATAGCGGGTAAATGTCTGGCATCTGGTCGGATGCCCCACCCCCATCCCCATCCCTAGCAAAAAGAAAAGAAAATGTAAAAAAGAAGGTAAAAGGCTGAATATCCTTTCTAATACACATTTTAACAATAATAAATCATATTAAATTTGTCTTATTTCATGATTTTACTAAAATCGCATGGTTTATTCAAACTTCGCAATTTTTTTACAAACATTGTTTAACGATTTTTTTTTAAATTTGAATTCAAATGTATTTTTTATGCGACGATTGCTTAAACCATGAAATTGTAATAAAGTGTTGAGATAAGTTAAATTTTATATTAGTTATTATTATATTTTTTATTATTATTACTTTTATTAGAATTATTATGGTTAGACGTTATTACTTGAAAATTCTCACTAATCATGCCTCTACCTAGGGTATTTACAAAACTGCAACTTATTTTAATGTTGTCTTGAATTTTGAATTTCGAGGATTTTTTTGAAAATATTTTTTTTCAACTTTTGATGTTTTTATTTTCAATTAAAAAAAATTTTTGAGTAGTAAATATTTTTTGACCTGTCTAAATGTTCAACTTTTCAATTATCTAATTCTTTAATTTTTTGTTCAATTATGACGTTTTTTATATCGCTATATTAACTGATTCCCTCCACCTTTTGATGGATAGAGAATTGAATATTCTTACTACCTATCTCACTATATACGATCACACATTTGAAATTTTAACCATCCTTCTCACTATATCTGCCCTTGTATTGAGGCTAGCATTCACAAATATCCGGCGACTTAGAACCAACATCAACAACGTAGAAACCTTTCTCCTGACAAACTTCCGCAGATATCCTGTTTTCCCGACTCTACCGACATGCAAAAATTTAAAACTAATGTAAACAGACATCTCGCTGCACAGTTCACAACTTAAGATGACCTCCACAATTTACACCCTAATTCTCAGTAGCCCCTTACGTCTACAGTGGCGTCCTGCCTTCTTTGGGGTGAACTATATTAAAAAGAAATATGATCACACATTTCTAATTGTTTTTGTTTTTAATTCTTCCCATTTCCTTGAGGTGTGCTTTTTCATTACATGTAATCTAATACCCGTATTTCTTCCCATTTTCCCCCATTTGTATCCCTTTGTATATCTTTCTAATTTGTTGTATAATTGGTCAACTCTGTGGTCCTGATGCTGGATGTTGGCTTCTAAGTTGGTGTCTATACCCTGTGCTGGTGAAGAGAATGGATATTAATAATTTTAAAAAACATTTCGTCTCGGAAACGATCGCACACAAACTGTTGTTTATGTTGAATTCTTGGAGCGTAAATAAAGGACCATGCCGTAATTAAATTTACCTAATATATATATATATATATATATATATATATATATATATATAGAGAGAGAGAGAGAGAGAGAGAGAGAGAGAGAGAGATAGATAGATAGATAGATAGATAGATAGATAGATAGATAGATAGATAGATAGATAGATAGATAGATCCACGTATGCTTGTGTTGTAATTCAAAATCCGTTTCTTGACTAAAAAATGAATTTCTTTACATTTGACAATGTTTTTAAAAAGATAATTATCTATCAGCTAACCAGTTATGTTTACATTAATTATTACACCATTTACTTCTTGAAATTACATGCATAGCATAATATTATTTGATATGATTTGATTTATACAGCCTTATTTAAATTTTTTCCGTCTTTGCTGTAAGCGGTCTTAAATACACACATTACAAATGGCCGCTTGCTTCGTTAGTAATTTCTTATTCTTCTGCATATTTATAGCGTTTTCTAACACTTAAAAGACGATAGTTTGTTACAAAAAAATGGAGTAAGCAGTTTAATAATTTTCAAAGGAAATGTTCACTTTTATTATTGGATTAACAAGGTTTATTATTTACTAGCCTCAACTAATCGCCGTTGCCCGACATGCAGTGGATTCGTGTTAGTTTTTGAACTTATTTCTTTGCAAATTTTTAAACAGAATGGAGGTAACACCTATTATATTCTTCAATCTAAAATATCAGTAATCCCTTTAATGATTTTTATTTTCAGGTGATTAATTAAAATTGTTTTGTATTAGCAGTCTTCTTGATCGAACTGGGTATTTTTTAAATAACTTATAGCTAACTACGTATTTATATTGCCAATGATACGGTACAACAATAACAGATGACAAATTGGCTAGTAAAAAGCAAAGTTTGATCTGTCAGCTTACATGCTATTTGGGTCTGACTTAGATAAATTTATACGTTAGATTTAAGATACTTCTTGTAAACATACTAAATCTTTTGTTTAGAGCTGACCGGTATCAAACTGACACGCTGAAGATACTGTTTGAGTAAAAAGAGGAATTTTTTTAAAAACTGGACTTTATTGGACTTTTGTGTCAAAATTTAAAGCTTCATCAGATTAATAAGTTAAGGAGTTAAACAAGAGATATTAAAAAAATCTATATAATACTAATACGTTAAGTCATTTTATGTTCGTGCGTACGTTATCACCTTTCACACACATTTAAAAAATGATATCTTCCGATCAGCAAAGATGGTGATTGGTGATTAATTTGATGTCTGTAAGGTCAACAATTCCAATTTTACTCATTTTAAAATCTCTATAATAATAAGACGTTAAGTCATTTTATGTTCGTGCGTACGTTATCACCTTTCACACACATTTAAAAAATGATATCTTCCGATCAGCAAATATGGTGATTGGTGATTAATTTGATGTATGTAAGGTCAACAATTCCAATTTTACTCATTTTAAAATCTATATAATAATAATACGCTAAGTCATTTTATATTCGTGCGTACGTTATCACCTTTCATACACATTTAAAAAATGATATCTTCCGATCAGCGAAGATGGTGATTGGTGATTAATTTGATGTCTGTAAGGTCAACAATTCCAATTTTACTCATTTTAAAATCTATATAATAATAATACGCTAAGGCATTTTATATTCGTACGTACGTTATCACCTTTCATACACATTTAAAAAATGATATCTTCCGATCAGCGAAGATGGTGATTGGTGATTAATTTGATGTCTGTAAGGTCAACAATTCCAATTTTACTCATTTTAAAATCTATATAATAATAATACGCTAAGGCATTTTATATTCGTACGTACGTTATCACCTTTCACACACATTTAAAAAATGATATCTTCCGATCAGCAAAGATGGTGATTAGTGATTAATCTGATGTATGTAAGGTAAATAATTCCAATTTGACTCATTTTAAAATAAATTGTTCTAAATTCTCGTCCACTAAAACAGTATAATCTAAAATAAATACATTTTAAAAAGTGACATTCGTTTTATTGATTTGAAGAATATTTAGCTGATAATTACTTTTACGCTAAGAAAGAGAATATTTATTGTTTTAAAAATAATTAAATTGCTACAATGTTAGATATATAAATAAAGAGGAGAGATATTCGTTTTATTTATTTAAAGAATATTTAGCTGTGAATAATAAGAAGAATCTATTTTTCCTTTATAGTATTGACTCTGACAGACATTTATTATTTCAAAAGGAATATTTTTATTAACAATAAATTATACAAATCTATGTAGAAAGCACCGTGGAATTTCAACGGGGTCCCGCTCGTAATAATAATTTTACGTAAAACAAGTTACCGCAAACAGATTGATCTTTCTGGTTGATAAGTAAGGGAATGTCGATAAAAAATGAATTTGAAAATTAATACGGAACAAATTAAATAGATATTATGTTTCTGAATTGTTTTAAATGAGAATTGATCATTTGTATTATTTGGACTACTGTTCTCATCTTCAGTGTTATTCTCACAACGTTTCGGCCGATGTAACCTCCGACCTTCTTCAGCTGTATCTCGTCGAACTCGGAAATCTTTATGTCGAACTCGGGAATATGTACGGAATTTCTAACGGAACCCTTTATTTAATCCACGGCGTTAGTTTACTCTTGTACCGTCAGCCATGACCGGATAGAAATATTACGTAATTCACAATTGTATTTTTAGTATCGTCCGCAATGAGGATTGAACCTTTAACCTTTAGATAAGTGTCACGTAGAACTGAATTTTTACTTAGTACTCTATCTGTTATGCAGCGGGTCCACAATTTCTACAAGCCGTTTAACACATCCCAGCATGTAAAACAGCTGTTAAACCGAATCTTCTTCTTCTTCTTCTTCTTCTTCTTTTGATGATGATGATGATGATGATGATGATGATGATGATGGTGATGATGATGATGATGATGATGATGATGATGATGATGATGATGATGATGATGATGATGATGATGACTTAGTTAAGTAAAACGATTATTCTGGTGAGAATTGCAACATATTGGCAAAAACATGAGAAACCTAATGGTTTTATTGATTTAATATAAAATCAATGTATTGTTTATTTCTTTCCAAATTAGGTCGATGTAGGCCATCTATATCGACCTAATTTGAAAATACTATAAATACAATAAATACACTTAAAAGCTGCTAAATATTATCCATCCAACAAATACGTATTAACGACCTTTAAATAAAAGTTATGTTACAAACATTATCCATTCATTAAATATCATGATTTATAAATCTATTCTTTCATTTTTTTAAATTTTATAAATACGGTGTGATTTTCATTATTCGTAAATTTTATCACAATATTAAACGACGCCATATGATAAGCTCTCTAAAATACTTAAAACATACCAAATGATAAGCTTTCTAAAATACTTAAGACACCAAATGATATGCTTTCTAAAATACTTAAAATACACCAAATTATATACTCCTTAAAATACTTAAAAGACACCAAATGATATGCTCTCTAAAATACTTGAAACACACCAAATTATATGCTCCTTAAAATACTTAAAAGACACAAAATGATATGCATTCTAAAATACTTAAAAGACACCAAATGAACGGCTCTCTAAAATAGTTAAAACACACCAAATGATATGCTTTCTAAAATACTTAAAAGACACCAAATGATATGCTTTCTAAAATACTTAAAAGACACCAAATGATATGCTTTCTAAAATACTTAAAAGACACCAAATGATATGCTCTCTAAAATACTTAAAAGACACCAAATTATATGCTCCTTAAAATACTTAAAAGACACCAAATGATATGCTCTCTAAAATACTTAAAACACACAAAATTATATACTCCTTAAAATACTTAAAAGACACCAAATGATATGCTTTCTAAAATACTTAAAAGACACCAAATGATATGCTTTCTAAAATACTTAAAAGACACCAAATTATATGCTTTCTAAAATACTTAAAAGACACCAAATGATATGCTTTCTAAAATACTTAAAAGACACCAAATGATATGCTTTCTAAAATACTTAAAAGACACCAAATGAAATGCTCTCTAAAATACTTAAAAGACACCAAATGATATGCTTTCTAAAATACTTAAAAGACACCAAATGATATGCTTTCTAAAATACTTAAAAGACACCAAATGATATGCTTTCTAAAATACTTAAAAGACACCAAATGATATGCTCTCTAAAATACTTAAAAGACACCAAATGATATGCTTTCTAAAATACTTAAAAGACACCAAATGATATGCTCTCTAAAATACTTAAAACACACAAAATTATATACTCCTTAAAATGCTTAAAAGACACCAAATGATATGCTTTCTAAAATACTTAAAAGACACCAAATGATATGCTTTCTAAAATACTTAAAAGACACCAAATGATATGATTTCTAAAATACTTAAAAGACACCAAATGATATGCTTTCTAAAATACTTAAAAGACACCAAATGATATGCTTTCTAAAATACTTAAAAGACACCAAATGATATGCTTTCTAAAATACTTAAAAGACACCAAATGATATGCTTTCTAAAATACTTAAAAGACACCAAATGAAATGCTCTCTAAAATACTTAAAAGACACCAAATGATATGCTTTCTAAAATACTTAAAACACACCAAATGATATGCTTTCTAAAATACTTAAAAGACACCAAATGATATGCTTTCTAAAATACTTAAAACACACCAAATTATATGCTCCTTAAAATACTTAAAACACACCAAATGATATGCTCTCTAAAATACTTAAAACACACCAAATTATATACTCCTTAAAATACTTAAAAGACACCAAATGATATGCTTTCTAAAATACTTAAAACACACCAAATCATATGCTCCTTAAAATACTTAAAAGACACCAAATGATATGCTCTCTAAAATACTTAAAACACACCAAATCATATGCTCCTTAAAATACTTAAATGACACCAAATGATATGCTCTCTAAAATACTTAAAAGACACTAAATGATATGCTCTCTAAATTACTAACAATATACCTAACTATATGCTCTCTAAAATACTTAAAATACACCAAATGATATACTCTCTAAAATTCTTTAAAACCCCTAATGATATGCTAAATACTTAAAAGACACCAAATTATATACTCTCTAAAATACTTAAAAGACACCAAATTATATGCTCTCTTAAATACTTAAAAGTAACCAAATTATATGCTCTCTCAAATACTTAAAAGACACCAAATGAAATGCTCTCTAAGCTACTTTAAAAACACTAAATGATATGCTGTCTAAAATACTTAAAAGACACCAAATGATATGCTCTCTAAAATATTTAAAAGATTCCTAATTATATGCCGTCTAAAATACTTGAAAGACACCAAATGATATGCTATCTTATATTCTTAAAAGACACAAAATTATATGCCCCTGAATACTTAACGGACATCAATTTATATGTCACCAAAACACTTAAAAGGCACCAAAATATGTCCTCAAAAATACTTAAAAGACACTAAATTATATGTTCTTCAAAATAGTTTAAAAACACTAAAGTATTACTACCCAAATACTTAAAAGACACCAAGTTATAAATATTGTCCTCATATATTTAAAAGACACCAAATTATAAATATGTTCGCCAAATACTTAAGAGACACCAAATTATGTTCTCCAAAATATTTAATAGTTATCAAATTATGTTCTAAAGTACTTAAAAGACACTAAATTAAATGTTCTTCAAAATATTTAAAAGACACTAAATTAAATGTTCTCGAAAATATTTATAGGACATCACATTTTGTGTTCCCAAAAATACTTAAATGACGCCAAATTATGTTCTCAAAATACTTTTAAAAAACACACCAAATTATATTTTTCCAAAATACTTAAAAGACACCAAATTATATGTTCTACAAAATATTTAAAAGACACCAAATTACATGCCCCCTCCAAATAATTGAAAGACACCAAAGTATATGTTACCCAAATACTTAAAAGCTATCACCTATGAATCATACGAGCCAAAAAGAGAATGCATTCTTTAATTCCGGAAACCATAAATATAATTCCACCCACGTGGGGCATTTAGAAACCGGATTCGTCCTCCATCTTGGCTGGCTTTCAAAACACTTGGGTGCAATCCGACTGGTCTTCCATCTTAACATGATTTTCACAACTCTTGGCGCTGTTACTGTCAGACACATTCTAGTCGCAGTCAGACGAGAGTTTCTAGAACGGCTCAACTCAAATGTGAATAATATGTGTTTATACATTGTCCATGTCTATATATCTCTCTCTATCTATTTACCCTGACAACATATGTTCTTTGTCCTTTGTATAAAGACAATTGAACGAAACTTTTCGTGAGTAACTGTGTGTGATTTTCACCTCTTTGATGTGTCATTTTTCTTATGCCCACTTATGTTTGTCTTTGAAAAAGCGTATCTGCGAAAAATAAATAAATAAATAAAGTTAAGTATGTGCATATGCTAATATATTTGCATGTACAGGACTGAATCCTAAACTAATTATGAATTTTGAAACACAGCTGCTAAGCGTAAATGGTGGTAATGTGGGTTATATTTAGTTTGCTTTAGTTTTATAAGGGAGTAAAAAATATGATGCAAGCAGTTCGTAAAAATTCTAGATACCTCAGATTTTTCAGAGGGGGGGGGGGTAGTTATTGTTTTTGCTTCCTGAAGATGATTCGTCGAAGAATCGAAAATGTTCGTGATACATATTGAGCATACATTAATTTTTTGTTTTTTTTTTTAAACAAAAAGATTTTTAGAAAAATTGAAAAAATAAAAAGGGTAAAATTTAGCAATGTTTGCTTACATGAAAGAATGCTGCCTAAACACAATAATGTGTGTGTGTGTGTGTGTGTGTGTGTGTGTGTGTGTGTGTGTGTGTGTGTGTGTGTGTGTGTGTGTGAAGAAATGACACATGATATAAACACTTGTAAATGACAATTTCTGGATTCGGCGTAGAGAACTTGTTTATGCTATCAGGAATGTCAATCTCACACAACATTTCATGTTCAATACTCAGCATATTTTATCTCTATTTAGTTGTCTGGGAGATGCACCCTTCCAGAAATTACCTCCAGTTGGTTTATCGCCGGTCGCCTGATGCGCCCTATTGGGGAATACCGACGAGTCTGTTAGCGGCTATTTCGGTGTTGTGCCACAGTTTGCTGTAGCGGGAACCAACTAATAAACACCCATGTTTAATTATCTCCGCACTACCGAAAAAGTTAGACACAAGGTCATTTTTTAATGTGGGTAAAAATTCAGTTTCCCGAAATAGGGGCATTCTGGATTGGGACAATACTAAAAAATTTAAAAAGGAAAACAATTTAAATGCTTCTGTCTAGAATGATTTATCATTTTCTGACTGAAGACGAGACATATACTACAGTGTGATCCTAATCCAATTAGTCTGTCTTATCCCACGGTCCTTCTCTCTTCATTCTTCATTCTCTTCAACTTGGAAAAAGTGACTTTTCCAACTATGATTTTTCTCTTGTTTTAACAAACAATAGAATTGTAATTCCAAAACATTTTTGTAGGATCTATGAATGACGCAATATCAGTTTTGAGTAATGCTTAGAAATGGATCAAAGCTAAAAACGATCAGGTCTGACAGATTTT
The DNA here is from genome assembly GCA_963556195.1 of Sepiola atlantica. Taxonomy (NCBI): domain Eukaryota; kingdom Metazoa; phylum Mollusca; class Cephalopoda; order Sepiida; family Sepiolidae; genus Sepiola; species Sepiola atlantica. Next base: position 89,939,181 of record OY744529.1, on the reverse strand, counting down.
TTTCTTAATAGTATTGACCCTGACAAACATTTATTATTTCAAAAAGAATATTATTATTATTAACAGTAAATTATACATATGTTGTGGGATCTATGAATGACGCAATGTCAGTTTTGAGTAATGCTTAGAAATGGATCAAAGCTCAGAACGATCACGTCAAACAGATTATGCTGTTGTTGTTGTTGTTGCTGTTGTTGTTGTTGTTGTTGCTGTTGTTCTTGTTGTTCTTGTTTTACCGCTATGCCTGAAGCGACCGTTGCATCAACCACTAAACTAATCCGCCATTGCTTATAAGTAAATATAAACAAACGAAATTAATTAATTAATTTAGAATAAACATATGATACTACGCATATCTTATTTATACTATTAAACATAGTGTCACCCCCCCCCCCTTCTACTCAGCAAGATGACATCGGGTCAACGCTCTTGTTGGGTAAATGATGATCAGTGTCCATTGTTGTAATTATGTACTTTGCAAATCTATATGGTAGATACAAATAAAACACAGATTTCTTTCTGTTGTAATCAATATCGATTAGCTAATCTTCCTCGTTGGTTTGTGGGCGGTACGGGATTATCACTGTCAATTCGATTAATGACATGGGTAATCTGGGATTAATAAAATACTTCATATTGAACACGTGGCTACAAATGTGTTACCTTGGCGCCCTCACCCAGACACGCACCAACCCCCAAGATGTACATTCGTCCTCTATATATATATATATATATATATATATATATATATATATAGATATATATATATAAAGAGAGAGAGGGGGGGAGAGGCGAGAAAGAAAGAAAGAAAGAAAGAAAGAAAGAAAGAGAGAGTAAGTTGAGACAGAAATTTATTTGTCTCAACTTACTCTACAACAGCTCTGCTTGATCTGAAGGTTCAATCATTGAGCTGATTTTAATACTTGCAGTATTTGAGTATTGAATGTAATAATTTTATTTCAGCTTCCCTTACATTTGAAGCTGTTTTTATATTGTCTATCGTCCACTTATATTCTACTCAAGTCTATACTTTTGACTTTAATTATATATATATATATATATATATATATATATATATATATATATATATATATATATATATATTAGTACTTCATGTATCCACATAAAATATTATAAGGAGATATTATTTTTTATGTATTAGTTTTCAGTATTTACTTCAACAGTGCTCGATACGTAAGTAGAGCTAGGTAGTAAGCAATGAAAATTGCCATATATATTTTCATTGCTTACTATATATATATATATATATATATATATATATTTCTTCAGTTGGATATTCTTGGCGACAGCTGCCTATAACAGGTTTAAATTTTCGCTGATTTATCAGGTTTTTCATAGTTGCCGAGTGAGCTAAGGCTTTGGAATTTGGGTTATAACATGACTCGTATTCCGGGGTTTCGAATCATGGGACCGGTAACCGGTATGAATAAGTATCTCTACACTGACGATTCCCAAAAAGATGAAACGTATACGTATGTAAATAAACAAATATATATATATATATATATATATAAATATATATATATATGGTCTGAAAAGGTTGACTCTCTGTGAAGAGTACAACCGAAAAATGTATGCACATATGTAACCAATAATGTTTGTATAAATAAAAAATTCTTCTTCAGAACAGCTCTACTTGTTATTGAGCACGTTTTATAAACACTTGAGTTTCAACGGATTTACATTTACAGAAACTAATACAATACGTGTACTATATATATATATATATATATATATATATATATATATATATATATATATATATATATATATATATATATATATATATATGAGAGAGATATTATATTAATATAAATTAAATTTATATAGATCAAACTGATTCCTGAACGAATCGAGTTTCAATTACAAAATCTAAGCTCAATAGCATTAAATAGAGCTTATACATATATATATATATATATATATATATATATATATATATATATATATATATATATATATATATATATATATATATATTGTTTTTAAAATTATTATTATATTATTTTATAATAATGTACTCCCAACGCAAGTAATGCTGTTTACAATTGTTTCAAAACCTCTGGGTGGTAAACAAAGTCCAGGTAGGTTACTATAAAGAACAAATTCTTATCTTCAAAGCCGAGATGTAAAAACAAAAAGTTCGATAGATGAGAAAATAAGAAGAATCAAAAGTTAATTTCTCCATCATTATAAAAAGAAGATTTAAGTATGGTTATGAAAACAATCCAAAGAGTCAAAATAAAATAAGCAGGGCGCAAATAAATACTAATTTGTGTGTAACAAAAGATGCAAAACTCGGTTACATATTGCTTCCATTATAATAAAATGATATATAATAATAATAATAGTTTTCCAAAATATATATTTATATTAGTAGTTGACCATAAAAAAAATTTCCTATCTTCAGAACCAAGATAAAAACTAAAAGGTTCGCTAGATGTCTAAATAACCAGGATCAAAAGTTCATTCGTCCATCACCCCAAAAGCAAGCGAGGTGCAAATAAATACCAATGTGACGTAACAGGTAACAGATGCAAAAGACAAGTTCATAATGGCTTCCATAACCGATGTATACATGTAGAAAAAACATAGAAGAGTTCCGAAAAAAAAGTAAATTAACTAATTGCTTAGTAATGATGCACGAGTGTTAATTTTATTAAGTCCAGATTAATTATAATTAAACGATGTATTTTATCCAAAGTTAATTAAATTTATAAGTGTATTAACTAATTTATTTAAATTTATAAGTGTGTACATAAGTAGAGGCAGATTTTAATAAAATAGCATAAATACATGCATATATATACACATATACATATACATGCACATATACATGTGTGTGTGTGTGTGTGTGTGTGTGTGTGTGTGTGTGTGTGTGTGTGTGTGTGTGTGTGTGTGTGTGTGTGTGTGTGTGTAAAGAAATTAACATCTTTGAAGCACGGATTAGAATGTATTAAAGTGAAATATTTTGAAAATCAACAATCATGCAATTTTAAATGAAAAAGATACTGTCTTATAGTTTTTTTTTTCTTCTTCTTTTCTTCCTCCCCATTTTGATGGTATTAACCCCGAGGGGTCGAATCACGACACGAGCAGAAAGAGACGTCAAGTTCTTAAGACGTTAGGATAAGTGTAGTCCTGGCGATGTTATGCGCAGATTGGCGTTTTTTAAGTAAGGAAATTAACATCTTTGAAGCACTGATTAGAATGTATTAAAGTGAAATATTTTGAAAATCAACAATCGTGCAATTTTAAATTAAAAATTCATTTATTTTATTTTTATTTTGCGAGCAAAATTTTTAGAACAACTTTGTCAAGCGAGACTGTCTTATAGAAAAAACAAACTATAAGACAGTCTCGCTTGACAAAGTTGTTCTACAACGAAAGCTCGCAAAAAAATTAAATAAATGAATTTTTCATTTAAAATTGCACGATTGTTGATTTTCAAAATATTTCACTTTATATATATATATATATATATATATATATATATATATATATATATATATATATATATATATATATATATATATATATATATATATATATATACACATAGTCACATAATTGTATATATAAACATTTGCATATATACATATATAAATATACATACATATACATATACACACAAGGCGTACACACATACATGTATACATTAGTAAATAATTTCAAAAGAAGAATATTAAGATGTTATATCTAAATGAATATATAAATATATCTACACATAGTCACATAATTGTATATATAAACATTTGCATATATACATATATAAATATACATACATATACATATACATATACACACAAGGCGTATACACATACATATATACATTAGTAAATAATTTCAAAAGAAGAATATTAAGATGTTATATCTAAATGAATATATAAATATATCTACACATAGTCACATAATTGTATATATAAACATTTGCATATATACATATATAAATATACATACATATACATATATACACAAGGCGTACACACATACATATATAGATTAGTAAATAATTTCAAAAGAAGAATATTAAGATGTTATATCTAAATGAATATATAAATATATCTACACATAGTCACATAATTGTATATATAAACATTTGCATATATACATATATTAATATACATACATATACATATACACACAAGGCGTACACACATACATATATACATTAGTAAATCATTTCAAAAGAAGAATATTAAGATGTTATATCTAAATGAATATATAAATATATCTACACATAGTCACATAATTGTATATATAAACATTTGCATATATACATATATAAATATACATACATATACATATACACACAAGGCGTACACACATACATATATACATTAGTAAATAATTTCAAAAGAAGAATATTAAGATGTTATATCTAAATGAATATATAAATATATCTATACATAGTCACATAATTGTATATATAAACATTTGCATATATACATATATAAATATACATACATATACATATACACACAAGGCGTACACACATACATATATACATTAGTAAATAATTTCAAAAGAAGAATAGTAAGATGTTATATCTAAATGAATATATAAATATATCTACACATAGTCACATAATTGTATATATAAACATTTGCATATATACATATATAAATATACATACATATACATATACACACAAGGCGTACACACATACATATATACATTAGTAAATAATTTCAAAAGAAGAATATTAAGATGTTATATCTAAATGAATATATAAATATATCTACACATAGTCACATAATTGTATATATAAACATTTGCATATATACATATATAAATATACATACATATACATATACACACAAGGCGTACACACATACATATATACATTAGTAAATAATTTCAAAAGAAGAATATTAAGATGTTATATCTAAATGAATATATAAATATATCTACACATAGTCACATAATTGTATATATAAACATTTGCATATATACATATATAAATATACATACATATACATATACACACAAGGCGTACACACATACATATATACATTAGTAAATAATTTCAAAAGAAGAATATTAAGATGTTATATCTAAATGAATAAATGCGTAAGTTGTTTTCATTTATCACAATTATATTACCATCAAAACGGGTTACTCTAATTTAAATCTGTAGTACATAATTATCTTTTAGAAAGACTGTATAGATAGTAACAAGCAAAGGTCCAAACACAGGCATTTCTTTACTTCCTTTGCATGGTGTTATTCTATTGTAATTTGATTGTACTATTTTCTTATATATATATGGAATAGTTTTCTCGATATTTACAGCCATTAATTAAAGTGATTTAATAACAAAAAAGGATAAATTGCTTTTCGAATGAGGTGCGCAAAAATTACTTCTTCATACTTTAATTTGAATATCTATATCTTCAAAACACGTTCGGTTTAATTCTTTATGTATCTCTATTTACGCAATAGTTTTGTCGATAATTTAATTATAATTAATTCAAATACTTTTTTTTAACTTCACTAAATCCCCCCACCCGAAAAGAAATATGGTTCTACTTTTGGGGCGATTATGTGTGAACATCCTGAAAAAGTTAGCGGGAAGAAAAAATAGATAAATAATAATTATTTTAGAATTTAGAGCGAAGGATCAGTTTCGCATATAAATTTAATCTAAAATGTTTCCTCGTTTCCAGGCTATTCTAGCGTCTTAGGGCAGTTAACCAAGGAAACTTTGCTATCGGAGATAAATCTCGCGCATTTTGGTGGAAGGGTTCTAGTTTTTAGGCGATTACGTTTGATTTTATGACCTTGCGTATCGCATTTAGGGTTTGTGGTAAAAAGTTGGTTAACTGCCCTAAAAAGATAGAATGGCCCGGAAGTAAGGGATAAATTAACATTAAATTCATATACAAAACTTGTCTCCCAATAAATTCTAAAATAATTGTTTGCTTTTTTTTTTTTGTTTTTTGTTTTTTCACGAAGTTTTTCAGGGTGGTCACACGTAATAGCCTAAAAAGTAGAATCTCGTTGTAGGTGATTCAGCTGAGGGTGTTAATCTATAAATGTATCCATATTTTCTTTTTAATCTTTTAAATCTTTCGCACACTCGCTTTAAAAAATTTTTTTTTAAATCTTCATTAGGTTTATATTTAGTTTTCTGTCTTTAATAATAAAGGTGAAAAGCACAAAGTAACCATTTCAAATTACTCATTCATATATAGTTGTTTTATTTGACAAATCGACGTTCCACTTTTTTGTTTATTCATTTCATTATATAACCAGTTTTTATAGGGAATTTTCATTTGTATGCTTATACAGAATAAAATCCTCGACTTTGAATATCGAAAAGACCATATAAAATAACCGTTTTGTTGTTTTTTCCTTATTAATAAAATAAAATTAAATAAATAAATAAATAAAATGAAAAAATAAAAATCTAAAGTAGCAAGTGGGGTGTAGGAAGAGTAATGTGAGTTCTCAATTTACAATGAGTGCTATGGGTTAATATAGTTATTAGATGAGAATACGTTATGTTATTGGGATATATATATATATATATATATATATATATATATATTAAACAATTATTTTTTTTAATTTAATTCTTCGGGATCTGAGGTCAACATGACATTAGTATAGTATCGACATATTTTCAAAGACCAAAAGAAAAAAATGTTTTTGCTCGCTCATGACTAAAATACCAGCATAATTTGCAGGTAGAAATATCGAATTGGTAAAAATTATGAAAATTAAACAGAGAATCGTCAGACAATAACAAACATTAATATATATATATATATATATATATAGTAGTAATAAGTTTTTGAAAGGCTGTGGGCAATGCAATTCCGGGTAAGATGTAAGTTGTAAGGAACAAAAACAATAACAATAAATTGAATACGATATAAGACTTACTATTTATTTTTCCTTTTTTTTTTTTTTTTTTTTTCTTACATAACAGCAAGAGTGTTTTTAGCTGTTCGTGTGATGTCCGGGTGATTAAAAATCACTATTTGATATTTCGGGAAAAGACATCCCTTTGTCAAAAATAATTGAACCAGAAAACTCCGACCGTGTAGAGAATAGTACAAAACAAAATGGCTGCCAGATATAGACCGCAGCAAATGAAGCAGTTTCGCATGGAATATAAATTAAATTAAGTTTTATTTTAATATTATGTTAAATATACTATTTGGTGTTTAAAATATTTGTGTAATGTTGGTTAGGTGTATGGTGTTCGATAAACTGTTAGTTTTAATAATATATATATATAATTTTTTTAATTTTTTTAATTTTTTTATTTATTTATTTATTTTTTTATCAAGCTTATATTTGAATATTTACTTTGTTTTATCTTCATATTTTTATTTTGTTTATCTTTCTTTCGTAATTTAAGAATTTTAATATAAAGTAAAGTAATTGGTCTCATATTTTAAATATTCTAGATCTATCAAACTTATCGATTATCATCTATTAAAGAAGTGTTACTAATTGTGAGTTTCGTCAAATTAGATTAACGAATTAACTTATTAACTTGATATATTTACTATAAGATAAATGGGAGTAACTCTGGGTTTTTTTTTAGTTTTTTTTATAATTAATTTTCTTTTTTTAGGTGGAGATCTGTATAACAATATTAGTATATATATACAACATATATACACATACATGCATATATACATATATATATATATCTATGTATTATTGTTTGTTTAATTGTTTATCTATATATATTCTTCACTTTCTTTTCATATTTGTTTTGTTTTTTTTCTATAATTTTTTTATTTTATTATTATTATTTACTTGTTTAATTTATTTTATGAATTGTTTATTTAATATTTGCATGTTATTTGTATACATTCTATATGTGTTTGGATTATTAATTAATAATGCTAGGTTATGGGGTGACTTATTTTGGTGGGTTAGAAGAAGGAAAAATAAATAGTAAGTCTTATATCGTATTCGATTTATTGTTATTGTTTTTGTTCCTTACAACTTACATCTTATCCGGAATTGCATTGCCCACAGCCTTTCAAAAACTTATTACTACTACTATACCCAGCAATGCTTCAAGCAAACTACCATTCTCTACTATATATATATATATATATATATATATATATATATATATATATATATATATATATATATATATATATATATTCGTGATGGGATGATTCCAATATTTTTTATCGATTCCGATACAATTACCGATTCCGATTCTTTTTAAATCTCTAAATAATTGGTTATGTATTTGTTGTCGTCTTTAATTTTCGGATTATCGTAAACCTCGTGTAATGGGTGCATATATGTTCGCAAAAATAAAAATGTACTTGTAGGGGAGGGAGCGCATATTACGCGAGTATATCTTTTGAACTATTTCTTCTTCAAATGTTTTCTTCGGTGATTGATCGAAAATAGTGAAACAACTAAATATTTATGTCTTCTTTTAAAACAAAGTCGTTTTTAAATAGTTCGTAGTAGTAGTAGTAGTAGTAGGAGGAGGAGGAGGAGGAGGAGGAGGAGGAAGAGTTGACAAAAAGTTATTTGAATATTTTTATAAACAATTGAATATAATCAAGACACATTGAACATTTAATAACGTCTTTACTAGCCTCTTTCTTTTACTTGTTGAACAAATATGTGAAATAAAGTTGATACATTATGCACTTTTGATAAATGCCTTTTTCACTACATATAGACTCATCTAAACCCTACCTTCTCACAGAAAACGTTTTTTCCCACTAAGCCAGGAAAAATAAACTAATGTCAAATCTCAGACAAAACTTATTTTATTTAATAGCCACACTTCATTTAACTTCAAATTAATGAAAATAATTCATTTGAATTAATAATTGATAGTTTTTTCTATAAAAGAGAGAGAAACAAATTAAGGGATTAATAACTTTTGGAGAAACGTTTTCAGTAATTCCTTATTTATTTATTTTTATTTAAATTTAAAAAAAATCTTTTTGTTAACGAAAATAAATTTAAATAATAGACTAATAACAAAACTAGTTTTTAAATAAAAATACTGCAAAGAGAAACGAAATAAGATAAAAGGGGGGCATAACACTGTTCCCCTTTTTCTCTCTCTTTTCTCTTCGAAGATTATAAAGTATACAGCTTTGATGTTCATTTCTAACAAATAACTTGTGAAGATGATGGGATGGCCACATTACCGACACATATAACCCCCCACCCACCCACATCCGGTGTAATACCTTCTTAGAAAATATCAAAAAGTATGTCTCGCAAAACTAAATTGAACTGTTACATTCACTGGGTTTATGAAAATATGATCGTAAGTTTGTAATTAAGTGAAATTATGCTAAATACAACTAAAATGAAAACCCACTTACTTCCGCCTGGTAATTCTGAAATGTTTAGGGTGTGAATTTTACATGGATAGACGCTTTTTTTTTAAATAAACGTTTATGCTTGAAATCACCTACGCACATTACACAGGTTCGCACATTACATGGTTTTAAACGACAACTTGTAAGATTTTTTAAAACTTACCTGTTTGATTTTTTAGAGGTGTCACGGGGTCGGTCCAGTTTGCTATGTAAGTGTAAAATAAATTGATCACCTATACGAAAGAAAGTAATCTCATACCACGTCAAACTTACGTAGTGAACTAATCTCTCTTCCTCGTCTAAATATTAAACAGGTAAGTTTTTTTAATTAATATATTTTAATATTATATATATATATATATATATATATATATATATATATATATATATATAATTATCGTATAAATTTATATATAATTATATATTAAACGTTTTTATAATTTAATTATCAACGATGTTTTAAGTATTTTTTCTTTACAAAATGTTTTATTTAATTTTTAAACATTTTTCAGGCCCTTGTAAATGAAACTGCATTTTTTTAAGGTTACAAACCTTACGCAAAGTTTCTATCTTTATACGACGAGAAATTTGTTAACAAAATACCCTAACTCTAACCTAACCCTAACAGGAAAACACGCTAACACTAACCTAACCCTAACAGAAAAACACCCTAGCCCTATCAGAAATCTGTTAAAAAAACAAAACAGAAACACAACCTAATCTTAACGCGATAAAAAATATTGCGGAAAATTTAACAAATTTTGAAAATTAGTTAGAAAAACATCCTAACCATAACCTAACTCTAACAGAAAAACAGCCTAAGCCTAACCTAACTTTAACAGAAAAGCACCCTAACCCTAACCTAACCCTAAGAGAAAAACTAGCTAACCTAACCCTAACCTAGTCGGTAGGATTGAAAAAGAATTGGCAAGAGAAAAACTCATTTTTAAAAACTGTTTGCTATTAGTTGTTGCACTATATTTTCTTCGCAAAAAAAGTATTTATTCATGAAACTTACCACAAGATGAGCGTTTTTTTTACTTGATTTGAACTCTATTTCCTTAATTTTCAAAGTTTCTCACAAAATTACATATTTTTCCATTAATTTTTCATTGTATTTTCTTCGCAACAAAAAAATGTTTTATTTAAATGTTTTCCCCTTAATTATTACTTAATTATTAGCTTTTTCACATTGGCCAGCGTTGGCCTAAAAAACACGATGTTTTTGTTCGGCACTTTCCGGCGGTTTACGTAACCTGCCAGAATGTGCCGACGATAACGCAGTCCGTAAACTGCATAAGTACCGATTTCCATCTCGTCTTCATATGTATTAATGTTACTACATATTGCCTTTGCTCAATATTGTAGGCAAGGTTCTAACCACTAAAGTTTTAAATATGGGATAGGCCGACTCCCAAGACACACCAAATATTGCTCTCAAAATATTAAAGTTTTTGTTGTTGTTGTTGTGTTAAATCGTAGATGTAACCATGTTCTTGTTCCTTTTTGAGGGAGGGGTTGCTACCCGAACTTAAGGTTAGTGATAAGGTTAAGGGAGGATTATTTTAGTGAAAGGGACTGTTGACTTAGTGAAATGTTTAAGGGAGTTGGGGGCACCAGGACTTAGGGTTAGTGGTAGGATTATTAATTTTTTAATACAAAAAAGACCATTAGAAAAATTGAAAAAATAAAAAGGTATAATTAAACAGACGAATTATGTTATTTTTAACAATGTTTGCATATATATATATATATATATATATATATATATATATATATATATATATATATATATATATATATATATATATATATACGGTATTTGTAAAATCGATAGAATAACTTCGGGATTATTTTGTATATGTGTAAAGAATGAAAAAGTTCACTTAAACATAAGTTCGGAAACCCTTAGTTGTATGCCATTGAAACAAATACTGATTAACATTTTTTTATTGTAAACATCTAACATGTACAATGTGTGTGATAGTGCAATGTTATTTCTACATATGGGATAGATAAAAACTATCCCTGTAAAAGAGTAACAGGCTAAATAAACGTGTGCCTGGTGTTACCACATACATCAAGAAGACAATGAAAAAATAACACCATACAAATATAAAGGCCGTGGGGTTCAGAAGAAAGATCTAAGCGTTATAATCGACAAGAGGTCCTTTGCCAGCTAACATGGGGGATTTGGTCGGCATCCTGCGAATATCGGCCCTTTTTTTCAGTTGAAATTATATGATCAGCACAAGACACGCAGAAGAAAGAAATAGACGACAAAGAAAAGTATGTGCTTGTTGACAATTCTTCCGCTATACGGAAATAATTTTTTTTTAAATAAAAAAAATTAATTAAAAAAATAGAAATAAAATAATAGAAATAAATTTTAATTAAAAAAAATAATATGTCATATGTCAAAATATAATATGTCAAAAAATAATATGTCAAAAAATAATATGTAAATAATACAGTCAAAAATATAATAAAGTCAAAAAATAATATGTCAAATAAAAAGAAATAATAGAAATAATTTTTTTTTTAAATTAAAAAATAAATTTTTAGAAAATTTTAAAAATAAGAAACATTTGTTTGATGTACGTACACGTGACGGAACGAAAATATCGTTCACCAAAAATCTCGTAAATTAATAAAGTAGGTTTTTTTTTTAACAAAAGAAAATCAGTTTCATGCGATTAATGATAATTTGTAGAGATGGCCATCAAGTACAATGCTTATTCTAAACTCTATTTTTGAAGAGTTCGAAAAAGTTTGAATTTTTTTTTTTCAAAAATCGCAAAAGTTTGGGTTATCTCCCTCTTTTCATGAAAACAATATCAAACATGGCGTCGATAGATCGACGCTCGTCGTTTCCCCATAAAATTTGATTTTCGTTTGTAAAAAAAAAAACTGCTTAATCAATTTACGAGATTTTTTTGTGTACGATATTTTCTTTCCGTTACGGATACATCATGCAAATGTTTCTTAATTGTTTTTATTTTTTTTGATAGCGAAGCAATTGTCAACAAGCACCGAAAATTAGATTAGTAATGGAGTACTATTGCAAAGCAACCCCCACACAAAGAAGCCCCCCTTACACATATAGAACATAATCCAGCAGTTGCGCCATGGATTTTCCAAACACCCTATACATATGCATATAATGATTAGTTGCGTTAATTGGTTTGGTTAACTTGTAAATATTGTTGATCGATTGTCTCATTTGTTGACAATTAGATGTTCGGCTTGATTTTGTCAATAAAGAAATTGAAATAATTTATCGATTTCATTGTACGTTTTGTTTTGTTTATCTGTGCCCAATCAATGTGTGGCCTTCGTCAAAGGAATGAACTGTCTCTGTTGTGCTTTTCATCGTTAGATGTTAATTTGTATTCTGATCTCTGGTTTATATAAAGTTAGGTATGTGTATATATTTACATATTTGTATGTACAGCATTCACTCCTAAACTAATTAACCGATCATTATGAATGTAGGAACACAGCTGTTATGCGTAAGGGGTCGTAATGTGGGCTATATTTAGTTTTGTTTAGTTTCATGCAAAGAGGGGCAAAGAGGGAGGAAGCCCTTCGTGAAAATTCAGATACCTCCAACTTTTGTGAAATTTTAACAATAGATGTTATACATCAATTGATAAATATTCCACAAATATCAGTTTCGTTTTTAGTATTTTAAAGGGGACATAATATGAACACAACCTCCTATTTGAAAAGTCAAATATTTCAAATTTGCATTAAATTTGATATAAAATCATTAGACATCAATTAAGCAAGATTCCCTGAATTTCAATTTTTTCTTAAGCCTACTTAAACTTAAGTCTTTAACTTTAGGAATTTTTTAGAAATAAAATCATGAATAGATTTCGATAAAAATTGGAATAAGGATTTTAAAGATAAGGTTTAGTAGCAATATATCTTGATTTTAATCTTAATTTTTCCCGTTCTAGGACGGGTATTGTTCTATTTTCTCCATAAATAAAACTGGAATAATCAGGTCGAAGTACATTTGTCTTATAGGATCACACAAATCAACCACAACTTTAAAAAAAAAACATCAATAGCCTAAATACAATGGTGTTCATTACAAGTGTGCCTATTTAGTTGTCTCCCCACGTGAGCAAAATTAGATACATAGTTGATTTTTAATGTGGAGGGATCCAACTCCCGAAAAGGGAGCACTCTGGATTGGAAACAAAAATGTTTTTAAAAAATTGCATCAGTTAAGGACTATTTCTGTTTCTGTGATTATTGACAGAACAGATACTATACTTTGAGCCGGGTGAAAATGTAATCTTCTTGCACGTATCGTTTTCGATTGATGACTCACTGGCAACCGCACACTTCAAATCTTACATTAATCAACTTGGAGGTATTTATTAAATTTTGACACACAATGTTGGGTGAACCTAATCACGAGAAATGTTTAAGCTTGCTCTAACGGGGGGGGGGGGGGGCTACTTGGAACTTCGGTTCATTTGGGATGACAAAAATAATGAATGAACAATTTATTGGAAAAATATTAAAGTTATAAAATAAAAGTGAAATGAATTGCTTCATCATCATCATCATCATCATCATCATCATCATAATAATAATAATAATAATAATAATAATAATAATAATAATAATAATAATAATAATAATAATAATAATAATAATCAATAATACGCTGTCATTTCATGTGCGTACGTACGTTATCACCTTTCATACATATTTTCTTTAATTCGGTCGTCCGATCATGGAGATTGGTGATTAATCTGATGTTGCTAAGGTCAACAATTCCGATTTTATCCGTTTTAAAATGAATTGTTCTAAAATAAAATTATGTGAGAATATTTAGCTGATGATGTTTTACGGTGATAAAACAGAGAATATTTATTGTTTTAAAGAGAATTAAATTGCTAAAATTTTTAATAAAGAAAGAAAACACATCTTTGTTTTATTATTTGATAATTATTATTACGGAAGGATAAGGAGTACACTTTTCTTAGCAGTACTGATCATGGCAGACATTTATTATTTCAAAAGGAATGTTATTATTATTAACAGAAAAGTATACAGATTCATGTACAAAGCGCCGTGGAATTTCCACGGGGCCCGCTAATTATTATTATCGTTTTTATTATTATTATTATTATTATTATTATTATTATTATTATTGAATATGACATCGTGACCCCAAAAAATGCAACCAATCCAATTGTTAATAACATTAACAATCCTTTCTGCAATCCAACCATATTTGGTACAAATAAACTTCAGTCTATGTCTGACTTGTCCACCAAGTTTCCGTCATAAATGTCAACAGTCTTTGTTTTATCGCCGTTCAATGATAAGCACACATGGATATGACGTGCAAAATTGTGAATAATTCTGACGTCACACTCCCCTCTTGGCACTGCCATGAGTTTTGTTGCGATGGCCCTTTTTAATTTCAGGAATTGTCTGGAGATTGTTTTGATAGACATCATCTTTGGGGTAACCCCACAGATAAAACTCTTGGGGTAAGGTCCTGTGAGTATGAAGCCCTGATGAGACGATCGCCAAAGTGTCCTAGCATATCATAAAAAAATTCTGTAGTATTATTCGCATATTCATTGAATTCAGTAATGCAATAGCCTAAATTATAATCAGTGTATTTCTTTCTTTTGCATAATCCCAACATTTAATAACATGCTTTATTCAATGATAATATCGTTAATTCTTCGAAGTATACTGATTTTATTAACAAGAGTGTAGGGGCATTTTTCGTAATATATACGAAATAGTTTTTAAAAAACAATATTTTAAACATATACAGATCTTATTTTCATTTAAAAAAATCATGGATTTTTTTATATATATAAAAATATACGTTTAGTAAAGGTGTATTCTGTTTTTTTAAAAAATAATACATTTTCACGAAGATTTTTAAAAATGTTTCACTATATCTCCTGTGCTTGTTTATTAATAAATATTGAAATTTTCATTAAAATTGGTTGATTTCCTGAATTTTGGTGAATTTTTAAGTGAAGGGAGGGTCAAAATATTTTTACATTTTGGGGATCGGCCTTTGATTTTGCACGTACCTATCTCTTAATAGCAAGATAGGAGTTGGTGATTCCATTATTAAACAAACAGTTAACATTGAACTTTTTTGCATAATTTTTAAACAAATTTCAAAGTCTGAATTACTTACGGTTGATTGGGTTAGAAGTTTAAATAATGGTAATTCATAATTCAGTTTTTTGCAGTATTTGATCGTGAATTATTATTTTCTTTAAATTTATATTGAATAAAGATCAGTTTCAGGGTAAATCGAATCGTGTTCCTTTCTTTTCTTTTTTTACATGCAATTTTTAAAGTTTTCTAATGCTTTGTTTTAAATATTTACAATATCGTATGGTCAACATGTTTTGATATTTTGGATAACTTTAGTAAAGGTGTTTTTTGTTTACAAGAAATAATACATTTGCACCAAGCTTTATAATAAAGTAATTGATTTATTATATTCCGTGATCATTAATTAATAAATACTGAAAATTTCATTAAAATTGGTTGATTTCCTGAATTTTGATGAATTATTTAGTGAATGGAGAAGTCGAAATGCCTTCGTATTGTTATTACGACAGCCATTGTTTTAACACGCAATGCAGTGACGTCATTTTCTAGCCAACCGGCCTGTAGTAACTCTCGGTGGCCATGGTACGCTGCACCTACGATCTGAACTCAAGATCTCACTATTAGAGTTACTTCATTTTTGAACGCTTTTCCATGCTGCCTACACGAAAGACTTTTCTTCTTCATCTAAATCTCCTTTCATTGGACACCTTATCAACGGACAATTACCAACTGGACAAACCCCATATCTTTTTCACACAAACTTTTTTTTCACTCTCCATTTATTAATATTTTTTCAAATGTTGAATTTTGGCTTTTCCACTGCCAACTTATCTATCTATATAATTCCTCTGATGATAAGATTTCGATCTTTGAAAAGCCTTGGCTTAAGGAAAGAATAATAAACATAATTTTATTACAGAATATACCTTGCATTGAACAATTGAAGTTTGAAATAAATCTGGACATTCGTACTCTTCTTTCATCTATATTTATAGTTGCTCTATCTCGTATATTGAGCTTAAACCATTTCACAATATTCATCAGTTTGGAGATGGAGTTAGGTTTGAAAAAACTTATATTTTAATTGTTCTAACTAACCACAATTTGTAATTAATGTACCGAGTGACACATGTGCATAAAATCTCTGCTTAAAACTACCCTGTGTCATATATATATATATATATATATATATATATATATATATATATATATATATATATATATATATATATATATGTGTGTGTGTGTGTGTGTGTGTGTGTGTGTGTGTGTGTGTGTGTGTGTGTTTCGGTCTTTTTATTGAGGATCCGCTTAGACAAATTAAGCTCTATATATAACGGATATTATTACAAATTACAAGAGAGAATGAGGGCGCGAACCAGATTAGTTTACCTTTTCTGTTTGTACTGCGTCACTTATTGGAAGGTTTAGAGTAAAGTTTCGATTAGATATTGGTACGGGTTTTTTAGGAGAATGGGAAATCCGGCCATTGGGCTCGGAATACCACATATACTTCACTCGTTAGTCAGTTGATTGCTGAAACCGCTGGTATCAATGTCTACTTTAGATTTTACTGTATAGTATTATATTATATTATGCTATTACAAAATGTAATTGAGCACTGTTATTATTTCTCTAAAACATCTTACATATAAATAATGCGTTTCAACTTATTCTTAAACAATTAGGCTTTCTTTTTGCTAAATACTTGACATATACACTGTGTTACCGTCACGGCTATAAAGAAATGTCATTATCCAGTGAGCATCTACTGACTTACGTGTCAGCGAGACGAACAGCCTTTTCTGTCCACAAAGAGGACTATAGACAAACTGTATGGATTGAAGAAGCCTCTATGCTATTCTATAATATTATTTGCAGTAATATTCTTTTAAAGCTAAGTGCAGATATGATTTTCCATGGGTCACGAGTTATTACATATAATTAGTAGGGTACACCTTTTGAGATCGGCTGGGATCTCATTAAGATAGATAAGAGGTAACTGATTTGTTGGCTTAATCGTGTTACATAGGATAGATTTGAAGTTTGATTTTAGTTGCGGTCAGAGTTCTAGTAGATTTAAATCGTTATCTCAGAGCTAGTAGAATAGGAACGCTTAGACGACTCGTGTCTCCCTCTGAAACAACTCGTGGCTAAGGTCATTGGCATTCATTAGTATGTTTTTATTGTGGGGAAAATCTAGCTCCCCAAAAAGGTGATTTAGATGATATAGTCCCCTCATCAGTGGCGGATACTGCATGGAGGTTAAGTATTTGGTCGAACTTGTAACTTGTTTGTTTGTGTAGAGCCTAGCGTCCACATCGCTTGACAAATCGTTACCAAACTTGGTCAAAATATCCGTTATGGTCGAACTCAGAACTGATTTTATTTAGGAATATCTAGGTCAAAGCTCAATCTATAAAAAAAGGTAAAAGTCACACTTTGGGCGATAACTTCGGTTCTTTTGATCGTAGAGATTCGCTACTTTTACCTTATTGTAGCCAATGAAGTCTGCCTCTTATCTGACCTTGGCCTTGACATTTGAGACTGATAAATTCGGTCATGGTCGGAATTTGGACAGAATTTCAACTTCCATTTTTTCCTAATTTGATGTATGGATCTGATGGTCTTCAATAGTAGTAACCTCCATACAAAATTTCAGCCTGATCAGATAAATGCTTCTTTTTTTTAGTTATCAACGTTCCCATGAAATAACTTCGGGAATACTTCGTACAATATGAAGAAGTAAGTCCCAGACAATACTTTGGTCAATCCTTATGTTGTTAGGCGGAGGTATGCAGTCTCACGACTAACTTATGTTCTTGTTTTATTTTTGGTTTTAGTCTTTTGCTTCACAAATTTTGGTTTTAGTCTTTTGTTTCACAAATTTTATTTTTGATTTAAATTATTCAAGAAAGATGAAGAAAAGGTTGTTTTTTATTATTTATTTGAAATGGTTTAATTTACTTGACAATTAGAGCAAATAGGTAAAAATCTTGCTATATAGATATATGTATATATATATATAATATATATATATATATAATGTGTGTGTGTGTGTGTGTGTGTGTGTGTGTGTGTGTGTGTGTGTGTGTGTGTGTGTGTGTGTGTGTGTCGAGGCAGCATTTTTCTCTAAGGCACGTATTATTAAAAATAACCGACAACTCGTGTCTGGATATTTTTGTATGAATCCCTTCCATTTTCCAGATTAAAGTCCTAATCTCGGATGAGAATTGGCTGATGAATCTGCCGTAATTTTCTTTTAGGTCCAAAGTACTTTCTGACCCATCTGGGTCCATCTCCAGTGGGAATAATGTCAATCAGGTAAAGACCTGGAGTGAGTTTATAGTTAATTTTGGACTTTAATCCGGAAAATGGAAGGGATTCATACAAAAATATCAAGACACAAGTTGTCGGTTATTTTTAATAATATATATATATATATATATATATATATATATATATATATATATATATATATATATACATGGAAATTTTTTTAAATCGGCCTAAGAGTCGAAGCATTAGCAAACATAAAAATAACAAACTTGCAAGATATCACTTTCAACTTAGATAAAACAATTACATATGAGCCGTATTTAAAAGATAATGCCAACCTAATATGCGTACATCCCAAATCTAACCACCTTCTATCCATTAAAGCACGCATGTCTAGTTCTATTGGATATAAACTTCTCAATGACTTTAACAATGAAAAGGTACTTAAGAATTTAAGTAACCTTTATTACACAACTCTAAAATAGTGCAAAGTGGACCTTGAATTTACTTTCGGCAGCCTTATAACTCTCGTTTAGTTTGTCCTTTAGTCTTCAAATTCCATGAGCGTTGTTTCTGACAAAGGGTAAGAATTGCTGTTTTATGGGTCGGAATCTATCCATCTAACACTTATCGTTGGCTAGTTTTAACCCTGAAGTACTATTTTTTAGCTATTTACATCAAGTTGCTTCATACCTTTTCAAGAGCGATTTCCATAAAAATATATTTCATCAAATCAAAAACAGTTCTAGTAATTTCTGAATTATCTTAAATGCCCCCACACACACGAAAAGAACACTAACGCCACGAGCCTCCATTGGTGTCCCTCAAGACGATATTACATTGTTATTCGTTTTTAACTTTCGATTTTCCTAAGATTTCTCTTGTCATCTGTTTCTTTTTATTCATTTAAACATATTCTTTTTTGTTATTGGTCTCATTATGTTTTGAGGCATGTCCGTCCGTCCGTCCGTCCGGATTTTTCTCCGCAACCATCCATTGAATTTCTCTGAAATTTTGCATGAAGTTGTAACTTTGGTCAGGTTAAGTGACATTCTCCGATTTTTGAAAAAATATCTAGTTAGCCCCCCAGGGGGTCAAAAGGCCCCGAAATGGCAAAAAAATGACATTTTTTGCCCCATAACTTTTCATCCATCCATTCAATTTCTCTTAAACTTGGCCAAAATGTAGAGGCAATTGTTCCTAATAGAAAATAAGTATCGCTGACCTTGAAAAAAAACGGGTTCGCGCCCCCAGGGGGTCAAAAGCCCCCAAAATGGCAAAAAATGACTATTTTCTCCCATAACGTTTGATCCATCCATTCAATTTTTCTTAAACTTGGCCAAAATGTAGAGGCAATTGTTCTGGATATAAAATGAGCATCCTTGACCTCAGAAAAATTCTTGTTCGCGCCCCCAGGGGGTCAAAGGGGGGTCAAAATGCCCCAAATTGCCCAAATTTATTGCATTTTACACTCGCCACATCGAGTCACATACAGCGGGGGACCACGCACGCGCGGCTTGTTATTTCTTTACTCACTAGGAATACTGACACAAATTATTACCAGTGATTGCTCACTTGAAAAACAAGTGGCGTTCCCTGGAGGCTGGGTGACAAAAATTAATTAGTGTGTTAAATAGAGACAGACACAAGACACATAGTAAACAAAGAGATCACGTGGTCGCGTTGACGAATCAGTAAGGGTGTTTCGTTGTAGCACGGTCGTATGTTGTTTGTTTGACCCAGCACTTGTTTAAACAAAGCAAATTGATTGATTTATGGAAATGAATAGGTAGTGTTGTATAAATGGGAGCAATAAAATCAATGCCTAATTGATTTGAGTTTGAAGTGGGTACTGCTTGACTAAAAAAAGACCATAAAATGTAAATCTATACATTTATCCTGACGGTTTACTCCGGAAATGAAACACAAACTTTCGGACGTCTGTTGCGATTTTTAATCGCCAGAAAATAGTATTCATACTTTCATTTTTGTTCCGCATTGATCTGATAAATTGAGAAACCCCAAATTTGCTGAATTTTCGTTTCTAAAGATTTTCGATTGTCCATCTGACATTCCTCTAAGTTTTTTTTTTTGTGTTTGGATTTCATCAAATACTTCGACTTTTTTTGTCCTCTATTTATTATTGAGCACTTTTATATAAACACAGTAAGGGTTTAATGGAGTTTTGCCCTGTAGATGACTCGGCGTTGCTCGACATTGAACAAGAGTAGATATGTTCTCGTACCCTCTGCTAATGATACCATATTATTTTTTTATTCTTATTTTTTACATTTTATGATATTCATTTTTTTTGGGGGGAGGGTGAGCCCAAGGATATATTCTCCATCAATTTGGTGGGAAGAAATGTAAATAAAATGACATTTATTGGAATCATTTTCAGTAAATTTATATCAAAATGAAATACAATTATTCAAGTACGTCGAAATATAGGTCTATCTCCAAAATACTAGGAGTTCATAAACGAACAAACAAACAAACAGATACTAACAATAACTTTATAGAGAGAGAGCGTGTCAGACAGAAAGTGATGAATAAAGAGAAAGAGAGAGAGAAAGTGTGGGGGTGGGGAGGTGTTAATATACGGTAGAAACACGTTGACACACCATCGGTTCCTGTTAGATCACCGAAGTTAAGTGACATTGAGCCTGGTCAGTACTAAATGGGTGACCACAGATGCTGTGTTTTGGGTGGGGGAGGCTCTCTGCTTATACGGGCATTGTTTCTAATTATCTTAGACTTCTCCTTTGCACGAGACTCAAGCAGCGCCGGTTCAGGAGAGGTGTTGTTGGTGATTGCGCAACTCTTGCTTCAAAATAGACTCCCCGTGCAGGGCTGATTTACAGGGGTTATTCATTCACTTTCAAGACTGAACGGAGGTCTGTGTATGTGTTATGTATATATGTGTGAGCGCACGCTCGTGCGTGTGTGTCTGTGTTATGTATGTGTGTGTGGGGGGGGGGGGGTATAAAACGGCTCCAGGTGATTTCTTACTTTGATTAGTCGCCCTTCGACTTTTCATAATCGCCGTATTTAGATAATAGGATTTTTACCCGCCAGATTTTCATAATACCTAGGCAAATTCTTAGTCTGAAAATGTACAATGTTAATTTGTTTATAATGTTTTTTTTTTTAAATATGTGTATCGAGGCAGCATTTTTTCCTTAAGGCACGTATTATTAAAAATAACCGAAAACTCGCAAATCCGAAAACTTCTCGTAGACAATACTAAAATCCTAGAACATAATACTAATACACAAAAACTCCACATACTAGAAGCTTTACACATTAAAACAAAAAAAAACGGCTATTAACAAGATTAATTTTAACTCTAGTACTAATATACTTAAATGCTTATAATACCTAATAAATATAGGTTCATATTTAAATTTTCCCGCCATAATTAATTATAAATCTCACTCCAGGTTTTTACCTGATTGATATTATTCCACTTAAGATGGACCCAGATGGGTCAGAAAGTACTCTGGACCAAAATGTAAATTACGGCAGTTTCATCAGCCAATTCTCATCCGAGATTAAGACTTTAATCCGGAAAATTGAAGGGATCAATACAAAAATATCCAGACAAGAGTTGTCGGTTATTTTTAATAATGTTTTTTAAGTAAACTTTTTCTAAATAAAATTAGAATTTTTAAAAATGTGACTTCGATTTCGAAAAACGCTATTATTTCATTTTAAATAATTTTTTTTTTAATTTCTAACGTTACATTTTAAAGTGCAGAATATTCATAGCGTATTTGATATGCAGTTGCGTTTGCGGTATCCTTTGATTCTCTTACAAATCAATTTTGAAATGGTTAAATAAATGCAATTATTTAACGATGTTTTAATATAAAGTATCATCATTTTTTAAATAATGATTTTTAAAATGTAAATATACGTTTTACGGTTTATGACAAACTTGGACTGAAAAGTACAGTAATTCTCTGGCTAGGCAGAATTAATTATCGATTTGTTAGATGCAATGCTATTTAGGTCTGAAGTCGATAATCGAACAATCGGAAATGGATAGAGTTATCTTTCTTTTCAACTAACTCTTCTCCCTTCCTAAATGTGAATTCATTTTTAATTAATTAATTTTAGCGTGGAAAGCCAATGTGACATTGTTATTAACTTCATTATTAAGTAAAACTATATATATATATATATATATATATATATATATATATATATATATATATATATATATATTCTCTTTTATCTGAAGATGAATAGTGAATATTGCAAGTGATTTTTTTTTAATACTGAAAATGCGAATTACTGAATTTCTTGTGAATTGTTCCGTTATTTCAAGTAATATTTTCGTAGAATGATGTCTGAAAACTGCAGAACTTGTCGCGAATACCTTACCCTCCCACTCCCACCTCTAAAATATTAATTCACATTTATGAAGTGGTAGTTGAAAAGCAAGATAACTCTAATCTCCATTTCCGGTTACTTCAACTTTTAGGTCGACGCCATGATTCGTCTTTCACATTCGATTCAACTTACTATGAATTACTTTTTATTGATTTTCTTTTTGCTAAAATATGGTTTTGAATAACAATAAGGTGTTTAAGTATAATGTCCACACCTGCCCAAATCCATTTCACTATCAATAATTTCGATGAGTCAACCCATTTTAAATGAAGTCATACTGTTTATTAAAAGTTAACAAACAAAGGTCTGCTTCAAAGAAGGTAGGCTCCCTCACACATCTGCCGGTATCCTATACCTCTACAAAGCCGCCATTCGCCCGCGTATTGAATACTCTTGCCACATTTGAACTGGTGCACCAACCACTAGCCTCTCTCGCTTGAACAGAGTGCAAAAAAGAATTTCAAACCTAATAAGTGTCGCACAGTCTATCAAGATCCAGTCCCTGTCGCATCACCACAGAGTTGCATCTCTGTGCTTGTTTTACAAGTACTTCGACGAAATCTGATCTAGTGAACTTGCTGCATTTGTAAGCCCTAAACGAAAATATCCCAGACCCACCCGTCTAGAAGCAAAATTCCACCCCTTCATTGTAGAGGTCCATAGATGCCGGAAGATTTTCTACTCTTTTAGCTTCTTCCCTCAGACTGCTTGCCTTTGGAATTCCCTTCCTGTTGTCTGTTTCTCCAACATGCAGAAATTTCAATTTAATGTGAACACACATCTTGCTGCTCAACTCCCAACACAGGTTGCCCCTTATAAATCTGGCCCCTACCACAGTAGCCCCTTACACTTCAGTGGCAATATGCCTTGTTTGGGGTGACTAAAAGAAGAAGAAATTATTTTAAACAATAAAATCCTATTTTAAAATCATCAAAAGTGAACATTTTCACAATAAGCATGTTTATAAATTATGAAAATCTTACAAGTAACGATTCCTAGATCCCTATTATCGAAATACAGCAATTATGAAGGATCGGGGGGTCGGGGGAGTAACCCAGTGTGAACAACCACCAAGACAGTAAGAAGCGCACGTGAATTTATTTACCTCTTCTCCATGAGGTTAGACACAAGGTCATGTGTGGTTTTGAAAAAAGCCAGAGCACTAGGCCTAAAAAAAAAATACCCGAGCAGATCCGTCGACATTCTCCGGTAGGGGCGCCTCGGGCGATCAGCAATAAACTAACCCCTTCTCAGAGAGAAGATAAAGCCTGGGAAGGTGAACCTCCTAGGACTTAACAGAACCTACCTCAGCCCGACAGCAACAAAGCCACTCTCGGACTGATTGTCGAGAACGTATTTCCGACTGGTGCGAACACACACCTACTCAAGCTGTACCAAGCAAGTATGCAGCACGTGATTTTATATTAAAAAAAAAGAAAGATGTGGCATAAGGCCAAAAAGAGTGAGGTGGGATGGTGATCGTAAGTTGTCCGTTTGGTCTATTCTCTAAACTAGTTCCAATCACAAAAATACCACATTCACTTTATGGGCTAACCTAATTAATTATCTCAAGATGGTTTTGAAGTTTTTTATTTACAAAAAAAAGGATATGTACAATTTAATTGACGATGGAGGATGGAATACTTAAAACACCCAAAATTTAAGGAAAAAGAAAATAACCAAAAAAAATCAATGCTAAGTGTGGGGGTTAGTGAGACCCTGCTAAACCTGACTAGGTATGAGCTACTTACTGTTTTCCGGATTGTTTTAAGAGCCGAAAACTAGCGAGTATGCAGCACGTGATAAAAAAAAAAGAAAAACAATATGGCGTCGTGTTTTCAAACGAATGCGTCAGCATAACAGAACCGCTTTTCACAAGAAAGACAAACGCTTGTAAATTTCACTACCAGTTTTGTGTTTTAGCACACATTCATACAACGTGCGCGATCTCCTTTAATCTGTTGATCTGTGAGATTTAACAGGATTATCTTGTGAAACTTAATCTCGTTTAACCCAGTTAATCTATCGTGATTTCATCAGATCTCCGAACGATGTTCGATCCATTCGTCGCTCGAATTCATAAACGGATACCGAAGTTGTCGAAATGGCGATGAACAATGGGCGAGTTTTCATATATCTCTATATAAAGTTATATGGAAATCCTGCAGTACAGCTAACAGTCGAGAAATCGAAAAAAATTATACAACAAATAACTTTTACCAAACGCATTAAAATTTAATTTTCTACCGACCTGTATACATTTAACGTTTTGAAATTTTTTTTTTCTTTAAATTTCAAAATTAGCTCTCGTTGAAAGCTCTCTCTCTCTCTCTCTCTCTCTCTCTCTTTTCACAGGAGAATTAAAATGACTGCTTTGCGCTCTGTTGTTGTTCTTGGTGGTGGTGGTGGTGGTGGTGGTGGTGGTGGTGGTGGCAATTAACTCCTCAAAAATAGTTTTAAAAATGACTTACCCTACCACTAACCCTAAGTTCGAGTGGCACCTCCCACGGACTTGGGGTTAGTGATAGGGTAAGTATTTTTTTATGATCTTTTAAGCCTGCAATTCGCAACCACCTCTAAAAAATCGACGCCATCTTCGATTTTTTTTACCGTGTATCGACAAGTTAACTTAATGATAACAAATTTAGAGATAATAAATCTTACAATCAGTTTTCACACTTTAAAAGTATACAGGTCGGTAGAAATTAAATTTCAATGCGTTTGATGAAAGTTATTAGTTGTAATTTTGTTTCTATTTTTCGGATATTAACTATACTGCAAGATTACCAGTTACGTATGTGTATATTTTTATATATTTGTATGTACAGGATTGACTCCTAAGCTGATTAAACGATCATTATGAATTTTGGAACACAGTTACTAGGCGTAAGTGTGTGTAATGTGGGTTGTATTTAGTTTAATTTAGTTCTATGCAAAGGGCGTAAAAAGTGGTGGAAGCCCTTCGTGAAAATTCAAATACCTCCGATTTTTGTAAAATTTTATCACTTAATGAATATTCAACAAATATTAGTTTCTTTTGAATATTTTAAAGGGTTTTAGGGGTATAATATGGGCAGAAACACCCATTTGAAAATTCAAATATATCAAATTTGCATTAAATTTGATCCATGGTCATTAGACACCAATTAAGCAAGATTCTCTGAATTTTAATTTCTTTTTAAGACTTCTTAAGCTTTAGACTTAAATTTTAAACATTTTCTAGAATCAAAATCATGTAATAGAATTTGATCAAAATATGGAACAAAGATTCTAGACATAAGGGTTAGTAGCATTATATCATGATTGGGAAACTGATTGGAAATAAGGATTTTATTTGGTCAATATTTATTTCTAGCTATTTTGACTTTTTGACCGTTTTGAACAAGTTCGTCTTATTAACTTGAAGATCGCAAATTGAGAGTATTCCGACAGTTATCTCCTTTTGAGTCTTGCTCGCTTCCCACAACGCCATTCATAATATTTGATGATAATATGCTGAAAATCGAAGAGTTCACTATTTTTTAATACTTTGACGTTGAGTATACTCATGAAATTGCCATCATACTCGACTTAAACCCATAATTTTTTAATCCAACCAGAAATAACTATATAACAATCAATTTAAAGGCTTTAAACTGACTTTCTAATTTCCAACGGTTACTTTATTCTATATAATAATGAAATTAAACATATCCGACAGCGATGTTTACCGTGTCCGAGTGAAATTTGAATATGAGTTTGAAGCCTTTAAAATGTCAATTTGAAAACATTTTCACGCTAAAATTAAAGTCTATAGACCAAGAGCAAGTATTATGATTCATTATTAAGCGGCGGAGCCTCTATTCTAGAAAAGAACTAAGTTAACGAGATCGTTTAAAAATATATTTGGCTTAAAGAAAATGATCTTTTTTTTTTCATTATTTTGTTTTGTTTTCGTTTATTTATTTTTATTCTTCCACTTTCCGGCAGCCAGGGTGACGTTGGTATTTTTCCAGGAGAACGTTCAAGAGAAATTCCATGGATCAGCCATACACACTACCAATCTTATTCTTGGTGAAATCTCAAAGTAAGTATTTCTTTTTATCCTTATGTAACATGGCATCCGCGACGAAGATATATTGGCTCTATTATACATAATTATAAGAAACAACGTCACACTAACCGGTTGAGGAACTTTGCAGACTTTTGCATGTTCCTCACTCCCCTTACCTCTCCCCGCAAAGTATTGAGGGGGCACTACATTACATTACTTATATAATATGTCCACTGATAATTCATATGGCAAGGGCACCCACTGTACATAAATAGACAAGTGTGAGGAAAAGATAATATCGACATTATACCATCAATGAAAGTAAACCATGAAAATTCCTTTTTGTGTTTTCGAGTCTTCATTTATGAACCCGATTTCAGAAGAAGATACTTTGGGAATTGCTAGGAATATTCTCCAACGGCAAAAGGAAGTGTTTCTTTTTAGTCTTATGTAACGTGGTATCCCCAACAAAGCTTTGGCTCCATGACACATAATTATAAGAAACAACGTCACACCTAACCGGTTGAGGAACCTTTCACATGTGCCTCCCCTGCAAAGAATTGAAGGGTCAACCCTCTACACAAAGATCCGATCAGTCGTTATAAATGCGAAGTTGCTAACGGACAGACACACACACGGCGTGAAACACAAAAGACTACTACTACTACTACTACTACTACTACTAATAATAATAATAATAATAATAATAATAATAATAATAATAATAATAATAATAATAATAATAATAATAATAATAATAATAATTCGTAGTCGTATAGGGTCAAGGAGGATGGAAAGACAAGGAGGGGCAGCACTAACCAGACCTCTACTGGAAGAGTGCGGAGAGTACTGGGACCTTGGGGAGGCGTATTGCCACCCAAATCCCAAAGGAGACTAATGGTCGTTGCCAACGATAAATCAATGGTAGGCGGCTGTTGCGATACTGCAAGGTCATTTGCGGTGGTGATCGAAAAGAGGTGGAGAGTACTGGAAATCTGAGGAGGCTTGTTGTCACTCAGACTTAAAGGGAACACCACTGGTTGTTGCCAGGTAAGCAATCACTGACGATGACTTGTGTGATAACTCCTAGTGAGTACAAATAATAATAAAAACAACAACAACAAATATCAATAATAAATAAACGCAAACGGTGAATATTTCATTGTTTACTTACATATTGGTTCGATCTTCCATACATGATGTCCGTTTGATAGATGATAGGTAAAGAAAGCTAGGATCAAGTGATGATGGCCGACGCTTCTCAGAGATTATCTGCACGAGATCACAGCTTCATGAAGCGGGAAGAAAGGTGAGTCGGTTGTAATCACTCGTGCGCCTGATCAGAAAATGTTGACGTCAAAGTTTAGAAATCGCGCAGCTCATCTCAGTCCGATAACGAGGCTGCCGATCTGTTGACACGACTTTGCTGATTGGTTTATCTTTGTGAAGGCCGGCTCAAGCCGATTAATCCATTGCAACAACTCGACGGAATCACTTCGAGAGAGGAGAAGGAGGAGGAGGGGAAGGAGAAGGAGAAGGAGAAGGAAATGAAGGGAGGAGGAGAGGGTCCCTGTGATGGGTGCATTTAGACTCAAATATACAATTTTCTGACGCAATCTAAATGATTGCTGGACTAGCACTTTCTTTTAGAGATAAAGACTGGGGGATGCTATGCAGACATACATACAGACAGATAGTGTCAGATAGTACCTAAATAGGGAGTATGGAAGCGTTTTCTTGTTTTGTTTTGTTGTTTTTTTTTGGGGGGGGGGTATTATAAAAAAAGAACGAGAACGAATGAGATCTCATAGCAATTGCAAGCTCAACCTGATGATTGCTAAATTACTCTGTTCCCCTTGAATCTTTTGTTTAGTAAACATTCTTTCCCGTTCTTAATTTTAAGATTATGTTTCATTTCGACTTATATGCGTTAATCACGAGGTCCACAATGATGGATGTTTGTCTCCACTTAACACGGTCTCAGGCTTGGTTCGAGTAAAGGCCGCTTTTACAGAGATCTTTGTGCAGGCTATCTGTCCATATCATCATCGGCCTTCCTCTCGGTAGCTTTCCGATGACTTCTAATGCAAAGGCGAGTTTCGCGACGGTGCCGTTGTTGGCCCTCAGCGCTTTAACATTTGTTACATATAATATCTAAATAAAGAGAAAGCAATCGTCTGTTAGTTTAATCTAGTAATTGATAAACTACTCTGTTCACCTTGTAGCCTTTGTTTAGTAAACCTCCTTTTCTATCTTTAATGGTTGGAGTTATTTTACCTATTATTTTCTGTTATCCTTGATACTCGGAGAGAGAGAGAGAGAGATACTAACAGGAATACTAGTCTGCGAGAAAACAATGGTAAACGAGTATTGCGATAATCTAAGTGATTTGCAAAGAGGCGGAATGGTCTGGGGTTTAAGGAGACTTGTCACTCAGACTTCAGGGAACACCATTTTTTATTATCAGTTAGAAAACATTGATAATGACTCGTGTGAAAACTCTTAGTCAGTAAATAATAATAAACGAAAATAATAGAAGAAAAACTGGCATATTACTGAATCGAGAGGTGATATATTCGAACGATACTTGTTAAGTTAAATATAGTGTGATATTTTTTAATTTATCACTCATATACAACAATCAAAACGGGTTAATTTTACTTAAAAGATTAATACAGTAAGATGTTTTCAAATACGGTATATATAGTACTAAAGAAAACCATATAGAATACTATGTGCAAGCGGTTGTATCAAACGATGCTTCAAAACAACCAAAATATACTGTTATATAGTGCCATAGAGTGTATATATGTTTTTGCCAAATTTCTTTTCTACAGTAATATTATGAAATCTGCTTTCGAACCAGATATCTAAAACATCACAAACAACATGATGCTTCTTTTTTAATTTGAACGGAAATGCTATGCATAACAACAGATGTCATAAAAGCGACATTTATTTTTTCCATTCAAAGCAGCAGTCAAGTTATCTTAACTAGTAAGGCCTCGGACTGCTATGATAGCTAGTGAGTAATGTCCAGAATTAGAATCTCGAGGTTCATGCGCTTGCTACGAGAAGGAAAGTTTATCCACCATTTTCAGCATTAAAAGAGTTCACAAGTCCATCCATGGCCGTAAATTCATTTTACAAACGGATCATCGTCCATTAGTTTTGATTTTTGGATCAAAGAAAGGAATCCCAGTTCATACAGCAAATAGATTACAGCGATGGAGCACTATTCTGCTAAATTATAGTTTAAAAATGGAATATATTCCTTCAAAGAAGTTAGGCCATGCGGACGCTTGTCCCGATTAATTCCGAAATGTTGTGAACCAATGGAACATACGGTAATCGCATCACTTAAAGCTGAAAGTGAAATAAAAGAATTACTGGTTAGCACCGTACGCGAACTCTCAGTGACTGCGCAAGTAATACAAATACAATCTAAAAATTATAATTTTATTAAAAACATGATGGATAAAGTGAAGTGCAAACAAAGGGAAAATATAAATTCGCCGGTAAGCAACAACTATTCCATTTGTGACGAAATTTTAATGTACGCCGAACGCGTCGTGATCCCAATGGCGACTGTTAAAGGATTTTAATTGTGGTCACCAAGGACTGTGCAAAATGAAATCGCTTATGTGTTTATACGTTTTTTTTTGGGGCCAGGTATGCACCAGGACATTGAGAGGACAGTTAAGAGCTGTAAAGGTCGTGCTCTAGCAGCTAAAGCACCACCAATAATGACAGCACCATGGGCGAAAGTAGACCGCAAAATAGTGCATATTATTTGATTGCAGTAGACAGTTTAACAAAATGGCTAACATCTGCCATAACAATAAAAATTTTGCATGAACTGTTTGCCAGGTTTGGATTACCTGATGAAATTGTCACAGATAATAAGGGCCCAATTCATGTCAGGAGAGTTTAACATGTTTTGTAAATCTTTGGGGTAGAACATATTATTACACCTGTTTACCACCTGAGAAGTAACGGGCAGGCAGAAAGGTTTGTAGATACCTTCAAAGGGGCTTTAAGAAAAGCTGGAGTAATAAACGATGAGTGGAAGATCCAACAATTCTTAAGGGTTTACACACCGAACAGAAACATTGTGGAAAACATTTCACCGGCGGATATGATGTTCGCAAGAAAAATTTAAACCATTTTTGACAAATTGTTGCCAGTGAAGAAAAAACATTTTTAAAACACGGAAGGTAAGACCAGACATTTTAATGTTGGTGAAAAAGTGGGTTTTAAGAATTACAGAAATGATAAAATGTTCTGGCAAGACGGTATTGTCACCAGGAGAATCGGACGTCTGATATACATGGTTCGGGGTCCGAAATGGGAAAACAAACGTCATGTAAATCAGTTGAGACGCAGATACGTGGAAAAACAAAACTCGCATGAGGAACCCATGGAGGTAAATTACGATGTTTTTGATGTACCGATTCCTGAAAACCTTACTACTACTCCTGCTACTGAAGTAAGACGTTTAACGAAAAGATAGAGAAATTCAAGAGAACATCTACGATTGACACAAAGAGGTAAATATATATTTTCAGGAAGAAATAAATCTTATGGGGGGGGCTGATCCGGATTCACCCATAGTGACAGGATGAATTCGTCAGTATGAAGTCGACACCTTTTCCCTTACCAAGGAGAACCGCTTAGCGAACCGTTTAGCAAGTCTGCCTAGAACCGGTAATGGCGAACAACTTATTGTAATTAAGTATTCTTACAATTCCTATTCCTTTTCAATTTTTGTCTTGGGTTTCTTATTTACTTATTGTTATTCTTACGATATAACAAATAATATATATATATATATATATATATATATATATATATATATATATATATATATATATATATATATATATATATTGAAATTTGTGTAATTAGGCAGCATTCCTTCTCTTATGCAAGTTTGGTTAAACAGTAACCCCAACTTCTATTTTATTTATTTTTTTATTCGTTTTTTCGATTCGTCGCACGCCCGATTCTGTATTGTCGTCCATGTTGTGTAAAAAATTGCCATATTTTTGCGAACGTTTTCGACCGACGTCGGTCATCTTCAGGCGGATAAATTAGTATGCAAAATAAAAGATTGGTGAATTTATTAAGAATACGATTTTAAAAAACATTTCAATACCACTTCAACAACACTTCAACATACCTTCGCCCCCTCATAACGAGCATGGTTGATGCTAGGTTTATTTACTTGAATAAACAACGCTTCCATTATGGGGAGACGAATACTGCAATATGAGATCCCAAGAATGGCCGTGTTCTTGGTTAAAATATTCTTGAATTCATTTTTGAGGATGCTATGTGTTATCAGGTGTTGGTAGATGGAACTTTGAGGGGAGGTGAGATGGCAAGTTAGTCGGCGTGATATGCTAGTTCTAGTCATGCCGATATACGTGTTTGCAGAGACACATTCTCTGATAGGGCATTTAAACACGTATATGGCATTACTAGTTTTTAATAAGCTATTGTCGGCCGGGTTATTTTTTATTAATAAATTTGTGGTTTTTGATTTCTTGTAATAAATAATAAATCTAATTTTAAAGGCATTATCTACGGGG
The DNA here is from genome assembly GCA_963556195.1 of Sepiola atlantica. NCBI lineage: Eukaryota > Metazoa > Mollusca > Cephalopoda > Sepiida > Sepiolidae > Sepiola > Sepiola atlantica. The sequence goes on along the minus strand of OY744529.1, from coordinate 89,906,401 downwards.
GATATATTTTTGTGTATAATATTTCTAATTATTTTTTCATCGACTTTATAGTTGAGGTGCATTTGGTTACAATAAAACAAGTTAATATTATTATTATTATTATTATTATTATTATTATTATTATTATTATTATTAATAATATTGTTGTTGCTAGAGTTTTTATGTATGGCGGTTAGAGAGCGTTTTATTTGTTGATCAACTATATGGTTAGGAAAGTTATTGTTAATTAGTGTCTGTTTAATATTGGCAAGTGCTTTATAAAATATTTTATTTGTAGAAGAATTTCTTTTCGCTCGATAAATAAGATTTTTTATTACAGCCATTTTGTGTCTATCAGGGCATTCACTATTAAAATTGAGTAGGTTTGAACCTTTGCTCGTAGGTTTTTTTATAATTTGTTGACTCTTTCTTCCACTTTCCGACCTTGTGTCACATATTCCTGCGGTGGGAGGGAATTAAATACCTGGACCAACACCAGTATTTACTGGCAGTCAAGACACACGTACAACCACTCTTGTTCTCTGTGGTATCATACATTTTTCAATATACTTGTTTCTCTAAACTCCGAGTTCGTGTAAAATATAGTCCACGAATTTGGTATGTCCAGTGGTTTCTAATTTTCGGAGCAGTAGGCGAACTTTTTAAAGTCTTCCCAATTTTCGCAATCTATTTTGTATAGATCCTTCTGAAATATGAAGCTAGGGTTTTATCATCGTCTAAGAAATAAGTGAAATTGTCAATTGCACTCAAAACGGCATTTTGAGAAAAAGCATTTTCATTCTCGATATTTTTACCCATATTCGACATTGTTTGTAGTAATACTTCAATGTTTTATTTTGTTTCAATAATCTATCTTCGGGTTTTTTATTTTGTTCCAGTAAAAGTTTTTTTAAATCTTTCTTCGGTATTTTTTGTTCTCGCAGTCTTTCTTCGTATTGTAGTTGTTGTTGCATTTGGATTTTAACGAGTTCTGCCACATTTGATTTGAAATCTTCCATGTTTAGATGTGTCTTTATAGAATACGGCTTTTAGAAGTTTTCTTTTATATTACGCTGCTAACGTAATCTTGGTTGTAAAAAGAGAGAAAGAAAAAAGTATAAAACTTTTTTAGTAAGTTTTTCACGTAACCGTACTTTTTACAGTTAGCACTTTAGTCAACAATAAAAAAAAAAGGTTTATAATTTTGACGGTGGTATTTTTAAGGGAAAGAAAATAAATAATGTATTCTTTTCTTGTTAAAAATTAACACAGTGCTGGAATAGAAATAATGAAGTAACTTTTCTTCTTTCTTTGAGAGAAATAAGTTTGTTTCGTCATCAGACAAAAGAAAAAAGGTAAATCACTGTGGCTAAAAAATCCAACTTACGAGATTTACATCTGCGCTGGTGCACCAACCACCAATCTCTCCCTCTTGTACAGGGTCCAAAATTAAGTCTTTAACATAATAGATCCCACACTGTCTATCAAGTTCCAGCCCCTGCCCCATCGCAGCAATGCTGAATTCACTGTACTTGTTTTACAAGTTCTTCAACGGACTGTGCTCCAACGAACTTGCTGCACTTGTGCCCCCTCAACGTAAGTACCCCCAATCAACTCGACGAGCAGAAAAATCACACCCCTTCACTGTATAGGTTCTCACTAATAGCTGCTATATGCGAACCGCTTACCTTAAGAATTCCCTCTCCTTGCTCCCTGTTTCCCCGACTGTACCAACATGCAGACATTTAAATGTAATGTGAACAAGGATCTCGCTGCACAACTCCCCCCTTAGGATGCCCCTTATTTACTGCATCCCCTTACGTCTCAGTGGTAGTGTGCTTTGTTTGGGGTGAAGAGAAGTTTTTTAAAGCACAGTAATAATGTTGTTATTAATAGCCCTAACACAAGTAGAAGTAATATTAATAGTATAACAATGGGAATAAATAATGGAATAATAATAATAATAATAATAATAATAATAATAATAATAATAATAATAATAATAATGAAAATGATCATAATAATAATGATAATGATAATAATAATGATAATGATGATAATAATAATAATAATAATGATAATAATGATAATAATAATGATAATAATGATAATAATAATAATAATAATAATAATAATCATAATAATAATGATAATAATAATGATAATAATAATAATGATAATGATAATAATGATAATAATGATGATGATAATGATGATGATGATGATGATGATGATGATGATGATGATGATGATGATAATGATGATAATAATAATAATGATAATAATAATGATAATAATAATGATAATAATAATAATAATGTTAATGATGATAATAATGATGATAATGATAATAATAATAATGTTAATGATGATAATAATGATGATAATGATAATAATAATAATAATAATTCACGACCCTACATGAAAGGCTAGCACAGAAACTGAGAGGATGTATCCATAAAACAGACGTAGCAGAGTGGATGACCAAAGGAAGGGTAACGCTCATACAAAAAGACGCCAAGAAGGGAACGACTCTAAGCAATTACAGACCAATAACCTGTTTACCGACAATGTGGAAAATCCTAACGGCTCAACTTAGAGAGCAAATTTTCCATTTCCTGAACAGTCATGGACTACTTCCCGAGGAACAAAAAGGATGCCAGAAAGGGAAAAGAGGGACGCATGATCTGTTATACATAGATCAAAAGATCCTGAAAGAAGTTAAAAGCAAGAAAAAGAACATATCTATGGCATGGATTGACTACAAGAAAGCATACGACAGAATCCCTCAAGCATGGATAATTGAATGTTTAAAAATGTACAAGATACCCAACAGGATTATTAATTTCATCAAGAAAGCAATGGAAACATGGAGATTAGAACTGACAGCTGGAGGACAATACTTGACGGAGATAAAAATACAGAGAGGAATTTTCCAAGGAGACTCCCTATCACCACTACTGTTTATCATAGCCATGATGCCACTCAACTATATACTCAAGAAATATGATGCCGGATACAAGTTCACAGGCAGAGAACAACGAATAAACCATCTCATGTACATGGACGACCTGAAGCTATTTGAAAAAGCAAAAAGGAACTGGAAAAGCTGATAAATACGACCAGAATCTTAAGTCAGGACATTCAAATGGAATTCGGAATGGAAAAGTGTGCATTGCTAGAGATTAAAAAAGGAAAGCTGGAGACGACTGAGGGCATGGAACTACCCAACCAAGAGCAGATGAGGGCGCTAGATGAACAAGAGAGCTATAAATAATTGGGAGTTTTGGAAGCAGACACAATCAAATCAACAGAAATGAAAGAGAAGATTGGAAAAGAATACCTGAGAAGAACAAGAAAGCTCTTAGAAACAAAATTATATAGCAGAAACCTAATCAAAGGAATAAATACCTGGGCAGTATCACTAATAAGATATTCTGGACCATTCATAAACTGGACTAAAGAAGAACTCAGGCACCTTGATCAGAGGACTAGAAAATTAATGACTATGCACAATGCACTACATCCAAAAGACGATACAGACAGACTCTACATGAAGAGAAACGAAGGAGGAAGAGGTCTGGTAAGTATAGAAGACTGTGTGGACGACACTAAAAAAGAGCTGGAGAAATACATAAACCAGAACATAGAAAGGCTGATCACCGCAGCAAGAGATACCGTCCCAACGAACAACGCAGGAAGCATCGAAACTGGACACAAACAGACAAGAAAAGAAAAATGGAGAGAAAAACAACTACATGGACGCTTCATAAGACTCACAAGAGAAGAAACCAATACAAATAGCTGGACATGGCTAAGAAAAGGAAACTTGAACAGAGAAACGGAATCTTTACTGATGGCTGCACAGACCAATGCGATTAAGACAAACTACATTAAAGCTAAAATAGATAAAACCCATGAAAACAATAAATGCAGACTGTGTGGACAAAGAGACGAAACAGTAAATCATATAATAAGTGAATGTAGCAAACTTGCTCAAAAAGAATACAAGAACAGACATGATTGTGTTGAGAAAGTAATACACTGGGAACTGTGTAAACAATTTAATTTCAAATATGCAGACAAATGGTACAAACATAAACCAGAAACAGTACTGGAAAACGAAAAACACAAAATCCTCTGGGATATGGATATACAAACAGATAAACTCATACAAGCAAGGAGACCTGATGTTATTATAATAGACAAAAAGGAAAAATCTGGTAAAATCGTAGACTTCGCCGTTCCAGCAGGCCACAGAGTGAAGATCAAAGACACGGAAAAACGAAGTAAATACACAGAACTAGCCAGAGAACTGAAAGGAATATGGAGCATGAAGAAAGTTAGTATAATACCAATAATCGTAGGAGCACTAGGAACAATCCCAAGAAACCTGGAGAAAAGACTGGGAGAAATCGGAATCAAAGGGACTATCGAAACCATACAAAGGATGGCAATGATCAAAACAGCTGCAATCTTAAGGAAAATCCTCGAATGCAGAAACTAACACACATAAGCTACAATGGCTAACCAGTCACAAGGAATTTACAACAGGGAGAAAACAAAACCACACCAAGAACACCACAACACGAACCAAGGAACAGAAACTACAAGAAAGAGCACTTCATAATCTCCCCCCCCCCCCCAATAAATTACACCGGCCTCAGCTATCACTACACAAAAATGAACCAAAGAAACAGAAATTACAAGAAACACTATAAGCTCCTCCCTCACCCCCTCACCCCCCAAAAAATTAAAAAGAATTAAATATTATTTTATTTTTTAAATAAGGAAAGAGAAAAGGAAAAAAAATAAGGAATTGAAAGGAAAAAATTTAAAAATTAAAAAAAATTTTTTTTTTTTTAATTAATTTAAAGAAATATTATTTCAATTTATTTTATTTTTTTATTATTTTTTTTTTTTTTAACTAATGCCGGCCTAGGCTGACACCAGACAACATATTTGTAGAGGGTTAAAGAGGATGAGAAGACCGAGGAGGGACAGCACAAACCAGACCTCCACTGGAAAAGTGCAGAGAATGCTGGGACCTTAGGGAGGCTTATTGCCACCCAAATCCCAGTGAAGACCAATTGTCCTTACCAGCGAGAAATCAATGGTAAGAGGCTGTTGCGATACCGCATCGTTATCGAAAAGAGGTGAAGAATACTGAAGAATCTGGGGAGACTTGTTGTCACTCAGACTCCAGGAAATACCACTGGTTGTTGTCGGTGAGCAATCACTGACGATGATCTGTGTGAGAACTCCTAGTGAGTACAAATAATAATAATAATAATAGGTATAACAACAACGAGCAAAGGAGCAACTCGTCTAGCTACAACCACTGTAAATAATGTTCCTTTCTTCCCCATATCTACCTAAAACTAAACGGAACATCAATGAGCAAAGTTATTTCCAATAACTGCCCGTCTGTGGAACACAATACCATGGGGTTGCTTCCAAGCTAACTACAACATGGTTGTTTTCAAGTTCAATGTTAACAACTTTTTGTTGAGACGTCCTCTTGAATAATCAAATTCTGCCCAGTTTCAACCATCGTTACCAATCCTCACGGTGCTGTCTCACCGTCTATCTGACAAACTCATTAACCTTTATCCTCGAGTGGCCTTTGGATCTTGATAAGATTTGACTCATTGCTACATGAAAAAGAATGACTAGCATAAAGGGTTTTTTTCTCGGGACGAATAACTTACGAAGAAGCAACCGGTAGAGGAGTATCCAGCCGAGCAGAACAGTTCGAACGAACCGGATAAATCAGAATCTTCAGGTTTGTATCCCTTAATTGTTATCCCATGAAAACCTTATCAACACCGAAGTGTTCAACACAAAACAAATAATATTATTTTTAAAGGTTAAATTGGGAACATTGTTTAAAAGATGCTCGATGAGGCATAGTAAATTAATAACAATAATATATTCTATTTTAACAGGTGAATTGGGAAGAAAGCTCAAAGAGTGAGAGTACCTAAACAGGCAGAACAAGCAAAAATAATATATATTTTAAGGTTTCAATTGAGAAGAAATTTAAAAAGGTATAACAGATAAATTACATTCAGGTGGGTGAGATAGCTAGTTTTAATTATCGGGTGATATTGTAGTGCAGATGAACTATTCGGTTCAAGGACAAAATATCGTTTGGTGAATTCAAAAGTGAAGACAAAAAAGATAGGCGCCGTGGGAACGAAAATAAAGATAGAAAAATAGGAAGTGAGATCATAGAGAGGAAAATGGGGGGGGGTCGTATACAGCTAAGTTAGTTATCAGAGAAGGGGCCGATAGAAACACACGTATTTAGGATGTTAGGATGGATTAGGAAAGTCTCTCTCTCTCTCTCTCTCTCTATCGCTCTCCATGGGTTAAATATTATTACTATCCGTCATAATATTCCTGTTTGCTTATAATGGACTATTCATATCTCTTTATTCTGTCCTTTCTTTATTATCTTTAGGTGTTAATAATAAACATGAAGCGAGAGAGAGAGAGAGATAGAAGCGAAAGTGATAGATACAGTATAAAATAAGAGCATGGGGGTCAAATAAAATACAATAAGAGAGAAAGAGGACGATAGACAGATACTTAGTAAAAGAAAACGATAATTGCAATTTACGGTTAATTAGAACAATTAAGATGGAATTTATAAACATAACTCAAGCCCAAAAGTGAGGGATATTTTAGCATGTATTTTATGTGATTAAAATATATAGGAAAAAGCCTGAGGAAAAACAAACGTAGCTATAGTATAATAATTGATGATCAGGAATTTTTCAAAACTATTTAAGAACAAACCTTTTAGGCTGGGTGTGGGAGGGGGGGGGGATATACATCGCCCGGACTTTTATAACGTAAAATATGGCAAAGAGCTTTCGAGTATAATGAAGATGGACCCCGACCACTTGTTTGCCCCGCCCATTCGTTTTCCCATCAACTTTCTATCGACCAATGAACGATGACAATTATCGTCAGCGAGAACATTACTAATTATAATAATTATGATTAATTAATTAACTGAAATGGATTGAGGAGGTGTAATTGGCGAGTCGACTTGATCATGCCGTTTTAGTCTGTAACGATAACGAGACGATTTATTTTATTGATACGTAGAAACCCGACGTTGTCCGGGAACAATATCTTCACACTTGATTGGTGTTTTGCTCTTTTTTGTTGTTGTTTCTTACTAATCACTTGTCAAGGCCAAAAGCCCCCCGAGCATAAGTGTTAAGGAAATGGATAGAATATCAGTTGAATGATGAAGAATATTATGAGAGGATTTAAAATGACGAATGGAATGAAAGAAATGTGATTACTTATGAGGAAGGTTTATGACATGTGTATGTTGGCATTGGATTTGAAGACGGTCATGTTGTAGTCTGCAGTGAGGTAGTCTCGTGATAATGTGTCCCACAGAGGGGGCGCTTGGAAAGAAACTCTGTTCATGAAAATTCCCTTTGGTATTAAACACATGGAGGAAGAACGGAAAGCACTGTGCAATTGTGGTAGCAAGGCATGTTCTTGCTGTGAATGTTTTACAGGGAGGAACCAAAGATTGGAGCTCAGTCGATCAACTTCCATGGAAATAACGATAGAGTAGAGCGAGACTAGCAACGTCTCTTCTCTAAGAAAGAGGCGGTAGCGAAGAAATTATCCAACACTAGAATGCGAACTCGATTTTGTACTCTGCCAAAGCAAGAAAGAGTGCTCTGAATGGCACCTCCCCAGATGTGGCAACAATGCTCAATTTTGGGACGTAGCTGACTCTTATATAGGTAGAATGTTGCATCCGAAGTTAGGTACTTTCTGGAGCGGTAGAATGATTCAACCATTTTTCAGCAACCTTAGCGACAAATTGGATATAAGTTTCTATTAGATCTGGAGTGAAAGTCAGTCCGAGGAGCTTATCAAAACAAGGGGATTTCTCAAAAATATGTATTCTTTTTATAAAGTTGTGTCTGTTCATTTTTTTCCCCGACAAACAGCATATTTAACACAAGTTTTTTTTTTTAAGTTTGGAACAAGATAATAAATAACTGAAAAGTTCTGAAAAGAGAAAACTCTGAAAGATGAAGCTACAAATGTGAATCTGAGGATATTATACACATGTGCACATGCATGTATTTGAAATATATGTATGATCGCTGGTGGACTCAAAAGCAGCCTGCTCGTAGTATTTCGTCGTTTTTGAGCAACGACTCATCACCTTTGGGACGAGTTTTTAGGGTGATATCAATCAGTACCACAATGTGATCAGCATTCTCGAGCAGGCTATGGGAATCTGTCACACAAGCCTCGGGCAGTGAGGTCAAGAACAGGTCAGGAAGTAAGGCTTGTTGGTCCACACGATCAGGGAGGTGGATCGGGAAAGTGACAGTCTGTGAGAAGAGTGAGCTAAGGAGAAATTATACGTAGTTACCAGCTGCGTCAGTAAAGCTGGCAGAATCTCAGCCAGTCATGATGGTGTGCATTAAAATCACCAAATACAGATATTTGGGCATTCGAGTCGAGTAAGAGTGCGCTATCTATGCTTTCAGAAATAGAGTTAAGCAGGGTACAGTCCTGGGTCGAAGGAGAATGGTATAAGAAATCTAAGTAACTAACGCTGTGGTGTAAAGTCAATCTAAAGCACATGTAGGCTTGGTCATCTGATTCCAACCTATGTTCTCCTAGCCCGTGCATATGCATGTCAGAGTCTTTGCGGGAGAGTGAGAGGTAGTCAGTAAGGTCAAAGTGGTGAGAGGAGATTGAGGATTGAAGGTTTGTTTCACTTAGTGCTAGGATATCCGAGGAGTTTATCAGGAGAAAGGTTTCTACATTGTTGATGTTGGTTCTAAGTCCCTGGATATTTGTGAATGCGAGCCTCAAAAGCGGAGGTGAATATGTTTTTTGTTGGGTGTCTGGTTTAGGTTTGATTTTTTAATTTTTGTAATGTCATGTTTGTTTTGAGATAGAGTGGGGTGAGCAAAGTGGGTGTTTGTTTGGTGCCAGTTTGATGTGTTCAGGAAATGACGTCACTACAGGAAGTTTCGAGTGACACAACAGAAAAGCTAGTGAAATCTTTCTCTTGTTTCTCAACTGCGAAGGAGAGCAAACATGTTTGGAACAGCTGTTCCCTCCCCTATAGGGGATGGGATTTGGGGAAGACCTACAGGGTATTATTTAACACCAATTCATATTTTTACTTGCCAAATTTCCAAAAAGTCCAATGTAACTATTGACAATTGTTTCGAACAGAAACGAACAACCAGGAATAAACATATAATTACCAGGATATTTCGTTACTGCAGCTTATCAGAAGATCGTCATATCATTTCTGGATATATGGAAATTGTTTATATATTCATCAACGTTTCGGCTTTATTTCAAGATTTCCTCATGATGACTGATTTTAAGAAAAACATAGAAGTTAATATTTGAAAATAGGCGGAGTGCCTATTACGTGAAAAGAATGTATTTTGTTCCTTGTTTTTTCGTTTTTTACATAAACGTTAGAATTCGAACAGAGACGTTAGAATTTAATATATGTGGTGCGTTTATGAAGTGGAATGAAAAGTTTTGTTGGGAGTGTGGTGTAAAATAGCTAACCTGGATCTAAATTCAAATTCTGCTCGGTTAGTATTAGTTTGCTGATTAAAGGAGACAAATTGTAGAAGCCTTTACGTTGTGTGACAATAGAAACGAAGACTTACCAGCTGAAAAGCGAATATAATGAAGATGTTTTGAAAGCAGGCAGTTGGCTTTTGAAGAGAGCAGAGAGAAAGTGTTGGTGCTGGGAATTTATCAAGAATCATTTCAGCGTTTGAGGAATAGGAATTATGTTTGAAGTTTTCATTGCCATTGTGCCCCTTTTGACAACGGAAGTATTACAAGAAAAGCTTACATTTTGAGTTTAAGAATTATTTAGGCTTCTTTTTATCCATAGTATACAGTATGGAGGGAACAGCTATCTCAAACATGTTTACTCTCCTTCGCAGTTCAGAAGCAAAAGAAATATTTCACTAGCTTTTCTCTCGCGTTACTCGAAACTTCCTACATGTGACGTCATTTCCTGAACACGTCAGCTCTAATTCTTAACGTTTAACATCTAAAGGAAAATTCCTCTTTACTTAATCTAGTTACAAAATGGAATATTTTCTTCCCTCCGCCATTCTAACACACCCATATCCAAAGATTGCTGCACTTAAATACATGCATGTGCACATGCGTGAAACATCCTCAGGTTCACATTTGTAGCTGCATCTTCCGGAGTTTTCTCTTTTCAGAATTTTTCAATTATTTATTATCTTGTATCAAACTTCAAAGAATTTGTGCTAAATATCCTGACTGCCCGGGGTGGGGGTGGGGGGGGGGGGGATAAACAAACATAACTTTATAAAAAGAATAAAAGTCTTAGAGAAATCCCCTTGTTTTAATAAACTGCTATGATTGACTTTCACTCCAGATCTAAAATGGAAGAATTATATCCAATTTGTTGCTAAGGTTGCTGAAAAAAATGGTCAGATGATTCTACCATTTCAGAAAGTGCATGAATTCTGATGGAACCCTCTATCTATATAAGAGTTATATACGTCCCAAACTGGAGCACTGCTGCCACATCAGGGTGTACAACATCGAGTTCGCAATCTAGTGGGGGGTGATCTTTTCTCTCCAGCCCCTTTCCCATAGAAGAAACGTTGCTAATCTTTTTCTACTCTATCTCTTTCTAAGCTATTCAGCACAAGAACTCGTCTTATAACCATAATTGGAAAATGCTTTCCCTTCTCCCTCTGTGTGCCTGGCATCAAACAGAATTTCCATGAAAAGAGCTTCTTTCTAAGAACTTCCCATCTGTGTAACACATTGCCACGGGACTGCTCCTTTGTAGGCTACGACATGATCGTTTTCAAATCTAACATCAACAAATGCTTGTCATAAACCGTCCTCATAAGTAATCAAACTTTGTTCATCCCATCCATTATTTTCAATTCTCTAATAGTATCTTCCATCATTAAACCGACAATCTACCCATCTCATTAGTCATCATCCTCGAGTGGCGTTTGGCCTTGAAAAGTGATGTTTCATTGGTAAACAATTTTCTTTATTCATCATTTTTTTACCAATATAAAGAAAAAAATATTTTGTATATCATTAACCACCTTTTTGCTAGACGTCTTCAAGTTACGGTCAGGTAAAAATTAACCTCACAACCTGGTTTTTGTCCTTTGTTCCTTATTTTATGCAAAGTTCATGCCTACGACTAGCATCATCCGGAATGTTCTGTTGTGGTGTGTTGCAACCAGATTGAATGTGGGTGTGTAAAAATAACGATATTTTCCACATAAGGTTAGATAAAGCAGAAAAGTGGAAAATTCTATTAGAACTTAAAAGATGAAGATAGCAAAATCTTCCTCTTTGGCAGGCAAGCTGATTGGATTCGGACGTCTTTTTTAAGCTTTGTTCCCACTCCCGGAAGGGGCGAAGAGAGGCGAGGCTTACGAATTATGTAACTTGCAATAAACTGTAATAAACTAAAGCAACAAAGGGTATGGTGCCATTAAGAAAGAGTGTTGTTGTCGTTTCTTTAATTGTTACTATATTACATAACTATGGCAAAGGGGAAGACAGAAACTTCTAGTGCTGTATGTTCACTGTGACTATGATGATGGCTTAATAACAATGGAAATCATCATCATCATATTCATCATCATCATCATCATCGGTTTAACGTCCGTTTTACATACTGCCATGTGTTGGACGGCTTTAATAAATTGACTTCCAAACTAACCTATCGCTACCAGGTCTTTATTTATCCCTCTTTCTCTGAAATCCATCCTTATCACTTCCTCCCATGTTTTTCTTGCCCTTCCCCTGCTAACTGACTCTGCTACCTCAACTGTTTTACATCTACTAACCAAAGAACTCTCATCCATTCTTTCAACATGGCCATGCCATCGAAGTCTTCTGTTCTGCACACATATTCCTATACTGTCCAGATTTCATCTTCCTCTGAGGTCTTCAGATCTAAGCCAGTCTTTAAGACTCGCATTACACATTCATAATATAATTTTCATATAATTTCTCTCCATGCAAATTTTACTGGCCAGGTTTCACCTTCATACATTATCACACTGTGTGCACATGCCTGATAGACTCTTCCTTTGGTCGACAGAGATCACGCTCTGCTGGCTAGTAATGGCAGAAGTTCCCTGAATTTACTCAATTCACTCCTCACTCATGCAGTCGCGTTAGCAATTGTCCCTCCCTAGCCACAAATGGTAACACCAAGGTAACAACCTCGATAGCTTCAACATCCAAATATACTTTCTCCATATCTTAGCATAATCACATTGACACTCTGGATCTGAGTTAGATCACCGAAGTTAAGTGACGTTTCGCCTGGCCAGTACTAGATGGGTGACTATTTGCGAATACCAGGCGCTGTATGTGAGAGGACAGCGACATCTCCCTGCAAAAAAAAACAAACTAATGCCATCACACCTAGCTATGAGCACATAGCGTCACCAACCCACAATGCCTTATGTGGCGACTATGGCACAAGACCTGAATGACAGACACCAATAGGATAGAAGGAAACCAGGGAAGGGTCCCTCCTCCCGGAGTGATCAAAAACCCTGATGATGAATGTATATCTGTCTTACACTTCTTGCGCACAAATTGGTTATCCTCTCTTAACCTACCGGTAATTCCACTGCATTTCTTGTTACAAGTACCACAAAAATTGAGTTATTTGTAAACATTGGGTACACAAGAAGTGCTGCCATCTGGATAATCTTCTGGGGCCAAAGAATTAGTCTACGATAGTGCTACAGCATTACTCATCCTTAGAGTCAGCTGTTCACTCCTTAACGCACACTTTTGACTTCCTTTAAAACATCCTACATTCGAACCAGTCTAGTCTAGTAGTAATAGTCTTAGCCTGAACGCCACTTAGGTCTGGTGCTTATCCCGGTCTAATAGCGTTAAGTAGAACGCTTGACCTGAATCGTTCCCTATGACAGGACAATAGTCTGTCACCGGCTATAATTTCCAGCAAGACACATAGGTCACCCATCTAAATATGGTCAGGCTCAACTTAGCTTATCTTTGATGAGTAAACATGTGCAATGCTTCATGTTTAGTGAGGTGCATAAATGCATGCTACAAACGACAGACCTGCAATAGGAAAATATTTAACTAAGAGAAGAGACCACCCAAGAAATTGACAATCCTGTTTGAAAGCATAATGGCTTCTTGGAAACGAGGGTTCATGCTGAGATAACAGACTACTTGAAGTTTCTACAGAATTAATGTCCACTCTAGATAAAAGACAACCTTGTAAATGGGTTTTATGTCCATAGATTAAATAGCCGATAATTTTCAATTGTTGTGTGGCCTACATTAAATGACAGTAATACCTATATATATAGTAGCAACCATAATGAAAAATCTGATGAACCACTTTTTTAAGAGGTTTTTTCTCTTTTCCTTTTTTCTTCTGATTTCTTCTTAAATGACCTCAATTAGGGCAACACCACATTGGGTATTGTCAGTTGTGGAAATTCTTGTTCCAGGTACATAATTCCCCTGATGATCTGCCAAGCAAAGACCTGCTTTGTAGAGAAACACGTGTAGGGAAAAAAACTCTTTAATTTTGATAAATCTGATAAATAAATAAATAAACTTTGAAAGGAAAAAAGTCTTTTGTGGTGATGAATAATTTCGTGAACGAAATGTTTTGGTAAACTTTTAAAAAAACACATATAAATGCTCTGTACCCTGTAATCGAGTATCATCGAGCTTATTTTTATTGGGCTAATCTCGGTCTTCACTGAATAAAATATCTTCGAAGTGAAAAATCTAAATATATATATATATATATATATATATATATATATATATATATATATATTCCAGCAAAACAGGCGGAAGAGGTTAGTTTGGTATTTGTTGGTCTAAGGGAGGGAGTCCTTTGGAGCCTTAAGCAGAGGAACTGTTTTCATTTGGTTGAAAGAGATATTTGTCCTGATTGCAGGTCTGTCGTTCGGTAGAGAAACCAAGTATCATTGTAACCTCTTAAAATAAAACATTGTTATTTGCTTTAAACTTGAGTTGTGATTTTGTTTTAAGATGAAAATCCTTTTGTTACAGACGAGATGGAGACCACATGATTGACACTATGGCCAGTGTCGAAATCAAACACCGAATTCGGACGAATACAACGAGCAGACGATCACAGCCTGTGCAATGAATGCACACAAACTCAAGTTCATAGATGATCTAAGGTGTATCCACATTTTTTTTTACTAATGAGTCACCACTTATCAAGGCCAAAAGCCACTTGAAGATAATGACTAATGAGAGTGGTAGATTGTCGGTTTAATGATGAAAAATATTGCGAGACGATTGAAAATGATTCATCGAATGAACAAAGTTTGATTACTTATAGAGACAGTTTATGACAAGTATTTGTTGACATTATTTGATGATGGTCATGTTGTAGTCAACAGGAAAGCAGTTCTGTGGTAATGTGTTCCACAGATGGGAACCATAGACTGGCACAAGGCTACTCAATATATGTTCTACACTGATTACATTATTTTTTGTTTGAACAATTTTTCAATCCTTGTTTTTCAGTCTTTTATTTATTTTTTTATTTTTTATTCTTTCATTTTTTCCTTTCTTTTTCTTTTTTCCCTATGATTTTCTTTTATTTAGTAATTTTTTTATCTTTTTATTGTTTATTCTTTCATTTTTTATCTTTCTTTTTCTTTTTTTCCTATGATTTTCTTTTATTTAGTAATTTTTTTTTTTATATACTTTATTATCTACTTTTTGCATTCGTTTTTCTTTATTATTCTGTTCAAAGTGGCAGTGACAGCGAATATTGTTATTACGTATCAACTCTTGATCGGAGAAAAGCTCAAATCAGCAGTTTCTTTTAACAAATCATAGTGCAAGAAATATTCACTCCGAATTCCAGCGTGTACTATAAAAACAAAAACACATAGCTTTCTTCCTGTTCCTCTTTCAAAGACAACACAGATACGTGCATACAATCTAGCCTAGTTCTTTTAGAAGCTAAAGTCCCCTCGGCAAGCAGCAAACTCATAATGAGAGACTTTCACAGACTTCTAAACACAAGGCTGGTGAAGCACACACACACACAGCACTCAATGAACGCACATATACACAAGTTCACACTTTTTCACTAACAAGACAGACACGCTAATATACACACATATATATCCGTCTCTTTGAATTTAAACAGACGTAAACACACACAGCAATTTCTGCTGACACACAAAACAACTTCTCTTTCATCAGAGCGTTCTTGGGACTCTGAACATTCGTATTCTACGAACTTTTTATCTTTTGCTGTTTTGAGTTGTCAATAAAAATTAATCATTTTGCATGGATAGTCTTTGTCATGCTTTCTTTATGAAAATGTCATGTCCTCTTCAATTCTTGCTTTCATTTTTTTGCTTTTACTGCTTTCAAATTTTATGCTTTTTTGTTATTCCTTGCTCTTCTTTCCTTTCATCTTTTTATTATTTCTTTTTATTATTTCTTTTTATATTTTTATCCTTCATTTTATTTCTCTTTTTTATTTCCTTTTTTATTTTCGTTTTCTCTATTTTTCTTTCTTTCATTTTTTTTTTGTGAATTTTCTTTTTCTTTTTATTCTTTTTTTCTTTTCCATTCTTCTTATTTATTCGTTTTTTTTCTTCATTTTTAATTTTATCTTTCCTTTTTTTTCTTTTTTTTTACGTGTGAACACTCTGCAAAACTTGGTGGAAAGAATAAAAAAATTATTTCAAAATTTAGAACAGAGAAGCAGTATCAGATATACATTTGACGTAAGATGACTCCCCATTTCAGCGACATTCTAACTTTTTTAGGGCAATTAACATTTTTTTACCAATAAACCTTTGTCCAAGTAGCAATGTCAGATAACCGCACGTAATCGGCATAAAAATGCAAAAGATTTATCTCCCATGGCAAAAATATTTTTGCTTAACTGCCTCAAACACTAGAAAGGCCCAGAAATGGGAGATCATTTTACATTTAATCCATATACGACACTGATCGCCACCTACTCTAATTTCAAAAATTAGGGGGGGGGCTATTTTCTTTCTGTAAAGTTTTTTTAGGGCGTTCACACACGTACTCGCTTAAAAAAAAGTAGTCTCATTTTTTTATTTTTTGTTATGGAGGGGTAATTTTTGGTGAAAGTAGCTTTTAACAGTCTCACTTCTTTTTTAAGCAAAAATGCCCTTCATTAAGTCCGGATTGGCAATTGAACTTCCCCCATAAGTCCGGTGGCAAGACACACACCCCGCCCCAAAAAAATAATAATAATTGGTTTTATATTAACATTGTGGGGTCTACGTTCGCGCTGGGCAACCCTAAACAGCAAATAATTCAATAGTTCGAGGTTGGGGGACCTGTGATTTCTTGAGTTAATTTACTTTCCCGGGCAACGCCGGGGGCACGGGTAAGCTAATATCTTATAAAATGCATACCCCTATGGCGGGACTACTATGATTATTTTTTAAATAAAACAAAATGTATGAAAAGATTAAATAAATTTGTTTCTTCACTTTTTCAAAGATCAAAACCTAAGTATTATTTATTCAGGAAATATGCTATTTGCATAACGAGAATAAAACAGTCAGAACAAATGTTCCAAAACGTTGACGGTAACTACCATGTCTAAGTTAAACTTTATCTTCATTGTATTTGTAAAAAATTGAAAAATACCCCGCCACCTCCGTTTATAAAATCATTTAGATATGCAAGGGAAGCAACTCCGTTCCGTAAACAAAGGGAACAAACTCGTTTTTCAAAATAATATAGACCTTTCTTGAATTTAGTTGTTTTTGTATTTTTACATTTGTTTTTGTTTGTTTGTTTGTTTGTTTGTTTGTTTGTTTTTTTTGGGGGGGGGGGATGGGGTCTTACTGTTTGATCATAGCTCATCTTGGAATTGAGCGTGCAGGAAAATGCTTAGTCAAGTTTAGAAGAGAATCGTGTAAATCTGTTTGTCTATCTCTTGAATGTTTAAGTTCTGACTTTTATAATAATTTTCATAGAACATTCTTGAAGCTTTACTTTGAGTGCAAAACATGTGGTTGGTCGAATTGTATGCAGGCGACCTGCTTTATGCATGTAGATTATAATTTTTTTTCTGTAATAACTTCTAAATTAAATGGAGGGGTAATCTATCTACCGTCACCTCATATAAAATAATGTTATTTTTTTTTTTATTCAATGAAGACGAACAATTAAAAAGAAAATGAAATTTCTAAAGTTTTGGAATTAGTTTTAAAAACAACTGATGTTTTAATATTTTCATAATTTGTGAAGTGTATGTTGTAAAAATAGTGGAAAGTAAACAACAACAAAAACAAGGGTGGATAAAAAAAAAAAGGGGGGAGAAGGAGGTCGTCAAAAGGTGAAACCTTCAATAAATAATGGATTGAATGCAACGAAGCTAAGTGTGACGTCATTACAGATATGATAATTATATTCCGATTGGTCTGTCTTTGGTAAAAGTACAGAATTGTTAACACTCGAGAACTCGTAAAATAAACAAAAAAAAACAAAATTTATATAAAACGCATTAGAATGAAATTCTCTACCAAACCCGGCTAGTTTTAATGTGTGGAAACAATTTGCAAGAGCTTTTACCGTTTAAAAAATCTTTAAAATCGTTTCCAAACTTTAAAAATGGCAATTACCGCCATTTATTTCTGTACATTTATCATTTAAAAAATGTTTCAACGCATTAAAACTAGTCGAGTTTGGTAGAGAATTTCATTATAATGCGTTTTATATAAAATAGGTGTTGTTTTTTGTGGTTGTTTATGAATTCTTGAGTGTTAACGATTTTGTACGTTTACTTGAAACTTTTTGGGACGGGAAATTTCTTTTTACATTTATCAATTAGTTGAATATATAACGTATTCCTCTCTAATAGGAACTAGTTACTGTAACCCCTACGCTCATACACTTTCTCTTGCATCCAGGGCTGATATCTCCGGCGTTGGTTGATGTGGCGTCGCTGACTTTTGGCCGTTTTCATGGGACGCCAGCACTGATGAAGTCTACCCTCTTGAAGAAGACTAGTGTAGTCAAAGCGTCTTTGTGAACTGGACAGTATCGCTGCTATATTGTGATTATTTGATCATGAGATACAGTTCTGAGTCATTCCAGGGCGACTCAACAATGAAGGGAGGAATAGTACATATGAAGAAAAAAACACAGTAAATTAAACAGGCAACTCAGAGTATTAAGAACACAAAAATATTCTTAGTTTTATCTGAAAATAATATGTATATTTCCTTGAAACTTGTATTTACAGGAACTCAAAGTCTTGGGGATTCCAACTTCGACTATGTAATTTGCTAAGTTAATGGACAGTCGATGTGAGGAACTTTTCTTATCCGGGCTTAGAAAAGTAATTCACCTCAACTGAAACTCATACTCATCTGTTCTAACTTCTCAAACTTTCAACTGATAAATTTACGCTCCGTCATGCTTTATATATCCAGGCAAGGTCACTCAGCATCGTCTGTCCGAATCCTACTTGCCACAGCCAGCAAGCGGTCCGATTGATCGCTGGATCACATCAGCCCACCCCCCTCGAAAGCTAGACTCTCTTTATCAATCAGTCACCCTCTTTCTCAACATTACCAGCCGCAACTTCAGCATTACTCTATCAGGGCGTATTTTTCTAGCGTCCACATAGTCATCGTGGTTTAAATTTCTCTTGTACTTAATTCACCTGGCTCTTGGCGTTTGTCAACTTATGACAGCTTCACAGTCGAGCTTATCCCTGACCTCCCGTTGGATCCTCAGCTACAAAACAATCGCCCATTTTAATTTAAATGTCCATGTGTGTATGTATGTAATACTATAAGTATCTTGCATTAATATGTATTAAAACCTCTGTTTATATCAAGGGAGGCGCGAGAGCGCTCTATCCCTTAATAGACTTCAAAAACGGCCTATGCTAGAAATCTCATTTCTTTGATCAATCATAACTCAAAAATTAATAAACCAAATTAGTTAAAACTTTGCACAAATTTTTTTTTTATAGGTTCTATAAGTGTGTAGAATTTCAGCATCATTAGTCAAGGCAACCCAGAGATCCAGAAAGTTCAATCATGAAATCATGTTATCTGTGTGTACGTACATATGTACGTATGTGCCACCCTGTATCTCATCAACTATTTGATGGATTCAGCTGATTTTTGGCAGAGATAGAGGTTCGAGGGTCTAGTTGATGGCATTTTAATTTCAGTTTACCATATACCTTAGTTTTCCAGAAAATTCCAAAAAACCTTAAAAATGACCATTGTATTGAGGCATAGCCTTTACAAAAGTAGTGACATTCCATGAAAAATGCCAGTATACTAAAATCATATGCCCTTAATAGGGTTAAGATGAAAATTCATATACACTAGATGTACAAAAGAAAGGAAATTCCCAAATTTTTACACTTTTATTGTTATTAAGGGTATGCGAGCACAACAGGGCTATGTATTTTACGGGTAGGAATTTTTCTTCAGCGCACCTCACACACTTCATCCACTCATGCATAGAGATTTATACTGTAGTGATGTGATAATGAAATGGTTTGGTTGATATGTAGTCATACCCTTAATGACAATAAAAGTGTAAAAATTTGGGAATTTCCTTGCTTTTGTACATTTAGTGTATATGAATTTTCATCTTAACCCTATTAAGGACATATGATTTCAGTATACTGGCATTTTTCATGGAATTAACCATATATTTTGTGAAAAATACTTATAGTTTACTTATCCATCTAAAACCTTTTTTATTTCCTTTTACCTATATTTCGTTCTAACCTGTATGGTTAGTCTATTTTTCATTTTGCATTGTTCTTATAATATCTTATTATCATTATTATTTCTATTCTTATTTTATCATTATTATTATATTATATTTATTATTTATTATTATTATATTATCATTATATTATACTATTTTCATTATTATTATTATATTATTATATTATACTATTTTTATTCTTTTATTTTATCATAATTACTATTATTTGGTGTAAATGTTAAAGTTTATTTTTATGTTTCTCTTTTCTAAATAAATTTTATAAAGATATGTTCATAGATAATTGTTTTTAAAATTGATTTCTTAAGAAATGTTTTCAATTTAATTTATTTTTAATTTTTATCAATTTTTTTTTAATTTTTTAATTTCTTATAATTTTTTTATTATTTTAATTATAAGTTTTAAAAATAATTTTTTAATTGTAATTTCTTAATAGTGTCTGCATTTTCTATTTTTGTACTTTTTATATTCTTTTTCTCCCATTGTATGGTTTTATTGTTATGTATGCTCTTTAGAGGGAATTCAAACTGATATCCTCACTTTCCTGCTTATTCTCGAATTGCTGCATAATTGAGGATACACTATAATGTAACTTTTGCTGCTTTGTATGCCTTCGAACCTTTGGTGTCGATGAAGACTTGGTATCAATAAAGGTTCACTGCATCTCCGAAAAGATCGTACACGTAACTATTGTTGATGTTGAATTCTTGCAACAGATATAAATGAATATGTCATCATATGATAATTTCCGATGGCCTTGAGGATAGAGCAAAAGCGTGCGGAGTTTTGGTTGACTCTCTGAACTGGGTTCGCGCTCTGTGACCGTCTGAAATTGTCACTTCCTACACTGATGAGAGCGAAAGCTTGAAACGCCGGCATATATAGGTAAAAATAATTTAATATTTATTCATAAATATTGTTATAAATCCCATTTAAGAGATTAAAGTTGAGCACTGTTCTGAGATATTAAAAGCAGACTGTCACCTAGCGATAAGCAAGTTTCCGATAATGTTCGTTGAACCCTCTAGATGTTCTGCTGTTTACTACCCGCTTTATTTAGGCACAAATAGAACTAAATTTCTCCTGTATCACATGATAATTTCTGATGGCCTTCGGGATAGAGCGAAAACGTGCGGAGTTTTGTTTGACTCTGTGAACCGGGTCCGCGCTCTGTGACCGTCTGAAGTTGTCACTACCTACACTGATAAGAGTAAAAGCTTGAAACGCCGGCATATGTAGGTAAAAATAATTTTATATTTATTATATATATATATATATATATATATATATATATATATATATATATATATATGATTCTTGGTTTGGTTTGTAGAAAGAAATCCAACAGAGTGCTCGATTTTTTAATAATAAGAGCATAATATTTATTTATTAATAATGTTACATAAAATCAGATGAAATCAACATAGTACCATCAGTTTCAAACCAGGAGTGGACTCAGATAGAAAATTAGTGTTTCTGTTTAGTTTATTTATATTTATAAACAAATCGCTATCTGGCTGTCTTCAGCCATATTTGATCTCAGAGAAAACAGTTGGTCATTCTTGTATAAGTTCGCTGTCCCCCCTCCAACCTTTATTTCTTTTTTCCCTTTTTATATTTTTCCAAACACTTTTTGGAAGTTTTCTGCAGAAAGACACCCACTAATTAACTACCGAAATGGAAAAAATAAATATTTTAAAACAACAGAGAACTTCTCCCAGAATGACCCACCGTTTCCTCTGAGATCAAATATGGCTGAAGATAGCCACGTGGAAATTTGTTTATAAATAAACTTAAAAGACACACTAATTTTAAATCTGAGTCCGCTTCTGGCTTGAAACCTATGATACCATGTTGATTTTATCTGATCTTCTTTAATATATATATACATGTGTGTGCGTGTGTATGTATGTATGTATGTATGTATGTATGTATATGCCTATATTTTTTTATATTTCAAATACAAATTTTATAATAAAGTTTTATAATAGCTCAATAGGGTGGGACTAGAGCTCTAATCGAAAATATTTTAATGTTATTCAAACCATATCAAATACAGGGAACAAATTCTCACCAAATTCACCAAAAAGTTTTTTTATTTGCAGCATACAATTGTTTCAACCTACCACCAAGATATATATAATAATGTTTTAAGTGTTCAAAGCATTTATTTCTTGGGGAAATTTATAATATATATATATATATATATATATATATATATATATATATATATATAAGGTTAATACAACAAAAGATAGAAGAGGCAACTAATATATTTAATTAGTGAACATCTGGATAAAACTGAAGCTCAATATACTGGATAGAGCATTAATAGCACTAGATAAAGTGAAAGAATGAAATAAGGTGCGAATCAAATTTTATTAGAATTCAATGTTTAATTTTATTACCTGCAGTAATGTCATTGCGGTAATGGTCCTCTGAGGAGAAGAATTTTCTTTGAAAACTCATGAGTTAAGGACTTTAAAGAACTTTGTCTGAACATTGAATTCTAATAAAATTTGATTCACACCTTATTTTATTCTTTCACTTTATCTAGTGCTATATATATATATATATATATATATATATATATATATATATATATATATATATATATATTAAATTCCCGAAACAGTTTTTCATGGTAAACAACTGATGATCCCTTAAAATAGTGTTAGAAACTAACTAATATAATAACTGTAAAAAATAAATTGACTTACATGAGTGATTTTCCACTGGAAGACTTGAGACTATAAGTTTTTTTTTTTTTATATAATTTTTTTTTATATAATTTTTTTTTATTTTTTTTTTATATATAGTTTTAATGGTTGAGAAACTTCCGAGGCATATATATATATATATATATATATATATATATATATATATATATATATATATATATATGCAGGTTTGATTAGAGAACAGTGACCATTCCTGTTTGTTTCTTTTCAAGTTGCGAAAAATATTATCTACCGAGCCAAACGAAACTCATCTTCCAATAACATATTTTATACTGCACTTGCCGACATTAAACAAACCCTAATTGATAATAACTTCTTAAATCCACATTGTCGATCAGCAAATTAAACACTGTTTAGCCGCCATAATAAAAAACACTAACAATAATAATAATAATAATAATAATAATAATAATAATAATAATAATAATAATAATAATAATAATTAAAATATCAATCTATATTACTGAAACCAGATGCACCCTAATTATCAAGTAAATGAAAAAATAATAAAAAATATGATACATAAACATATTTCTCCTACCGACAAAAACCATACGCTCCGTTTCACTATATATTATAAAAATTTAAAACAACTAATTTATTAATAGGAAATAACCTGACGTTAGATAACAGTTTACTATAAGCTAGTAATGCTGTGTATGTATTCAAATGTCCAATGGGAGAATGTTTCCAAAAACAATACATATATCGGTATGACTAGAACTAGTATTTTTCGCTGCCTTAAATGTCACCTTTCCTCCCTCTCATAGCTCCATTTACCAACATCTGGTAGAACGTGACACCCCCCAAAAAAGATTTCAGAAACATATTAGTAAAAAACACTGCCATCCTCGCGGTCTCAAATTGCAACCTGCGCCTTCCCATAATTGAAGCCTTACTCATTCGAGCAAACAGACCAACTATCAACCAAGCTCCATATGAGGGAGGAGAGGGTATACTTAAATGATTTTAATGAAAATATAAAATAAAATAAAAATTTGTTTTAATCGACTTTCTTAATAAATTCACCAATTTTTATTTATGTAACTCTTCACGTGCCTGAAGAAGACTCATGGGAGTCGGAAACGTTTGCTATTTTGGCGAGTTCTTGTTCACACTTGAACAGAACATTAGATCGTTGGTTCGCCAACTTGAAAAGATGGATAAAAAAAACAGGAATTGTCACTGTTCTTTTATCAAACATGCATAAACGAAGAAATGCTGCATAAGTATACAAAAAAATATATATATATATATATATATATATAAAGTGAGTTGAGATCAACAAAATTAGAACATCATTTATATCAGTTCCAAGAATTCAAACAGTGATTATTTGAGTATGATTGTTTCAAAGAAAATTTGGACAAAAATTATTTTGTATTATACTTTTGATGACTCCAAACCGTCACTTCATCACAGCCCTTTACAACATAACATACAGAAGTCATTTAAGAAAAACATCACATTATATATTTATATGCAACCGCAACTCCTGCACTGATGAGGGTAGAAAACCCAAAACGACGTCATCTGTGGGTATATAAACACTTTAATTTATTTTTTAAATGTTATATATATATATATATATATGTATATATATACAGGGCTTTATGGAGCCCTCTAAAAAGAAGTGCGCTCCATGAGCACGCTCTTTTTTGCTGGAACGAAAGAGAGGAGGGCTAATTTTATATTCAGCGGGGGTGGAGCGGGAGCAACTCCATTTGGGACTAAAGAGCATAGTTTTATCGCTCCACGCTCCAAAATTATTTGATTTTTTTTTTAAACATTAGTTTTTTTATTTAGCAATAAAAAGGAAAAAAAGAAAGTCTCAGAGTTTACTCTGAGTTATTTTTTTTTAATTATATCTCTGGTAAATGTATATGAGATAGGGAGAAAGATGGAGGGGGGAGAGGAAGAGGGAGAGAGAGGGAGAAAGAACGAGAGAGTTATGCATGAAAACAGAACATTTGAAGTTCTCAGATTTTCACATCGACATGTTACATTTTTGATTTGGCAACAAATGTCTTTAAATGCGCCAGTGAGTCTATAGATGTCTTTGAAGTTATTTTCTTATAGATTTGAACTTTTTTGTATTTATGACAAGGATCTTTATTGCTGATTGAAAGCCAATTTTTCTTTTCATTCGTGTTTTTAAATAAATAATTTTAGGTTTAATTATACTATAGGGGCCGTTGGATTTTCTCGCCCATTTCACTCGGTATTCGCCACAATTTTCGATAAAATCGATTTTTGCAGTGAGATGGTACATTTTGTCCTGACAAATAATTCTAATTTATTTTTTAGCATATATCAAATTGAACTTTTATGCCACATTTTTACCCATCGTCTTTTGGCGACATTTTGTTATTCTTAAATTCACGACTAGTATGTTTTAACATTTTCATGTTTGCTTTTAAATTCGTTAAATTCTGTTAAAACTTGCTTTTGTAAATAGAATGTTCAAAGTTTTTTTTTGTGTGTAATAAAATGTTAAAGCAATAAAAATATCTTTAGTCCAAGGAAAAAATATATTTAGTCCAAGGAAAAAAACAATAAAAACTAACATGGCCGTCAGCGATTAAAACCTGGAATTAAAGTTAGATTTTCAACACTTTAAAAAGTAAATGAGAATTTTATTTCAGTACCAAAAATATAATTAAGACCAACAATCAGTTTCATCCGAAATTTGGGTGAATACCAAGTGAAATGAGCGAAAAAAAAAACCCCAAAAACAGCGGTCCCTATTCTACAATTAAACCGATGTTTAAACTTAATTAAATTAAATAAAATATCTTTTAATTTAAAAAAGCAAATAATTAGACTTTCTGACTCATTTGTTGTTTTTTAGAACCGAAAGTAGATTAGATATCTTTCTTTATCTTAAAAAATCTATTATTGAATATTAAAATTGTACACAGTTTGTTTTTGTTAGAGATTTTAAATATAGACGTTTTTACCTTTTTTATTTAAATTTTTAATTTTAATGTTTTTGCCCGACCAAGGAAAACTTGCTCCAGTTAAGTTTTGGGGGAGGAAAATTTGACCCGATACTTTTTCAACTCCCAAGGTCTAGGCCAGATATTTTGTATGAAATTTTAAGACATTAAATGGATCTTTGAATTGTTTATTGACAATTTATCGATATTTTTTGGCGAACTTATTAAAAATATTTTTTTATTCAATTTTTTAAAAATTAAATTTCATTAGGTTTTTTTTTCCGTCACAAATTGTACTATTGAAAAAAAATGGATAAATCGATTTGTTTGAAAGTACTTGCGCGTTTTTCTGTTGTAAATAATAATATACATTATACAATATAGTTATGTTCGTAAAACAAACAAATATTAAACAACGCACGACGATTAATGTTGCCCTGGCTGTCTCTCTTCTCCCAGAGAAATGTTTTCTTCAAAAAGAAAATAATCACTAATAATGTTTAAAAGTAAAACTTTATTTACTTAAAACAAATCTAAATTCCCTTCCAAAATAAATAGAAAAAATATCGGGTCAAATTTTCCTTCCCTGAAAAAGTAGGTTGTTAATGTAATGAAAATTAAAATTGTTTTAAAATACTTCAGGGATTTTCTATTTCTATTTTATACCTCAGGAAACGAAAATTTACGCATAATCCTATACTTCATCCGACATGTTCTCCTATAACTCTCAAAATATAAGCGAGATTTTGTGAAATATTATCTTACGGTCTTACACTTAAAGTGACATCCCCACCCATATTGACGAGATCTTTTGACGCCCACCTCTATCCTTCGACCACTCATTGGCAGAATAGAACTTTATGAAAGAAGTTACATTTTCATTATGGAGCGCTGAAAAAGAGCCGCTCCTTTTTTATAGGAGTTTGAGCAGGAGCGGCTCCTTCTTGAAAATGGGGAGCGTGAGAGGAGCCAGCTCCAATTTTGGGCGTTGGAGCAGGAGTAGCTCCAAAAGTAGTGGAGCGCGTAAAGCCCTGTATATATATATATATATATATATATATATATATATATATATATATTGTGTGTATTTAGGCAGCATTTTCTCATTTATGCAAACATTGCTAAAAATAACAGAGTTCGTCTGTTTAATTATACCTTCCTTTACTTTTTCAATTTCTGATGGTCTTTTTTGTATTGAAATCAAAAAAAATAATAAATGTCCCATAGGTATCACGAACGTCGAATCATCCTTAGGTGTCAAAAGCAAATGAACAAAAAAGCTGAAGAAAGAATAAAATGTTTAAAAAGACGGCAGAAAAACGCGCAAAGAACGTTTACGCATTGTTCTGGCGTCGCTGAATTTAAATTAACAAGGTCTTTCCTGGAATATATATATACATAAAGTAGTAAGACTACAGATCTAAAACAAGGCTAGAATACTAAGAATAAAAGAGTACAGTTCGAAATTCCCGATTTCAACAAGAGGCATCTGAAGAAGGTTGGGGGTTACATCGGCCGAAACGTTGTGAGAATAACAACCAAGATGAGAACAGTAGTCCGAATAATATAAATAATACAAATTCCTAGTTTGTTTGTGTTTTGTTTTGTGTTGTTTTTTTTTTTCGTTTTGTCTTTTTGTGTGTGTTTTTGTTTTTGCGTTTGTTTGTTTTTGTTTGCTTTTGTTTTGTTTTTGTGTTTTAAGTTTGGTAATTTTGTTCATAGTTGAAATATAAAATCTTTCTTCAATTTCGATAGTCCATGAAGATTAAAATTAAAAATTGCCTAGTAGGGAAAAATACCACAAAGCTGATTTTTTGCATATAATGTGTCCATATAATAATACATACTATGTAAAATATCGTCATGATTCTGAGCAGAGTTTTTTTTAATAATGACCATTTTATGTTTTTCTCACTTAGGTTTTAAAAAAAAAATGAAATATCTTTTTTTCATTGTTAAAGGGGAGATAATTCCAGTAATTTATACGTGAATTATTTCCCTTGATTATTTTCTTTTTAATTCAGCTCATGACACTGGGTTAATTAGATATATCTTTATTTCATAACAACGTTTTTGCACTTCTGCTGTATATGTTTAGCAGCACATTTTCTTTCCTTTTCCTGAAAATAAGGGAAGATAATTCAACCGGAAGTGATTTTTTATTTTTTTTATTATATAAATTAAAACATAAAAAGAAAGGCAACGCTGATTTCTTTTTGAGTATAATATAACAGTTAACTTTTTTTTTATTATATGAATTAAAAATTTCTGAAAAGTCAACAATGATTTTTTTTATTATAATTGAAAAGTTTTGATTTGTGGGAGTTTTGATTGGGTGGGGGGGTTAAAATTGAATTTGTTTGTCAACATTGATTTTGATTTTTTTTTTTTTTAATATAAATAATTAACATTTGGGATGTCTGAATGTTTTTTTCTTTTACTGAACAGGATAAAGTTCTGCAATTTGATTAACAATGGCTTCCATGGGGTTCGCAGAAAACTTCTGCTGCCACATAAATTCGATTAAGCAGGACTTCACCATTGTTCAGATCGAAGGTCGTGTTCCTCGACTATTAGCGTGTACGTTAAATCAAGCAATGTTGCATGCAAAGACAGAGTAATAATTAATAAACAAAAGGAGGTAGTTCAAATAAGGTTTATTGAACGTGTGTGTAATGTGGAATAATGAGGTGTGTGGTGTGTGTATGTGTGTCGATAAGAAACAGTTCTTGAAATGCGTATGTGTAGAAGTGAGTCGTGGGAAAAGTCTTTGAAAGATTACACAAAGAAAATGAGTTGAGAACTCTTACCGTTGTTTGACCACGTGTTGACAGAAGAAACGTGTGTTGGTTGTTGCTTTGCCGAGGCCAGTTGAAGAGAAAAGAGTGAGACGGAGCGCTGTGTCAGCATCGTTCTGTCGAGGCAAATTGAAAAGACAAGAGAGAGTGAGACGGAGCGCTGGTGTCAACGTCGTTCTGCCGAGGCCAGTTGAAAAGACAAGAGAGAGTGAGATGGAGCGTTGGTGTCAGCGTCGTTCTGCCGAGGCCAGTTGAAAAGACAAGAGGGTGATTTTTCGATTGCACCGGTTTTTATAATCCGAAGGGCAGATAACTCTGGTGTCGCTTTTCAGCGCCACCTGTCAGTGAAAAAGCGACACCTAACGGCCAACTGGTGCAGTTATATTTTGAAAGGAGGAGGTAACTGCTACACCATTTGCGTGTGGGTGCCCCATTCTACTTTGTTACGCATCTTGGCCTTTTGCCACATGTTTTCCACATGATTTGTTGTGGCACCTGTGGATGGATCCACAAAATTGTATCTGTGATTTACACGCAAATGGTAAAATCCTTCCGAAGCGAGTTGATCGTATGCACGCCAACAGTCTGAGAGTATTGTTGTTCTGGGACGCACATACTGCTTTATTATAGGTATTAATGTTTCGGCATCTCTGGAAGGGACTGTTACTAAGAAGCCAGACTTAGTGGCCGGTTCATAGCCACCAAATACCCAAAGTTGTCGTCGGATACGGCCCGTATTGTTCTTTCTTTGTGAAAAGAGACTTTCGTCTATCTCCACAAAGCAACCTTCTCCTCCAAGGAGCTGCGGATGCTTCAGAAAGTGCTCTAAACATATTTCCCTAAGGAACATTCTCCAGTCACAAATCGCATGATCGCCAAGTATACGGCACTCTCTTTTAACAGCTTTATAGTTTGCCATTTCCTGTGCCCATACGTAGATAAAACTAAAAATGTCAACTAAGCGAAGACGTGACCCAGCAAAAAAACTCTTTCCTAATGGATGTAAAACAGTTGAGGTAGCAGGTTCAGTTCACAGGGAGAAGGCCAAGGAAAACAGGGGAGGAGCGAGTGATAAAAATGGACCTGGGGAAAAAAGGGATAAATAAAGACCTGGCAAGAGATAGGATACTTTGGAAGTTAATTCCTTAAATATGTCCAACACATGCCAGCATGTAAACCGGATGTTAAACCGATGATGATGATGATGATGATGATGATGATGATGATGATGATGATGATGATGATGATGATGATGATGATGATGATGATGATGATGATGATGATGATGATGATGATGATGATGATGATGATGATGATGATGATGATGATGATGATGATGATGATGATGATGATGATGATGATGATGATGATGATGATGATGATGATGATGATGATGATGATGATGATGATGATGATGATGATGATGATGATGATGATGATGATGATGATGATGATGATGATGATGATGATGATGATGATGATGATGATGATGATGATGATGATGATGATGATGATGATGATGATGATGATGATGATGATGATGATGATGATTCATTATTGTACATTTCTCTTTCTTCCGACACTCATGCATTATCCATGATAACACAACACACAAAATGGCGGCCTCATGCACGGGAAGGATATACTCGAACATGTGGTCGCTGAAAACGTAAAAGCAAGAATATAAAATAGCTTAACACAGAGTATTATTTTTCAGTAAACATGAAGTTTCCCGACCTGATAATTTTATCGGAAAGTCGATATGCAGTAGCTCAATAATTGTATTATTTTTTTTTAGTTATCACATGCTAAATATATTGACATAATAAATAGAAAAATATTTTAAGGCCAATACATTCAGCATGTCATAATCTTTAAAAATAATACAATTTTTAAGCTAGTGCATTAGGGACCTCCAAAGCGCACCATAAATTCAATGACGTCATCATTGTTTGCATACTTTACATAAGATTCTTAAATGCGTTTTTAATTCTTTGTTTTTAAATCTCCCCAAAATAAAGTTATATATATAGGAAGTTGTTTTAAAGTAAAATAGTTTATTTAAAGATTAAATTATCGAACTGGGAAAAAAACTGATTCTTTATCTTCAAATATTAGTATGAAATCCGATTTTCTACAGGGGGGGGGGGGGCTATTGTTTACACAAAAAATGAGATAATTATGTGAAATGTTAAAAATGTATGAATGAGGAAAATGGAAACAAATTACTTACATTTAATAGTTCACTCATAATAATTAAAAAGAAAATAACTGAAGTGAACAAAAATAGTTTGAATTTCATCAAAATGAATAGAAAAAAATAGTTTGAAAGGACAAATGGAAGTAACGATTTTTGCTATTATTTTGTTTTATTAGACTTAGATTTTATATATAATAAAAATCAAACTAGAATGAAAATTGAAAAAGTATTGTGTTTTTTTTTAATGATTTAACAATATTATTTGTCAATTAAAAATAAATGAGACCAGTTTTAAGTCAGGTTGCATTTTCGCTGAATAAAATTAAAATTCGAAAGAATTTTGAATGCTTATCCGCATTTAAATTTTAAAAAAGAAAACTTATAAAATGTATATAATACTTACTCTTGTCGTAAAGACAGAGTTTCTTTTTCAGCTTAAAGAATGTAAGCAAAAAAAAAAACTCTTAAAGAGAATAAGATTAACACACATGCATTTGCCTTACAAGTTGACGATAATAAAGTCTATTAAGGTCTTCCATAGTTTAACAGTGTCAGGAATTCAACGAAACTCTTGCTTACCTCGATCAAATTAACATTCCATAAAATGCACAAAAAATTTCGGTCAAAGCTGATGTCGGTCTTTTACGATTAATAACAGTTAGTTTTATATTATATTCAATTTTTCTTTAATTGGGAAACGGCACTATTGAAAATAGATGTTTAAACTTTAAAATGTCTAAATGATGTCATTTAAATGAATTAAAATCTCTGAAAAATTAATTATTGTTTAGAACATTTTTTTTCTTTGCAATTTACCAGATCATATGTTATATTAACTAGAAAATTAAGTTTTAAAAAATTCAAAACATAATAATATCGTATTTATTTCCACTTTTATTTATGAAATTACAGATACTTTACCCAAAAGTGGGAACCAATAAAAAGAAAAAAATCTGTTGTGTTGTTTATAGGTACATGCAAAAATGGCCGTGTCTTGTACGGACTATGATTATTAAAAAGCGCTTATCATTATTTTTTAATTAGTTTTCGTGTAAACTTTGATTGTGTTTGAAAGATGAAAGACTAAACTTAATCTCTAAAAAGGGAAAAATGTATATTTACGTGTGAAAAAAATATATAATGAAAAATGTTATCACAACGGCTAAAAATAACAAAAAATTAGTGAATTTTGAAGAAATTACTTGTAAAAATCCCTTGAAAGATAAATATAAGTTTTTTTGGAACTATTTCAAAGATAATTTAATTAAAGTCATAAGATACTGAATTAAAACAAAAATGTCCTACGTTTTACTAAAAATTAGCAAAATTATCCCCCAAAAAGGCATAGTTTAGTAAAATCCGGCATCCAGTCAATCGGTAAACGACTTTGTTTACCGATTGATCATCACTATGCAGAATATATGGAAGACAAAAATGTAATAATAATTTATAATTTTTAACTTTATAAATAATGTTGTAATAGTTTATAGAAATTGAAAAATTATTATCCATTAATTTCTTTATTCTTTTTAAGGTTATAAAGAAATTTTATTAATTTAAGTCCCATTATTTTGTTGTAATAAAAAAGGAAATGCTTATTTAATTAAAATATTTGTGAATGTACACAATTGAGATTTTATTTGTTTTTGTCTAAAAAGATTCATATTTAACCTGGTATTAGTTTTTAATTCAGTAATACTGTGAAATTATTGATGACGTCTGTTTACCAATGTTTTCCTTTAGAATTTGAAATAAAACTTTTTTTTAAATGTTGTTAAAAATTATTTTTACGTTACGAACTGCGTCAATTTTATCAATTTTTTTACATGGTGATTAAAAACTTTAGTTATTCGATTTATTCTTAACGTGTCGTAACGATAAATTACATTAATTCTTTTTAAAATAAAGCTAAAAGTGTATTTTTTTATTTTAAGTGTGAAAAAGTAAATTAAGGTCAATCACTACACTGACAATTTATTCATTGAAAAAAAAGTTAATAGAATTATTTATTAAAATTGAATTCTATTTATTTAAAATAGAATTCAATTTTGAAAGAAAATGTCATATTTGAATTCTATTTATTTATTAATAAATAATTGTTTTTAACTTTTTAAATATTTATTAATGAAAAAATGCCAAAACAAATACAAACTTACGTTTTATCTTTCCAAATAATTGACGATGAATTGTGAAATTAACGAAATTGTTGAATCTCTAAAAATAACATTTTGAGGGCGGTGTTGGAATGAGTGATGGTTGGAGTACTAATCCCATCTGTTTCTTACAGAACAGGGCCACCATACCTATCCAAGTTAATCGTTAGTAGAAATTATATATATATATATATATATATATATATATATATATATATCTGTGGTATTGTCTGTAAACTTCAGAATATTTGGTTATATTTTTTTATCTTATTTTTTGTGTTTGTTTTTCATTTTTAGCGAAGTGACACAAGTATTTATAAAAAAAAATTTTGCGAGAAAATGGCACTTTTTCATTTTTACTTTTTGTTTTTTCTGAGTTTGTTCTTCATTTTTAGCGAAGTATTTGTGTTTGTTTTCAATTTTGCGATAGGTCTGGGCTCGCATAAGTGAACTCCAGAATATTCACACAAAAAAAAGGCCAAACAGAATTTTCTATGGCCAAAACACACCAAATTCGTGACATTTGGCCATAAAAAGGCGAAACTGGTTTTGCGCACGACCCACTAGCCAGTCAGCCGGCCCTTATTATGCGTTTTTACCGTTGTATTATTTAATCCATAAAATGAGAGAATGGGGGGATTCATAGAGTTTCCAAGTATTCTTAGTTGTGTAGCATTTACACATACACTCACCAGAGGGCGTTTCAGGCGTAATAATTTCGTGTGAACACCCTGAAAAACTTGGCGGTAAAAAGAAGAAAAAACAATTATTTTAGAATTTAGATTGGAGGATCAGTTTCGTATATAAATTTAACGGTTAAATCCAAGATGTTTATGTTTTTGTGATTTCCTGTTTACTCGTACGCGTCATCTGACGTACGGATGACCAGAAATGAAAAATAAAACCTTTTTGTTAGCATTTCTGAATAACAAAAATAACTATTTACACTTTCACATTTATAAAACTTCTTTTTTTTTAATTTCGATTTCCGTTTCCTTTTTTAATTACTAATTATTGATTACCTTCCCATAAGATAACGTTAAAATTAAAGTAATGGAGACGTTAGTTTCAGATATAATTCCAGCTGCAAAATTATTCTGTATGAATATAAATTTGCATGATTTAATACTACAAACAAGAGACTCTATTACAATGAAACTTTACTAGTCACCTATAAGAGTTTCTTTGGCGACGGCGAACAAAATACAATTTTTTGGAAACATTTTATATGGGATGAGAAAATGTTTGGAAGTGTAATAAAAAGTGACGAAAAGAAAGAAAAAAAAGAACTTTCGGTTGATAATTTGTTTGTTAAAATTAATTTAATAAAATGTCATTTTTTTTAATGTAAAACAAAAGAACTTTCGATTGATAATTTGTTAAAATTAATTCAATAAAATGTCTTATAGCGTAACATTATTAAGAAACAAAAGAACTTTCGGTTGATAATTTGTTGGGTATCTTTTACGACGCTCAGCAGAGTCGTGAACTGGTTCAAGAAAACGAACGATAAAGTGATTAAAAACATAAATATTCAACAAGTAAAGGCGACCTAGGTCGAGAATAGATATTTTCCTACTTAGCTATGATATTTGTTTATATTTTTACATAGATGGGTTTTTATTAGACGTAAAAAAAAATTCTTGGGGTATCTTTTACGACGCTCAGCAGACTAAAAACGCTCAAAAAACAAATATACAACAAATAAAAGTAACTGTAGGCGATAAAAGTTATTTTCAAACTTACCTGTGGCATTTGTGTGTATTCTTAACCCGTTCGAAGTGCTATTTATTAGAAACTAAATTGTTCGTCACACCAAAATCGCAAAATCCAAGATGGCGGTCGTGGGGGGCTATGTAAGAGAATCACGACCCACCGCCATTTTTTTTTGTGCAAAAAAAAAAAACAAGAATTTGGGTATCTTTTACAATAATCCGCAGAGTGAAAACACTATAAAAACAAATATACAACAAATAAAAGTAACTGTAGCCGATATTATATCTTTATTACTGTTGTGGTATCCGTATACATTGATTGATGTCGATTAGACGAAAATACAAGGAGGCTGAAGTGAAACACGTTTATTTACTTGGGTGTACAAACCGGAACTGCTGACGGTGAGCCCGAAACCGGAAGAGGGGATATGGGAAGGGAGTGGGAGGAGGGCTAGCTAGATTTCTATTGCTGATACTACAACATCCCCTTCTGTATTAAAGGAGAAGTACGTTGGGCTGTGATGGGCTGGAGAGGTTGCGGGGTGGGGGAGATAGTTCATTTTGTTCTGTTACAGGTCGAGCCGCTGGGTGGGTTTGCTCGTCCTGTTCGACCTACGTAGTTTGGCAGGTGTTGATGGAACTGGTGGATGTGTGCTTGAGATGGTTGACCACTGGCTGGCCGTGGTCCCTGTGCTGGGATAGTGCTGTGAGGGTAAGGGACTCGGTGTGTGCCACAACAAGTTTTCCGTTGGTGCTGGCATTTCGTGTTGTCCGCCTTTCCCTTTGTTGGCCTTAATAACTGCCGGTTTCTGCGATGGATTCCACCGTTGGCGAATTTTACTACATATGACCTTGGCTCTGCTGCGATCTGCACAATCTTTCCAGGTTCCCAGAGTCTGGTTCTTTTGTCCTGAACATGAACCTGTTGGCCGGTATGTAACTGTGTGTGTTGATGGCTATTCTTTCGGTCATACCACTTTTTTGTTTCTTCTTTGCTCTTCTCCAACTCTAGCTTTGTTTGTTCATCCCCTAGTTGTTGTTTCGACACTAGTGGGGTCCTCATGGGTCTTCCATTCAGTAGTTCTGCTGGGGATTTGATTTGAGCTGATAGCGGTGTGGCCCTGTACGCCATCATTGCTAGGTGGGTGTCTGTGTTCGTTTCTCGTGCTTTCAACAACAACTTTTTACAGACGCCCACCATCCTTTCTGCGAACCCGTTTGACTGGGGGTGGAGTGGTGACGAGGTAGTGTGCCTAAAGTTGTACGATTTGGCAAAATCTTCAAACTCTGCACTGGAATACTGGGGCCCATTGTCACTGAATACTGCCTCCGGGACACCTCGTTCTTCGAACAGGAGCTTCATTTGTCGGATTACTGCAGCTGATGTCGTCGAGTGGAGACGCCGTATGAAAGGGCTGCGGCTGTAATGGTCCCCCACCAGTAAAAATTCCTTATCTTCCATGGTAAAGATGTCGGTACTGACATACTGCCATGGGTAAGAAGGGGTCTCGTGCTGGAGTAGTGTTTCTGATGGGAGACTGGGTTGGTACTTCTGACATGTGGAGCAGTCTCTAATTAGTTCCTCTATGTCTTTGTTGATACCGACCCAGAACACTGCTGTTCGGGCCAGTAAGCGGGTTTTCTCTATCCCTTGGTGGGATGAATGTAGTTGTTGTAGGATGTCTGGTTGAAGTGAGCGAGGTATGATGATTTTGTTGCCTTTAAGGAGTACTCCACCTTGGAGGCCAATTTCGTCCCTATAATTCCAAAAAGCTTGTACGTGAGAGTGGCAGCAGGATCGATTTTCTGGCCATCCAGACATAACTGTGCTGGTGAGCTGTTTTAATACTGGGTCTTTGGGTGTTTCTGCCTTGATATCTAGCAAGCGAGTTGGGGATGCGTTCAGGTGTGCGTTAAGTAGATGTATGTTGATGTCTACATCCCTGATTGGTTCCCCTGGGATTGGTGACACCCTGGACATGCAGTCGGCTATGGGAATGGATTTTCCTGGATTGTATTTAACTGTGAAATCATAGCCTTGGATTTTAAGTAACATTCTCGCTAACCTTGGTGGTGCATTAGCAAGATTCTTTAGGGCTATTGATTCTAGCGGTTTGTGATCAGTTATTATTGTCACTGCTTGGCCCCATACATAGTGATGGAACTTTTCCAGCCCAAAAACCACTGCTAGCATTTCGCGTTCTATGTTCGAGTACCTTGTCTCAGGCCCCGACAGGGTTTTGCTTGCTAGAGCGACCGGCATTCCATTTTGGATGAGGGCTGCACCCAGTCCAGCTGATGATGCATCAACCTGTATATTTATTGGCGCTTTTGGATCAAAATATTTAAGCACAATTGCTTTCCCTACTTCGTCTTTTATGCTGTTAAAAGCCATCTGTTCCTGTTCAGTCCAGATAAATTGAGTTTTTGTTGACAGAAGATCTCGGAGTGGCTTGGTCAGCATTGCCAGTTGTGGCGAGAATTTGTTTAAATAATTTGCTAGCCCAAGAAAGCTTGCTAATTGTTTTTCGTCTTTTGGTGGTTTCATTTGGACGATCGCCTCTGTCTTCTTTGGGTCTGGTTTTATTCCATCCCTTGATATAATGTGGCCAAAAAAAGAGATTTCTTGCGTGCGGACCACTAATTTATCCGGGTTGAATTTGCAGTTCTTAGACCGAGCTCTTTCTAGGAGTTTGTTGAGTGCTATGTCATGATCGCTGCCATCCTCCTCAAATCCAACGATAACGGTGTCGTCCGATATTGAGAGGACATTTTTAATGTCCCCAAAGGTCTCAAACATGACTCGCTGAAATTCGTCTTGCGCACTCTTGACCCCCATTGGGAAGCGCTTAAACATATAGCGTCCCTCAGGAGTGATGAATGTTGTAAGTTCTCTTGATTTTTTGTCCAGCTTCATGTTCCAGTAGCCTGATTTCACATCCACTATTGAGAACCATTTTGCTCCATGAAGTCTGGAGATGATTTCCTCAAATGTTGGTGTAACAAAGTGTGGCCGCAACACTGCCCTGTTTAAGTCCCTAGGGTCCAGGCATAGTCTGACAGATCCATTGGCTTTTGTGACGCATACAAAAGAGTTGACCCAGGCTGTCGGTTTTGTTACAGGGGTTATTATATCTTGAGCTACAAGGGAGTCTAACTCTGCTTTGAATTTCTCTTTCAAGGCTATTGGTACCCGACGGGGTGGGTGTATTACTGGGCGTACTGACGGGTCAATCTTGATGCTGTACTCCCCTGGCAAGCAGCCAATGCCTTCGAATATGTCAGCAAATTCCTTGAGTATCCGTTCTCTTTCTTTCGTATCTCCTTCTGGTTTTGATTGTACTGCCGCGGGTAAAGTGGTGTGGTCTTGTTTTGGTATATTGGTCCCTATTGTAAAATTGAGGGTCACTAGTCCCAGTTTCCTAGATGTCTGGAGGCCAAGTAGCGCGGGTCCATCACTTCTTACTACATGGAAGTTGGTACTTGTGAACTTGTCACCATATCTGACTCCTAGGTGACATACGCCCACTTGGTCGATTTGAACACCCCCAAAGGCTAATAGTCGGATAGGAGTGTCTTGAAGGTGTACATGCTTGAGTTTTTTGAAGTATTCCCAAGGGATAAGGTTGCTCATAGCGCCTGTGTCCACCTTTGCATTTATTTTTATTTGGGATCTGTTGTTCCCTATTCTTAATTCCGCATATGCCTCTCTAGCATCTGTTGGAGTATGCGATTTTGCTGATATGGTATGGAAATATGCCTCTTTTGGCAAGTCGTCGTCTTCTTCGTCGCTGTGTGCTGTTATGTTGTGAGCGTTTCTATATCTTGGGGGTTTTGCCGATCTTGGAGGTCTATCGTGCTTATTAATGGAGTCTTTTGTGTCTCTGGTGCGGCAAACAACTGCAAAATGCCCTGTCCTCCGGCACTTCCCACAGGTTTTCCCTTTTGCTGGGCATTCACCTCTGTAATGGCCTTTTCCACAGAAGTAACATTTATTATAGTACTCCTTCCCCGTCTTTATTGCGTGGGCATCTTCTGTTCTTTCCTCGGGGATCTTTGGTTCTCTATGTGTGTTTTGTATTGCCTCCACCTGCTTCAGTGTTGCCTCTTCTGTCTCTGCAGCATGTAGCGCTTCTGCGATGCTGAGATTCTTTCCTTCTTTGAGTAATGCCTTTTGTGTGGACTTTATGTTCAGTCCAAAAATAAAAAGGTCGACCAGAAGGGTTTTCTCGACGGGGAGATCGTACTCGCACTGTTTTATTATTTGCCTTAGTCTCTTCAAGAATCCGTGGGCTGCTTCATCAGGTTGTTGCCGGCACTGTAGGAGCTGGTATCTCGCGACGCGGAAGTTTGACCTCGGCTCTATATATGCGCCAAATTTCTTGATGTAGTGTTCTACATTGCACGCTTCACCTGCCTCGAATTCAAATGTGTCACTCAACTCTTGGTCTTCTATTCCCGACCATAGCAACAGATAATTCACTTTCACGTCTTCACTTGCATCTTTGAGAGGTCCGTTAAAGTGCAACATAACCTGTCGAGCAAATCTGTCGAAATCTTTTGGTAAATTGGCACTCTGCCAATCCATAGACGGGGGAGGTAATTGACAGGCCATTGTTGATAAAGTGAATTAGTACACGTAGAAGAAATGAAAAAGAATACGTATTATTATTATTTTTTTATTTTTTTGTGTAACTTGAGTTATTAGCGTACGGTATTTGTATATAAATTATTTTGTTGTTGTTGTTGGTTTAGAAAAATAACAATAACAATATGGATATGAATAGCGAATCGCCTACCTTCACAGGGTCTTGTTCTGGCGTTTTTCGACAGCGTTTCTCTGTTTGCTTGTTTTTTTTTGTTTTTGTTTTTGTTTTTTGTTTTTGGTATTATGTCCGTGACTTTGTAGATTCACTTTACACCGTGACTTACTTGTTTTGAGTTCCTCTTTTACCGTCTCCACGTGTAGACTGCTGACCCGTTTCTTTTTTTTTTTTTTTTTTTGTTTATCTTCTCTATTTTTTTTCTCTGTTGTTGTTCGACTTTTCTACGATAACTGTAGATGTCTATAACTTATTTGCAACCACTTCTGACACCATGTTGTGGTATCCGTATACATTGATTGATGTCGATTAGACGAAAATACAAGGAGGCTGAAGTGAAACACGTTTATTTACTTGGGTGTACAAACCGGAACTGCTGACGGTGAGCCCGAAACCGGAAGAGGGGATATGGGAAGGGAGTGGGAGGAGGGCTAGCTAGATTTCTATTGCTGATACTACAACAATTACTAAAGTAAAAAAAATTATTAAACAAATGTATTATTATTATTATTAAACTATACAGGGCCGGCGGGACGGTTATAAAAGTGTGGGGGGGGGGCTCCTAAAAAGTGGGGGGGGCGGTTAAACACATACATATATAACTTCATTATTGATGACCGTAAAGTGGGGGGGGGGGGGGCAGTCAAAAAGTGGGGTAGCTTGAGCCCCCCCTCCCCCGGTGCCGCCGTCCATGAAACTATAACCCGAAGGAACAATAATAATAATAATAAAATTCGCATAAAGAAATGCTAACAAAAAGGTTTTATTTTTAATTTATGGTCATCCGTACGTCAGATGAGGCGCACGATTAAACAGGAAGTCACAAAGACATAAGAATTTAAGAAGGATTTAACCAATTTAACATAAAATGATCCCCAATTTCCGGGTCATTCTAGCTTTTTAGAGCAGTTAACCAAAAAAAATTGTTTAAATCTATGGGAGATGAATTCTGTGTGATTGGGGGGGGGGCTCATGCTGAAAATTTACTAAATTTGTAAAAGATAATGATAATTACTTACTCTACCACTAACCCTAAGTCCGAGTGGCAAGCCCCCCCCTCCCCCAAAAAACATCGTGGTACTCTTATAGTTGACGCACCATGTTTCCGTGACTTTGCGTCGTCAACGCTCGGACAGGTCTCAGAAGCGCCAGACAGTTGGCGAAACTATTAACCAAGAAACATTTGCGGTGCTTATGCTTATCAACCCTGACATGTTAGACCACTCTTAAAAATAAAATAGCTAAAGAAATGTATAAACTTTGTTATGTACTTACGTGGTAGATGAAAAAAAAACTGCACACCAAAAATTATGCAAATTTATCCAGTATTTATTTAATTATAAATAAAAAACGATTTTATCACTCGGTAGATATTTCCACCATTTTGTATCTTAGATTTTCCAGTGGTCAAGGACGATAACTCATTTTCACGATTTCGGGGTTTACATTGTTTACAAAAATGTCAAAATGTACGTAAACTCATTTTTTTTCTTTTTCTTATAATTTAATAACTACTGGATGAATTTGCGTAATTTTTTCTGCACAATCTTATTTTCAGCTTACACGTAAGTACATAATAAAGTTTATAAATTCTTTAAATATTTCAATGTCAGGGTTGATATGCATAAGCATCACATTTGCTTGTAAACAGTTTGTTTTTGTCAAAATAAGAAAACAAAACAAAAAAAATTGGCACTTCTGCAGATTAGGGACGGGTCGAAATTTATTTGTTTTCATTTTAGAAGAGTTCCAATACTGTAAGGGTCCGACAACTCACAGTTCAAATTCTACTTTTTTTGTGCAAATACATTTAAACAGCCTAAAAAAATATCCGCAAAGAAAAAATTTTTAAAAAAATTTAAATATTTAAGATTTTAGAGTGGAGGTTCACTTTCCTTTATAAATGTAACGTAAAATGAGCACCCATTTTCTGGCCAGTTAGCGTCAAACGAGACATGTAACCGACTTGAGTTTTTAATAAAAACACGTAAAAATTTAGCGATTTTCGTGTTTGTTTTGGAGGGGGGTGGGCAAACTTTGACTTGAGTTCTCCCCCCCCCCCCAAAAAAAAACCCCAGAAAACTAAATTGGCTAAATTTCTACGTGTTTTTATTAAATAAATAAATACCCCCCCCCCAAATTGGCTAAATTTCTACGTGTTTATTTAATAAAAAAACCCACCCTAACTCTAACCCTAACCCTAGCCCTAACTCCAGCCCTAACCCTAACTCTAACTCCAGCCCTAACCCTAACTCTAACTCCAGCCCTAACCCTGATCGTAAAAAACAAAACAAACGTCGCTTTGATTATGAGTCCCGGTAAAAAAAAAACACACACACACACTTGACAACGAGAACCCGAAACGAGGCTAACAAAACAAGACTGTCGACGCCATGTTTTTGCTGTAAAAATCCGTGCCCAGAATTTTTTTTTTTTTCATGTCTAATGAAAAACCGTAAAAATAAAAACAAATGGAATAGCTAACTAGGAAAATCTCCAGTCTCGAATTAGAAACTCAAGTCGGTTACATGTCTCGTTTAATGTTAAGTGGCCAGGAAATGGGTGCTCATTTTACGTTAAATTTATAAAGGAAAGTGATCCCCCACGCTAAAATCTTAAATATTTAAAAAAAAATTTAATTCCTTCTTTGCGGATGTTTTTTTAGGCTGTTTAAATGTATTTGCACAAAAAAAGTAGGATTTTAATTTTTTTAAGTGGTAAACTGCGCTGGGAATGGATAGTAAAAAAATACCAAAAATTGACAAAAGATGTAAAAAAAAAATTGAAAAAATTGAAAAAAAAAAAACAGTTGCTTAACAAATCAAACATTAGATTAAACATTTGATTCTTTTGACAAAAAAGAACAAAAATATTAAAATAAACATCTAATTACTAATAGTTGTTTAGCTATGGTGTGTTCGTTCTTTATTTATAATTTCTTTTGTTTTTCGTCGTAATTTATCGGCTGCCAGTGTTCAATTTAGCGTTTGGCAGTTTTCGCCTCGTCAACTCTCGGGTGCTTCCGTAAACTGCCCGAACGTTGACGACGCGAAGCCACGGAAACGTGGTGCGTCAGCTATAAGAGTACCAATATCGTAAAAGAATAGTACAAGCAATCGCCTAGACCTGCACCACCACAAAAGAAATAACGCACAGGATTCATCTTCTATAGAAAAAAAAATGGTTAATGCCTTAAATCGTGTTACATTAAATTTATATGCGAAAGTTATCCCTCGCTCCAAAATTCGAAAATAACTGTTGTTTTTTGTTTTTTATTCTTTCCGCCAAGTTTCTCAAGGTGTTCTGTCACACCCATCGTGGTTCTGTTCACGCGTAATCGCCTAAAAAAATAAATCTCATTGTTTCTTTCTTTGATGAAGGGGGTGTAACAGAGGGTGTTAATCTACAATAATACCAAAATTTAAATATACCAGTTCCGAAAAAGAAAAAAAAACTTACCAATCTTCATTTTTTTAAATATTCGCGTGTGGGGGGGGGGGGGGTATAATTATTCTGATTTCACTTCAATAATTAAATAATTTCATATTTGATACTGGTTAAATTTGCCAGTAAATAAATAAACTGCGTGCAACATTGCGTCATAGCATTGTTTTTACCTCGACGCGAAAAGGACTTGAAGATCAAAACTGGATTTATTTATTTCTTTTAATAATAGCATTTGCTTTTTTGTTTTAATAATAATAAGGTACTGATATCGATCCTGAACCAGTTTTCGTGAGGTTCGACTCGGAAGCGTTCGGTTGTCCTACGCAAACGCCCGAGTGTTG
This sequence comes from Sepiola atlantica, assembly GCA_963556195.1. Taxonomy (NCBI): domain Eukaryota; kingdom Metazoa; phylum Mollusca; class Cephalopoda; order Sepiida; family Sepiolidae; genus Sepiola; species Sepiola atlantica. The sequence goes on along the minus strand of OY744529.1, from coordinate 89,863,399 downwards.
ACGAGCCGATTTGTACCAGACGACAAGTTTGATACGGTGCTGCGTCCTGTGATTGTAAATTATATTTGGCACATGTTCGTCTTTTCTCACAGTCCGTTTTTCACAACTTTTTACTGACCAGTTTTATTTTCTTTTTTCGGTGTACACTTACCTATCAGGCTGCTAGAGAATTCCGGGGTTTTTGGAAAAAAATGTCTAATATTTTACATTTTAGGAGGGGGGATCAGTTTCCAATGTTAATTCAACGTAGACTGATCCCCCTCTTTTTGACCATCTCAATTTAAAAAAAAAAATTTTTCGGTGTATAATTACCTATCATGTCAATAGAGAATTCCAGGGTTTTTGGAAAAAAATTTTTAAAAATTGAGATTTTAGGACGGGGGATCAGTTTTCAATGTAAATTCAACGTAGACTGATCCCCCTCTTTTTGACCATCTCAATTTTTTAAAAAATCTTTTTTGGTGTACAATTACTTATCATGTCGCGAGAGAATTCCGGGTTTTTTGGAAAGAAATTTTAAAAAATTGAGATTTTAAGACGTAAACAGTTGCGAAAAGTGGACTATGGTAAAAGGCGAACAAGACTGATCCCCCGTCTTAAAATCTTATTTTTAAAAATTTATTTCCCAAAACCCCGGAATTCTATCGCAACATGATAGGTAATTGTAAGCAGAAGAATAATTTTAAAAATTTGAGATGGCCAAAAAGAGGGGGATCAGTCTACGTTGAATTTACATTGAAAACTGATCCCCCGTCCTAAAATCTCAATTTTTAAAAATTTATTTCCGAAAACACCGGAATTCTCTATTGGCATGATAGGTAATTATACACCGAAAAAGATTTTTTTTTAAATTGAGATGGTCAAAAAGAGGGGGATCAGTCTACGTTGAATTAACATTGGAAATTGATCTCCCCTCCTAAAATGTAAAATATTTGAAAAAAATTTCCAAAAACCCCGGAATTCTCTAGTAGTCTTGTAGGTAAGTGTACACCGAAAAAAGAAAAAAAAATTGGTCAGTAAAAAGTTGTGAAAAACGGACTGTGAGAAAAGACGAACATGTGCCTTATATTTTCAAGAAATTTTCTAAAAGAAACAACAACAAAAAAAAACAGCAAAATATCGCGAAGTTACTGTTATCAAATAAAAAAATTTATTATTTTGATATGTTGCTGCGTCCTATAATTTTTAGTTATAGTTGCAAGAAATGTTTTAAACAACAAAACAAATAAAACAAGCAAAACAGAGCGAAATTACTGTTCTCAAATAAATATTTTTAACCCTAACCCTAAACCCAACAAAAAAACAAGCAAAACATTATTATCATAGGATGCAACACCGTATAAAAATTGTCGTCTGGTACAAATCGGCTCGTCAACTCTCGGGCGTTTGCGTAGGACAGCCGAACGCTTCCGAGTGGAACCTCACGAAAACTGGTTCAGGATCGATATCAGTACCAATAATAAATAAAAACTGACTTGGCAGATTGGCGTTACATAATCTTCCGAGTTAGCATATTTTTCCTTAAAAAAACGTTGAAACGTGACCGAAGTTAGTGGAGTTACACCCATGCAGTAGCACGGAATGAGACATGGAACCATACCGGAAGTGAGTTACCTGCACTTGGTTATCTGCCTTATCAACAAAGATTCACAGGAGACGATGCGATTTTCTCAGAGGTTTTTTGTTTGTGTCATTTAAACCATCTGTGTTTGTTTGTTTTAAGTAATTTGTCACAATGACAGATATCGACTGTGAATTACGCAACTCAATGTTGGGATAATTTATCTAAATGTGTTTTTTTTACTGATTGTGGAAAAAAAAAATCAAAACTCGGGAAGACACGAAAATCAAATTAAATCGAAAAGTGTAAGTGACCACAACAGGGCCCACGTAAGTGTCTTTTTAAAAATGATTTCTTATGTTCATTTACGTTTTATAATTTAGAGAATGACCTACGAAATGTTTTTAAAAGAATTTGAAAAATGGAGATAAAAGATTTTATATTTATGTTAAACAGACATTCTTATTCGTATTATTTGTACGATTATTCGGACTACTATTCTCATCTTGGATGTTTCGCAACGTTTCGGCCGATCTAACCTCCGATCTTCTTCCGTTGTGAAAATAACATCTAAGATGAGAATAGTAGTCCGAATAATACAAATGATCACTCCTCATCTAAAAGAATCCGAAACGTAATAGCCATTGTTATTGTTTAGTTGTAATATAAATGATGTGATTTTTTTTTTTAATCGGATTCATCAACAAAACATTAAAACAATAAACATTATTATGTTAGAAACGATGCGCTTGAAAGAGATACATCGGCCGAAACGTTGTGAATATAACAATTTTATTTGCCTCCCTACGAGGGCAAAGTTAGACACGAGGTCGGTTTTTAATGTGGGGAAAATCTAGCTCCCTAAAAAAAAAAAGGGGCAATCGTGATTGGGGCAAAAATAAAAATTGCCTCAGTCCTTCTTCACTGACCGAGAACAGAAAAGATGAAGTTTTGTATCAGAACAACAGATACTACACCTGAATCCTAGCCAAAATGGCAATGAAAATAGTTTTGTCCGAATAATACAAAATAAACATTATTGCAATATGATCATTTTTGAACCACCCATAGTTCGTTTTATTCGGTGGGGGAGGGTGGCTAAATTTGTATATCAACACCCTCAGCTAAATTACACCTACAAAAAAAAATGAAATTCTACATTTTTTAGGCGATTACGTGTGAACACCTTGAAAAACTTGACGGAAACAAGAAAAAAAAATTATTTTAGAATTTAGTGTGGGAGATCAGTTTTGTATATAAATTTTAAATTTATATACAAAACTGATCTCCCACACTCTAAATTCTATGGAGGATCATTTTACATTAAATTTAAAATCTAATGTAAAATGATCCTTCATTTCCGGGTCATACTGACTTTTTAGGGCTGTTAACTAAATTCGTTAACACTAAGTTCGAGTGGCAAGGTCGTAAAACTACAACAAATCGCCTAAAAAGTAGACCCCCCCCCCTCCCAAAAAAAACGTACAGAATTTTCTTGTACAGTTTCGGGCAATACAACCAAAAATTTACAGGCGTGATGTACGTACAACGAATGCTACGGAAAACAACAGGAAAAGACAAAAGAAGGTACGCCGTTTCAAATGTTACCGAAGTACCTCCCTCCGCCCCGTCAATTTGTATTTATTTCATGTCAAGTTTAATTAGTTACCGTTACCATTTGACGTTAGCAGCGGAAGTTTCTCAGAATGGAAACGTTTGCACCTCATGTCAGTATTATTTTCTTGTTCCTCGTGCTTCTGTCAATGTTACATGAAATTTCACAATCAGGATAAGGTTGCATGTTTTGTTTTGTTTTTTTGCAAGGAAAAGGCAAGGGCCTTCTACGGAAACGGGCATTTATAACAACAGCTAACAGAACGAAAAAGGGGTCAAAAACACGTAGACAACAAATAACTGTTACGAAAAGCAAGATAAATTACTCTTCTACTAACCTTTATAAGTTTATTTGTGTTTTAACTTATTTTAAAGCGGGTTTTTTTTTTTGTTCAAAAACCCCCGGTGTCCACCTGTTCGGTTAGAACGGGAAAAAATGGCTGTTCATGAGCCCAGCATGGAGATCCTTGATAATTGGTGAAAAATCGAAAAATAAACAAAATAGTGTTAGAAACACATCCAATAAATGTCACCAATCATTGGAAAATGCGATGTTTTACCAGTATTTTACTTAATTTTCGTTTTTTGAGCGATTATCGAAACTGTAATTTCAGCCATTTTTTCCCCCCTTAACCGAACAGGTGGAGACCAGATTTGTTTTGAACAAAAAAAAACTCTTTAAAATAAGTTAAAACACAAATAAACTTATCAAGGTTAGTAGAAGAGTACTTTATTTTGCCTTTCGTAACATTTATTTGTTGCCTATTTGTTTTGGTTTTTACTCCTTCGTTATAAATGCCCTGGAAAGCATTCTAACCCTTATTTCCTAATCATAAAGCTCCCCCCCCCCCAAAAAAAAGACAAAAAACAGACACAGTAAAAAACTAGATTTCTTGTATGTATTCAAAACAAAAGAAATTGGAAAAAAATAAAATTGGGCACTGTTTCAGAAAATACAACCAAAACTTTTCAGGCGTGACGTATGTACAACGAATGTTACGACAATGACGGGAAAATACGTTTCGAATGTTACCGAAGCTCCCTCCCCCCAAGTTAAGAATGTCTTCTGAAACTTACTTTTCTTAGAACCAGACGTCTTTAATAAAATAAAATTTTAAACTTACCTTTTTTTTTTTGAAGCGGACGACTAAGAACAAAAGGTAAAAATACAGAACAACGTCCGACTGACTGGCTAGTGGGCCATGTGTAAAAACAGATTGGCCTTTTTATGGCCAAATTTCACAGATTTGGCATGTTTTGGCCATCGAAAATTCTCTTTGGCGTTTTTTTTTTTTGTGTGAATATTCTGGAGTTCACTTATGCGCGGCCAGGTGTATCGTAAAATTGAAAACAAACACTTTTAAAATGTAACCAGGAGTTTTCTATATTCTGTATATGAATACTCGTGTCACTTCGCTAAAAATGAATATATATACTTACACATACATACGTATATATACGTACACATACATATATCTGTATATATCTATATATGTGTATATATATATATATATATATATATGTATTTACCTCCTCTCCAGGATGGTTAGACACAAGTGTGGGTTTTGATTGTGGAACCAACTGGATTCGAACCCGGTAGTCCGCGTCGTTAACCATTTAGCCACCGTGATCCCCCATCTCGTCGTGTTGGACATAATCTTAATAAAATACACACACATATAATATGTATATTTTCATTTACTATTAATCGAAAATTTATTGAAATGAAAAAATTATATGTATTATATATATATATATATATATATATACAGGGCTTTACGCGCTCCACTACTTTGGAGCTGCTCCTGCTCTTGCTCCAACGCCCAAAATTGGAGCTGGCTCCTCTCACGCTCCCAATTTTCAAAAAGGAGCCGCTCCAGCTCAAACTCCTATAAAAAAGGAGCGGCTCTTTTTCAGCACTCCATAATGAAAATATAACTGCTTTTATAAACGTTCGATTCTGCCAATGAGTGGTCGAAGGATAGGGGTGAGCGTCAAAGGATATCGTCAATATGGGTGGGGATGTCACTTTAAGTGTTAGACCGTAAGATAATATTTCACAAAATCTTGCTAATATTTTGAGAGTTATAGGAGAACATGTCGGATGAAGTATAGGATTATACGTAAATTTTCATTTCCTGAAGTATAAAATAGAAATAGAAAAATCCCTGAAGTATTTTAAAACAATTTTCATTACATTAACAACCTATTTTTTTCAAGGAAGGAAAATTTGACCGGATATTTTTTCTATTTATTTTGGAAGGGAATTTAGATGTTTTAAGTAAAAAAAAGGTTTTACTTTTAAACATTATTAGTGATTATTTTCTTTTTAAAGAAACCATTTCTCTGGGAGAAGAGAGACAGCCAGGGCAACATTAATCGTTGTGCTGTTGTTTAATATTTGTTTGTTTTACGAACGTAACTATATTGTATAATGCATATTATTATTTACAACAGAGAAACGCGCAAGTACTTTCAAACAAATCGATTTATCCATTTTTTTTTCAATAGTACAATTTGGGGCAAAAAAAACAAAAAACAATGAAGTTTATTTTTTAAAGATTGAATTAAAAAAAATATTTTTGATAAGTTGGCCAAAAAATATCAATAAATTGTCAATAAACAATTCAGAGATCCATTTAATGTCTTAAAATTTCATACAAAATATCTGGCATAGACCTTGGGAGTTAAAAAAATACTGGGTCAAATTTTCCTCCCCCAAAAAATTAACTGGAACAAGTTTTCCTAGGTCGGGCAAAAACATTTATTCAAATTTTGAATAAAAAAGATAAAATCGTCTATATTTGAAATCTCTAACAAAAACAAACTGTTTACAATTTTAATATTCGATAATAGATTTTTCAAGATAAAGAAAGATATCTAATCTACTTTCGATCTAAAAAAACAACAAATTAGTCAGAAAGTCTAATTATTTGCTTTTTTTTTAAATAAATATTTAAGATATTTTCTTTAATCTAATTAAGTTTAAACATCGATTCAATTATAGAATAGAGACCGTGTTTTTTTTTTGTTTTGTTTTTTTCGCTCATTTCACTTGGTATTCGCCCAAATTTCGGATGAAACTGATTGTTGGTCTTAATTGTATTTTTAGTCCTGAAATAAAATTCTCATTTACTTTTTAAAGTGTTGAGAATCTAACTTTAATTCCAGGTTTTAATCGCTGGCGGCCATGTTGGTTTTTATTGTTTTTTCCTTGGACTAAAGATATTTTTTCCTTGGACTAAATATATTTTTACTGCTTTAACATTTTATTACACATAAAAAAAACTTTGAACATTCTATTTACAAAAGCAAACTTTAACAGAATTTAACGAATTTAAAAGCAAACATGAAAAGGTTAAAACATGCTAGTCGTTAATTTAAGAATAACAAAATGTCGCCCAAAAGATGATGGGTAAAAATGTGGCATAAAAGTTCAATTAGATAGATGCTAAAAAATAAATTTGAATTTTTTGTCAGGACAAAATGTACCATTTCACCCCAAAAATCGATTTTTAGGTGAATACCAAGCGAAATCCAACGGCCCTATAGTACAATTGAACCTAAAATTCTTTATTTAAAAACGCGAATGAAAAGAAAAATTGGCTTATTTATTCAATCAGCAATAAACATCCTTGTCATAAATACAAAATAAAAATTAAAATCTGTAAGATAATAACTGCAAAAACATCTATAGACTCACTGGCGCATTTGAAGACATTTGTTGCCAAATTGTCTCCTACCTTAAGAAAACTGTCCTATCAAAAATGTAACATGTCGATGTGAAAATCTGAGAAGTTCAAATGCTCTGTTTTCATGTGTAACTCTCTCTCCCTTCCTCTCCCCATCTCTCATATACATTTACCAGAGATATAATTTTTTTAAATAACTCAGATTTTAGCTGAGACTTTTATCTTTTCCTTTTTATTGCTGAATAAAAAACTAATGTTTAAAAAAAATAATAATAATAATTTTGGAGCGCAGAGCAATAAAACCATGTTTTTTAGTCCCAAATGGAGTTTCTCCCGCTGAATATAAAATGAGCCCTCCTCTACTTTGCTCCAGAAAAAAGGAGCGCGCTCCTTTTTGGAAGGCTCTGTAAAGCCCTGTATATATATGGATATCTGTGGTATGATCTGTAAAAGTCTATTTTTAAATATATGTTTAGCAGTCATAACGAAAAGATTTTTTAGTAATTATTAAAAAAAGAATTGGTGCTTATCCAGATTAAGGAAGACATTCGGAAAAAAAAATAAAACAAACTGAGGAATATCTGTTTAATGTACGTACCTGTGACGGGCTGAATATATCCTATACCAAAAAACACGTAAATTAATCAAGTAGTTTTTTTATTTTTATAAATAAAAATTAAATTTTACCTATAAATGAATGACGAGAAAATATGGCGTCCATTACAACATATTCAAGGGTTATAGAACGAGTATTCTGCAATGTTTCGTTTAGGATTACTCGTTTTCAATACATTTATAATACAATACAAAAGTTTTGTAAATAAAAGAAATAACGCACCCTACATAAAAAAAATATATATATATATATGATATATACCCTCCCCCTATAAATATTAACATGTTTTAAAAGACAAAAATTCTATATATATTTCAGACGCTTCGATGTTTCGTTTGTTTATTAAAAAGTTTTGTTAAAGGGCAACCAGAAGACACCGGTGAAGAAGGAAAGGTGTTCCTTTCGCTGTATGATTGATCTCTGGGGTCCTTATTCCCTGTATGGTCCATTATTTATTATGAGTAGCAGAGTTTCTGTTTTTCGGTTGGGTACTGCAACCAGAAACCTTAATTTGTTGTGTAGAGATGCCCTGTGTGCGGGAAATTGATGTCCATACGTAACGGCACCTTTTTTCAAAGATCGAAGTTGAAATCGGAGCAAATACTAACGTTTCTGTATTTGTGGTCCCATGAAAACGCTAGCTACAAAGACATACGACGTGAGTGTCGCATTACTTCATGAGCGTTGTACCATACCGTGACCGTTGTAATAATAAACTATAGTTTACTATTACGACGGCAACGACCATACACCTAACGAACCATGCTTACGTCACACCTGTAAATTTTTGGTCGTATTTCCCAAAACTGTACAATAAATTAGCTGTACCGCAACCATCGTAATAACTCTTATGTTACGATGGTCATGGCTGTACCCAGAAGTAATTTTACTTTCATTTTTTTTTTTTCACCTTTTCTTTTAATAGGATTTTGAAAGTTAAATTTAATCATTAAGATATCGTTTGTTCATTAAATTTTTATAAAACTTGTCATAAAACTATAACTACTTTTATAAATAGATTAAAACAACGTTTATACCTTAATAAGGTATAAACGTTGTTTTAATCTCTATTTATAAAATTATTGGCTGTTAGAAGATTTTGAAATTTTTAATCTTTTAATTAAATGAGAATTTGCTAAGAATTTTAAAGCCAGTTTAAGTGATTTTCTATGCGACAGTTTAAATACTTCCATATTATTTTGAAATTTCGATAGGTCATGAAGTAATTCATTTTTTTTTTTTCAACTAGTAACAAAAAGTTAAATTGGTTGACTTGTTCATGAAGAAACAGACATGCATTATGGTGGATTTAATTTCGTAATTAACTTAATGTTTGGTGCTTGCAATGAATGAGTATCCAGAGGATCTCAATACTTACCGAGTCAGTCTCGAGTATTGACGGAGAATCTTGAGTCGGTTCCGAGGCTTGACGAAAAAGAAATATTTTAGAATTTAGTGTGGGTGGATGAGTTTCGCATATAAATTTAACATAAAATGATCCCCTTGATCTGAACCACTCTAGCGTTTTTAGGGCTCTAAACCAATGACGATAACTTCTGTGCATTGGGGGGGGGGGGGGCATGCTCGAAAGTATATAAAAAAAATTTACTTTTCATTATTTAAAAAAAATTGTTATTGACAATATAATTTTAGCGAAAAGAAACTAGAAAATAAAACTTGTAAAGAGAAAAAAAAATAAAAACCCTAAGTCCGAGTGTCAAAGTTTCCCTACAAAAAAAAAACCCTAACCCTACCACAAACAAGGGGATGGGGCCTATTTAGCAGAGTGTTTATCTAGTTGTCAATTGGTTAAAAAGGAGTATAGCATTCGGAACATAATGTGATACAAAAGTTGTGTCGTCGTCCCCCCCCCCCCAATTCCTCAGCTTGTAAAACCTTCCCTATATATATATATATATATATATATATATATATATATATATATATATGAGTATATGAAAGGATAAAAATAATCCGACGGTATGAAATTAAAAATGGAAAAGCGGAAGACCTTTTCGCTCAACGTTTCGCCCAAATTTCACGTCTTTTGTCATTTTTGTATTCTTCGTCCGCTCTTGACAAAGCCCACGTGAAATTTGGGCGAAACGTTGAGCGAAAAGGTCTTCCGCTTTTCCATTTTTAATTTCATATATATATATATATATATATATATATAAGTTGATCCAACAAAAGATATAAGAGGCAACTAGTTTTCTGAACTTTTCATATGTTTTGGTTTCTTTATCGTTTTATTAATTTGCATACACCTTGGATACATTTTTCACTGTCATTTACTGCATCGATTGCAAACAGGTTTCCTGCTTGGATAATTTTTTCGTTTTTGGACTACCATTCACCACCTGGATCACTTTTCAATCAACATCTTGGATGTCTTTCCTGAATATGTTTTAAATTGTATGACTTGGATGGACTGTATAGCTTTAACAAAAAAGTATGTTTTGGGCTGATATATGTTTTATATACTTTTATGTATTTTTATATATATTTTTATACATTTTCAAAAGTTTGATTTTATTACCTGCAGTAATGTCATTGCAGTAATGGTCCTCTGAGGAAAAGAATTTTCTTTGAAAACTCATGAGTTAAGGACTTTAAGGTACTTTGCCTGAACATTGAATTCTAATAAAATTTGATTCGCACCTTATTTTATCATTTCATTTTATATTATGCTATATATATATATATATATATATATATATATATATATATATATATATATATATATATGACACCTTCCATCGTCCATTTTAAGTGCTGGTCAGTGAACAAGTTACAGGGTAGAATCTAGTCGTCTCTAACCCCTAAAATTAATAAGTAGTGATGTTTTATCTATCTCCATTCTTCTTTTCTTTATAGGTGATAAATATTATTTCCTGTTGTTGTTTTTATTAAATTTGGAGCAATTTCAAGTTAAAATCCAATTAGTTTTACACATGTAAGCTTAAGATACTTGGATACTCTTCTTCAGGAAAAAAGGCTCCTCAGCCTGGTCTTATAGTCTCAGTAAACGCATGCGTGGGTCGAACAGCATATTGAACCAGCACTTGTCTAGTTTGTTTTTAAAGTCATTGTGTCTTTTGCACTTAGAACTGAATTGGGAAGCTCATTCCAGTTGTTCACTACTCAGTCCAAATGTGCTTCTTCGTCAGTTTGTAATTGTTTCCCCTTGTCTTGGAGTTGGTATTTAGTGGTTGAAGCTGTTCTTGGTTGATGTTGATCTTGCCTGTTAACATCTTGTACATTTCTATCATGCCACCTCTTTCACGTCGGCAGTGAATTGACGGTTGTCTCATCTCTTTAAGTCTCTCCTCATAGGGTAGGTCTTTAATTGAGAAACACAACTTTGTTGCTCTCCGATGAACTCTTTCGATTTTGTCGCTATCTCTGGCATATTGGTGGATTCTGGCAGAGTTCCCATATTCTAATATTGGCCTGACCCTGGTTGTGTATAATTTCTTGATGACGATCTTGTCACAACTAACAAACGACCTAAAACACGATTTGCTTTTTTTACGGCTTCATCAACATGTTCGTGAAAAGAAAGTTTGTTGACGTGCAATTCAAGGTTTTTTTTTCTTTTTCTGATTCTTGTAAGTCTGTAATTCCTCCATTATTGTCCTACATTGTGTATGCTGTTCTGTTGTTGGCATGCCTGAAATGCATTATACTACACTTGCTTGCGTTGAACAGTAATTGTCACTCCTCCGACCACTTTGATAATTTGTCCACATCACTTTGTATTGCTGCTGTGTCTTCTGATGTGGTAGACTTGCCTTACATCTTTGTAACCGGTATTGTCTTGGCCTTCGGGTCTTGGATTTACACCGGTCTATCGGTATGTCCTGTGCAGTTCTTGGAGGTGCACCCTCCCAGGCTTTGCTTTCTCACCCTTTGAGAAGAGGTTAGTTCATTGCTAATCGCCTGAGGCGCCCCTACCGGAGAATGCCGACGGGGTTGCCCAGGCAATTTTTAATGGCCAGAGTGCTCAAATTCTCGAGCGCTGGTTTTTCAAATCCCACTTTCTCGACCTTGTGTCACATCTTACCTTGTGGGAGGAATATAAATAAAAGCATCAGGAAGGTCATTAATAAATATGACAAAGAGTACCAGCCCAAGAACGCTTCCGCTGGTGACATCATCCCACGTGGATACGTGGCCATTGACTGATACGCATTAGATGCAGTTGTGTAGGAAGCTGCTTATCCATGTCTTAGTTTTGTCTTTAATGCCATAGCTTAACAAAGCTTTTTTTTTAAACGGCTATTTGATTTGGAAAATAATAAATTGCTTCTGCTATCAACCATTGCTGATGGAAACAAAATAACCAAACAGTTTTCAGTGACAAAATATAAGGTTAGAACATTCTTTATCAAAAAGAAAATGATCGACAGATAGTTTTTTGGCATATGAGTTAAATCTTATAGACTTTATAAAGTAACATGGTCGATCGACAGTTTATTGTTATTTGATATTGAAATAAAAAAAATTGGAGGTAAACAATGAAGGATATACTAAGCAAGCAAAATGAAATCGGAAACGTGCTTATTCTACTAATCAGAAAAAAAGGCCATTTCTTTCCCGTTCGTATCTATTTCCAGCATATATCACCAAAAATAATTCTAATGCTCTCTCTCTCTCTCTCTCTCTCTCTCTCTCTCTCTCTCTCTAATAACTTTCTCTAATAACTTTCTTTTAAAGAGAGAGTTATTAGATCATTTTGCTTACTGTCTTTTTCTTTGTGTGACTCTTTTATTCTTTCCATCATCCGGATGTCCATTTCGATCTATGATACTAGAATAATAATATTGCTTAGAGAGAGAGAGAGAGAGAGAGAGAGAGAGAGAGCGCGGCCATGCTTTATTTAATGTCTTTTTCTCCTGTAATTTTTGGATGGACTTAGATATTATTTATTTTCACTCCATTTTATATTTTTCAATATTTATCATTAACAAGCTGAACCTACCCGATTATGCTCAGGAGTTGTTTCTCTTTTATATACATGTTTGTTTTGCTTTATTTTTATCCATTAACTATGTTGTCTTTTTTTTTTCACAATATTTTCATTTAAAATGGGTTTTAGCATTAATCACAATCAACTTATTTTGGCTTAAACCCTGTTTTAATAAAAAATAAAAATAAAAAAACACCTTAAAACACTAACTTAATGCAAGTTTTATCATACACATGAAACACCATAATTTACATAACTACAAAAATAGATTTGTCAAAGACTCCCAGGCAGGTTAATGCAGACTTCAATAATGTTTACAAAAAAAAAATTTAAATAAAATATCCAGTACTTAATTTCAGCTCTTTAACTTATTATTATTTATAAATTTAAAAGCTAAAAGTAAGAGGTTTGAACGTAATTTAGCGAAGACATTCGATAGATTTAAAGGTAATAATATTTTGGTTTAAAACAAATTTGTAAGATTTTATTTTTTTTGTTTTTAAGATATTCCCCGGGCAATGCCCGGTCGGGTCAGCTAGTAAGTTTTAAATGAAGCGCTTTTGTCTATGTATGCATGGTGGGATATAATAGGAGTAATAATGCATACTTTCCATTGTTTTAGATTCACTGGGAAGGACTTCTTTTTTCTTTTTTGCTTTAATATATCCCCCCCCCCCTTGATAAAATAGTGGGATTAATAAATTCAGTTTTTTTGTTGTTTTAATGTGGAATTTGATCTTTTGTTGAGCCAGACCATGTAAACATTTTGCAGTTGACATTCAGGCAATGACCAATAAATGACAGTGACTCAGCATTATTTAAATATTAAAAACAAAAACACTGCTGGAAATATTCTCGTGACCGTGCACTTTACAAAGTAGAGATGCGAAAAATGGAACATCAAAGACCATTGTCGTATGGAAGCGGAAACAATGGAAGAATATTCAAGACTGACAAATTCGGATTTAGGTTCTATTTGGTCCAAATGTGTCTTGAATATATTCGACAATTTTCAACATTTCAAAGGTATTGAGTTTGAGTTTGAGCAAATGCTTTATTTTAGGGGTCAGATTTGGTGGAAATTGTCATACACGAAGTAAAAAGAAAAACATCACAATAAAGGATGGCCCTAAACGACTGCGCTCTTTCCCATACTTGATTGCTGATGCTACTACTCAATTCTCACTCTCTATCTATCTGTCTGTCTATATCTATCTATCTGTCTATATCTATCTGTCTATATCTATATGTATCTGTCCATATCTATTTGTCTATATCTATCTGTCTATATCTATCTGTCCATATCTGTCTATATCTATCTATCTATCTGTCTATATCTATCTATCTGTCTATATCTATATCTATCTAACTGTCTATATCTATCTGTCTATATCTATCTGTCTATATCTATCTGTCTATATCTATCTGTCCATATCTGTCTATATCTATCTGTCCATATCTGTCTATATCTATCTATCTGTCTATATCTATCTATCTGTCTATATCTATCTATCTGTCTATATCTATATCTATTTATCTGTCTATATCTATATCTATATCTGTCTATATCTATATCTGTCTATATCTATATCTATATCTGTCTATATCTATATCTATTTATCTGTCTATATCTATATCTGTCTGTAAGTCTATGTCCATATCTATATCTTTTGGTTTATCTCTATCTGATATCTACTTCTGTCTATCCTTTATCACACTAACATATTAAAGCCCTTAATTCACTTATCGATGAAAGTGACACCATACCACTTCCGTCTCCCTTTTTTCTTTCTTCCTTTCTTTACAACTTTCTCTCTTTTCTATCTGCTTTATTTCTTTTCTTTTTATTAGATTGTTACACTCTTTTTTTCTCGCGTCTTTCTTTGTTTATTTACTCTCACATTCATTTTGTTTTTTAAGTCAAACATTCCTACTTTCTTTTTCTTTCTCTTTTTTTTTCTGTCTCTTTTTTCTCTCCCTTACATGTTTTCTCTTTCTCTCTCTCTCTTCGTCTCTTTATTTCCCTCTCACTTTCTTCTTTCTTTCTGTTGCAGTCACTCTCTCTTTCTTTTCTTCTATTCCCAAAAGTGTTGACATTTATAACAGACAAACCATACAATTCTTTATCACGCTAATACGTTAATGGCCTTAATACAAATGGAATTTGTATGGCGTCAGTTCCGTCTGTACATGAATTAAGCTAATTTATTAATTACCTTAATTCATATTAGCATAATAAAGGACCAGGCCGAAAAATTGGTCGTTCTTATTGGTCAGTAAAATAATGCGGGATGTTCAAATAGAAAATAAGAACAATCCAAAATTATATAAATTTAAACTTTTTATTTCAATAAATAAAAAAAATATTTAATTTTTAAATAGTAATTTCCGGTTCACGAAGTAAATAAAATAGGGGCATCTTTTACGAGACTCAGCAGAGTAAACACGCTAAAAAAACAAATTTACAACAAATAAAAGTAACTGTAAGCTGTAAAAGTTAGTTTCAAACTTGCATGTGCTATTTGTTTGTATTTTTAGACCGTTATTATTATTAGAAATCAATAGTTTTATCACCGTAAGTTGGGAAAAACATGGCTGCTTTTGGGGGGGGGGGTATTTGGTAAGGGAGCACGTGAATCGCCATCTTGAATTTTGTACAAGCCTTTAGGAAAAAAACAATACATTTTTTTTTTTACATCTAATAAAACCCCATTTATAATACGTAAAAATAAAAACAAATTACACAGGTAAATAGAAAAATATCTATTCTCGTCGCAGGTCAACTTCACTTGTTGCAAATTTATGCTTTTAAACCCTTTCTCGTTCTTTTTTTGGACCCCGTTCGCGACTGTGCTGAGCGTCGTAACATATACCCTAAAATAGTTTGATCATTTAGATTTCAGGCACCCAAAACGAGCAAATACGAAAATGACGAATTCGGGTTGACACCGGTTGCTTTGACTTCCGGTTGAACCTGTAAACTACTTGCGCGCACACGCTGAGCCTGTAAGGGGTGGCACTTTTATCCCCCGCCCACCGCCGCCCAGCCCCTGGTGTCAGCCTTTTGGCTCACGTGACTCAATCGTAGTCACTTATGAACAGAATAATCTTCCATATTAACAATTAGCATGTATCTCACCCTCAATACATTTTTTTTGTTTATTAATTATTTACCTTACAAAATAGAATGAAGATTGATGGATTTTTGCCTACCGCCGCCCACTGCCGCCCAGCCCCCGGCGCCAGCATTTTGACTCAATCGTAGTCACTTATGAACAGAATATTCTTCGTTATTAACACTTAGCATATATCCCCCCTCCCAATACATTTTTTTGTTTATTAATTATTTACCTTACGAAATAGAATGAAGATTGATGGATTTTTGCCCACCGCCACCCAGACCCCGGCGCCAGCATTTTGACTCAATCGTAGTCACTTATGAACAGAATATTCTTCGTTATTAACACTTAGCATATATCCCTCCTCCCAATACATTTTTTTGTTGATTAATTATTTACCTTACGAAATAGAATGAAGATTGATGGATTTTTGCCCACCGCCGCCCAGACCCCGGCGCCAGCATTTTGACTCAACCGTAGTCACTTATGAACAGAATATTCTTCGTTATTAACACTTAATGGATTTTTGCCCACCACCGCCCAGCGCGGTGGTGGGCAAAAATCCATCAATCTTCATTCTATTTCGTAAGGTAAATAATTAATAAACAAAAAAAATGTATTGGGGGGTGGGGGGGGATATATGCTAAGTGTTACTAACAAAGAATATTCTGTTTATAAGTGACTACGATTGAGTCACGTGAGTCAAAATGCTGGCGCCGGGGGGGACTGGGCGGTCTGGGTGGGGGATAAAAGTGCTGCCCTAGTGGGGATGCAAACAGTTTGTAACTTTTCTTTTAAATGCAGAGAAAATCTAGCTCCCCAAAAAGGGGCACTCTGGATCGGGACGAAAATTAAAATTGCCTCAGTCTAGGATTTCTCCTTCACTGAATGAAGAGAGGAAAGATGAAGTGTAGTATCAGAACAGATACTACACTTTGCTCCTATCATGGATAATTTTGAAAAGGGTACTTTTTCAAAACTGTAAAAAGTTTGTCTCTTTCGTATTTGCTCGTTTTGAGGTGCCTAAAATCTAATTGATCCAAATATTTCAGTCTCATTATTGTGTTAGATGGAAGCAGATTTCCACCTAAGAATAATGATTAAATGTTTTGTATTTAAAAAGGGAAGTAACTCTTTGCTCTTTGTTATCTCCCTTGAGATAACAGTATTTTTGAAACCAGAGTTATGTCCCTTGTATTTAGTCAGCAGACATTGAGACAAGAAGATTCAATGGACGTTTCGCTCAGCAACTACAATTAATTACTTCCTTATTACAAAGTAATTTTTTTCAGTTGTAAATATATAATAAATAATTATATTTGTTGATCTATCTAGAAGCATTTTCATCTAAATTATTTCTTCATTTTTGTATCTTAACGTTCACACAGACCACTTTATTTCACATTGGTCAGTCTCTGTAGACAAAATAACCAGCGGGTTCATTCATTATAGACGTAAAATGAAGAAAGAAATCGAGCAAAGGAAAAGAATCAAAGCGATGAAAACAGCTTACGGCTCGATAATTCGGCCAATTGAAGAAGGCTAATAACATAGCTTGGTTTATTTAGGCAATTGAAAATGGGAATACTTTTATTTTGTGCAAAATAGCTCTGTAACAGAAATTTAAAAAAAAAAAAAACAGCAAAAAAAATATCAGTTCTTCTTTGCCTATAAGTGTGCTGACAAAAGCCAGCTGTAAGCACAAATAGAGGAGGGGGCTGATTAAGTGACGAATAAAGAGAGGGAGGAAGTATAATGTAATAGCTATGGATGTTAGAAGGAGGAAGAGAGATAGAGAGAGTGCTTAATTAATGACTCTTTCTCTTTGTTGTTTTATAGTACAGTTTGTTTTGTTTTGTTTTTTATGTTGCTGTAATGTAGGACCCGGAGGGGGGAGGAGGGATGAATAAAGGAAGGATAAAGCGATAGTAAAACAAAATGTGTTTTGGTACCTGTAGGTAATAATTTTCTTTTATCACTTACTATTTCTTCCTCAATTTATAGAGTGTAGACCAGTGGAGTCTATCAAAGGTGCCAAGGAAACGTGTGGGTACAGTTGGGGATGTAAAACAGAGTTCAGCGGACAGGCCGGAAGTTAAAATTAGAGGCAAAGTAGAAGGGACTCTTAAATTCTTCTTCTTCATCATCATCATCATCCAGTTTTGATATTTAAGGTGCTGCAAGCGTCCCAAGCTCTAGGATGGACAACACTAGGCAATATCTCACGCCTGATCTCCAAGGGTCGTTGCAAGCAAGCAAATCACTTTGTATGCACTCAAGCCAGTTCTTCCATGTACCCTCGTGCGCGGTGTATTCATCTGTGTTATTGAGTTGAAGCAGGAGGTGGCACGTTGTACATGCCGAGATGCCGAGCGTGTAAGGTATCCAAAATCCCACCAATACCAAGCTTCTGATAGGATTCTTTCCTCTAGTTTTCTACCACATGTCCACTTGATCATGACACGTTGAAGCCGTAATTGTAGTAGAGACTCTTAAATTCATCATCATCATCATCAACTGGTTTTGGTATTTACGGTTCTGCGAGTGTACCGGACTCTGAGATGAGCAACACTAGGCAATATCTCACGCCCGCTCTCCATGCGGACCGATCCAAAGGGTTGTTGCAAGCAGTTAAATCACTTTGTATGCACTCAAGCCAGGTCCTCCACGTACCCTCATGCGTGTGTTATTGAGTTGATGTAGAAGGTGGCACATTGTACATGGTCAAACCACAATAGATGTCGAGCATGGAAGGCATGCAAAATCCCAACAATACCAAGCTTCTAATTTGCTACCACATGTCCACATGATCATGACACGTCAAAGCCGTAATTGTATTTTTTCTTTTAATGTAATACAAATTTTTAGCATAATTTGTGTAAGCAATCTACATTTGTCAATCGCTTCGCAATTAAAGAAAAAATTAAAAAATAGTTTATACCCACTTTTTGTTACGGTACCTGGGTATTTCAATTTCCATCTTTACCTAGTTTCTACCGATTTATGGCTAGTGCGAAGGAAAATATTTGAAATTCTGTAGATAAAAATATGTTGCTTAATATTTACATCAGCGAGTAAGTAACTACGGTGAAAATATTTACTTATTGTTTTTTTTGGCAGAAAACAATAGAAATTTTGTTTTAAGTAAAAATAATTCGCTTGGAACTAATATCGAATGCCCTTTGTGTTAACTTTGGCAGATTATAAAAAAAAGGTCACTTAGTTTTTAAAAAAATTATGTAATGTTTTTTTGTTATTATGTCATGTTAATTTTTTTTATTTATTTATAAAACATGTATCCAGTTAAAAAAAATCTTTTAAACTTATGTGACATTCGAACGTAGTTATTGACATTGTAAAAACTACTTCCTTAGTAATGTGTACTCTGCCTATTCCTTTTTTGTCAATCAATCACATGTTTCTATTTGCGTATGAACAGGCAAACTCTCAAAAACACCATAAATGTTTAATACTATATAGATTGATGTTTTGATAAAAAAAAAAGTCTTTTTAATATTTATTATATAGGTTAAGGGTGTCTAGAGTCTTATTTTTTTACCATCTCCAACTAGTTAAACATTCTCAACTCCAACTCCCCCACCTCTCATGTAAACGTACATTGCCTCGTCTTGATTTGTTTTTTGATTTTTTCTTTTTTCTTTCAGTATGAATTTTGGCGAGAGCAAACCCAGCGAGGGCAGCGGGACAACCGAGCAAAAGTATTCCATCCAAAAACTTTCGCTGTTTATTGATAAATTCCTTAAGGTGCTTGAAATTGACCTTGGACGATTACATCAACACCGTAGGAATATTGAAAAGGTAAACAAAACAAAAATAGGTTTCTCTCTTTTTGCAAAAAAACATTAATACACTCACCCCCTAACCAACTTTCTAACTGCTTCTTTTATTTATTTCTTTTTGGACGGTTACATGTAAATTCGGCATCTCAACCTGTATCTGACGTCACGCCAAATGTCACACCTTCCCAAACATAAATATATATTATTAAATTGGCTTTGTCTCAAAATAACATTTTTTTTCATTAAAAAATCCAAAACAATTTTTGCACTAAAGAATAATCCTATCGGCTGTTTATAAATCTGATGGTCAAAATGTAACAATATTTGGATGCGGATGTGTGAAAATAATGTTAAAACCGGTATTTTCCACATACGGCTAAAGTAGTGGAAAATTCCATTAAAAGTCAAATTAGAGTTAGGGCTACGTGTCTGGATATTGCGTCACAAACAGGAAGTCTCTAGTGACACGTAACAGATAAACTAATGAGATCTTTCTCTTTTTCTGGACTACAATTTGAGGGAACTGCTTCCATCCCCCTACTTTTGTGTACTTTATACTGGAGCAGAGAAATAAAAGCCCCAAAAGCGTTGTTCCTATTTATTTGCCTCCCCACGAGGACAGAGTTAGGCAAAGGGTCAGTTTTTAATGTGGGGAAAATCCAGCTTCCCATTCAGGGACACTTTGAATTGAAACAAAAGTAAAAATTGCCTCAGACTCGAAGGATTTCTCTGACACTGACCGAGGACAGAAAAGATGAAGTGTAGCATCAAAACAGATACTACACTTTGCTCCTAGCCAAAAGGCCAAGGAATACAAAATGCATTGTGAAACCCTGATGATTTTGTGCTGTCATTTTTTAATAACTGAAGACGACAACAACAGAAAAGGAAAGAAGAAAGAGAACAAACTGCTGCTATGTGTCATCTACGCAACGAGATTCCAACTGACAATTACGTGATGAGCTACTGTCTAGATAATCTGCTGACATTGAAGAATCGGTCACCTGCAGGCCTACAGAACGTCTGTAGTCTGCACACACTACACTAAACACCAACTGCTCAGTTGTTCACATGTCAACTTTTATCTCATTATGGGGGGGGGGGTGCAGGGATTGGTTGAGGTGGAACAAAAATTTGCAATGAGGTTCTCTATAAGCTTTTCGATTCTGCCAACAGATGATGGTCGCGATACAAGGTCGCATATTTTTCTTCTTTGAAAAACAAATACTTGTGAATTTTGTAACGTAAAAAAATGATAAAAACAAAACTTAATTGTTTTTCATCATCATCATCATCATCATGAGTTTAACATATGTTTAACATGCTGGGATGCATTGGACGACTTTTAGAAATTGACTTCTAAACTAACCTATCTCTGTCCAGGTCTTTATTTATCCCTCTTTTCCTCAGGTCCATTTTTAACACTTCGTCACATTTTTTTCTTGTCCTTCCCCTATCAACTGAACCTGCTACCTTAACTTTTCTACATCTACTAAACCCAGAACTCTCATCCATTCTTTTAACATGGCCACACCATCAAAGTTTACTCTTCTGCATGCATCTCCCTATACTGTCTAGATTTAATCTTCCTCTGAGGTCATCAGAACTAAGCATGCTTTTAAGACTTTTACACATGAATCATATCATTCGCATATCATTTCTCACCATGCAACGCATGTCCTCAACCTCACTCGCCAGATTTCGCTCCCATACATCATCGACAGTGCTAACGCTCTGCTGATTAAATACTATGCAAAATACATTTACCAGCAAGTTAACGCTTTTGCGGAGAATTAAGCCTGAAGATAATTATTTCCGGTTTTCTGAAAAGAATAATTTTATTTTTATGGAACTACTTTCTATAATAGCATTTCTTACACATGTCATTTTTGACCTGTGGGCCCCATTGACAACTACATGAATAGTCACTTATTATCTAACTTACTCCAAGTCTAGTACGAGATCAGGCTATTTCTCTTTTTAATAATTTTGTGTAAAAACAATTATTTGTCTTTGTCAAATTGAAAGAGTATATTTATATTTTGTATTAGCTGTCTCCACCCGGCGTTGCCTGGTTGTGTATTTACTTGCAATTCGTTTTGCTTTTCTTTTTCTTTTAAGCTATGCCGTGTTTTATTTATTTTTTTAAAATATTTTTTTTGTTCCAATCAAAGGGAAGTAACTCTGTATGGACGAATACAGACTTATGTCCCTATTTTTTTTAATATGACGACCATTTCAAAATAATTCCGACCTAGACAAAGTATTGTCTGGAAGGAATTAAATTGAATTACATTTTATTCCTTTTTAACAATATGCTGCAATAATCCACAAGAAAAACTTTTTATTCATTAGTTTTTCTTGTGGATCGTTGAAGCATGTTGTTAAGCAGAATAAAATGTAATTCAATTTAATTCTTCGAAAAAAATATTGACTTTGTAGGAATAAAGTTATTGATGACAGAGAAACAATAAAAAGACTGACTTTATTATTAGAAGAAATAAATTTTAAAAGTTGTGGGTTTTTTTTTTGTTAGAAGTAAATATAAAATGTTTTGCATTTTATAAAAAAAAATGTTAGAAGTTTGTTGTCATTAAAAAAATCTGTTCCTTTAAGCTGCTGTAATGACTGGGGTGCCAAATTTACGTATGGTTGCCCTCCTTTTTCTTTTTTTCTTCCACTGGACGTGTGATAAAATACCTCACATTTCTGGATGAGTTTGTGTAACGTATAAGGTTCGGTTACGTACGAAAAAGAAAGTAAAATAGTGGCCGCACCTGATTATATGCTGGCTGGTCTCGCAAGTAACGTGAAATTTTGTGACTCATATGCAAATTAGCTTGTGCCGCCGGTTTGGATAAAAAGCCTGTTTTCAGAGAATGGTGTGTGAGTTTGGACCGCAGCATGTGTACATACAGTACAGAGGTGTGACGATTTTAACTGTGAAAACCAAAACCACATGCCACTCACATCATATTGCGCTGTCAGACAAAAATAAGTGGAAATACCTAACTGAAGCCTCTAGTGACATCTTTATGTCCGTCATTCAAATGATTTCACAAGATATGAATTTGTTGGGTCGTTCACCTTTGATCTCTCGCGTAATAAAGGTAATTAATCGAAAAAGATGTTTGCTGTGCACCATAATGGGTCTGTTTCTGTGGGGAAGTCTTTTTTTTTCTTCTTGTGCTAGCCCTCTTGTCGGGTGGAGTCTGGTGAAGGATATTCTTCTATGAGGTGTTCTTGTTGAGTTCTTCATCGTTATGTAGACGAATCGTTTGGTTGAAACACATGAAAACATAAAAGATGGATATAGAACTTAATTTCTGGTGGCCGCATCTTGACAACTGGAATTACATTGTCTCGCATTTGACTCTCCTCCCCACTTTTCCCCTATTCCTATGATCTAATTATTCCTATGATCTAATTATTCCTATGATCTAATTATTCCTATGATCTTATTATTCCTATGATCTTATTATTCTGATATCAAAAAATCTTATCCCTACAAAGATTTGACCTTTGATGATTTAATTTCTCACACATCTCATCTTTGATCTGTGATCCCACTGACAGCTATTTCTGTTAGTGGTCATTGATTTTTATAATGTAACTCAAGTCTGGCATAAGATAAGGCTATACGGTAACAATTGGATTCATTATAGTTGGTGGTCACGATGAACGGTTGTTTCATTCTGCAACAATCAATGTTTTATGTCATGGCAGATGGTGGTTTAACGTCTAATTAATGATCTCTGTTGGTGGAAACAACACGCTCGCTGCTGGAACTTTGTTAAGTGGTATACTTTTCTCCAATGACACCGTATTTAATGTAACAACGTGTTTGTCGCTACATCTTTATCACATAGTAGACTGTTATCCGACAACACCGATTTCCCAATAACGATTATAAAACTGAATCATGCATAATCTCAAATTGTCTATATTAGGAGCTTCATCACAAAAACAGTCGGTCACGGTCACATCTGATCTTCGGATGTACGAAAAGTTGTCTGGGCTAACTACAAAGTAAATTAAATCACAGTTCGGGAGCTTTGGAAAGTGTCTAGCATCTGCACTTGTACACCTTCAACATAAACACTCCCTAACCACCTGACTAGCAGCAAAATCCTACCCCTTCACTGTAGAGGTGCCTAGATGCTGGAAAATTTTCTATTATAATGACTTCTTTTTTCGGATTGCTTGTCTTTGAAAATCCCTCCCTGCTCCCTGTTTCTCCAACCGTATGAACATGCAGAAATTTAAATGTAATGTGAACAAACAACTCGCTGCCCAACTCCCTACCCAGGTTGTCCTCTTATAAATCTGGCCGCTATCACAGTAACCTCTTATGCTTCAGTGGCAATATGCCTTGTTTAGTGTGAACAAAAGTTTTCCTTTTTTTTTTTTAATTGTTAAGTTTTACTTTTATTCTTTCTGTAATTAACTGAAATTAGGACGCTGGGTGACCTTGCTGTTTTTTTAATGTCAGGTAGTTCTTCTTGAGCAGTGAGATTGTTTAATATGCTGTTTCTTGTCTTTGATTTCAGTATGCCCGCCTTGATGACTTGTACAGCTTGAATAAGGAACAAGTGAACGCAGGCCGTACAGTGCAACAGATAAAAGCCAACATCCGTGAGCTGGAGAAAGCCCGTGGACGAATAATTGATGAAGACTTGCCGAAGTTTGATGATAAACTCAAGCACGTGAAAGCGAAAGCCCTTGTGGCAATAACCGAGTACATCGAGGATGATCGTACTGCTGAAGACGATGAATCTGATGGTAAGAAATTCTCTATTTCTGAATTTTTTGAGATGAGGATTGATAATTTGTATAATTTTGGTTATTCGGACTACATTTCTCATCTTGAGTGTTATCATCACAACGTTTCGGCCGCTGTAACCTCTAGCCTTCTTCAGGTGTATCTCTTTGAACTCGGGAATATTTCTGTCGAACTCGGGAATCTGAACGGAATTTCAAACGGAACCCTTTATTTAATCCACGGGGGTAGCATGCTCTTGTTCCGTCAGCCATGACTGGGAGAAGTCTTCAGTAATTCGTAATTCTTCGTATCGCCCGCACCGAGGATTGAACCATCAACCTTTAGATGACTATCATTTAGAACTGAATTTAACTTATTACTATATCCACTGCGTCACAGGGGAAACGGGAAACCATCTATCCTTATGGGACGAAATAAACATTATGGATAGAGAAGAACGATGAAGAGTAAGACGACTCAAAGAAGCAGCGCATGTGTCGGGCAATAATGACTTGCTAAGCAAACCTAGTATAGAATTTAATACAATATGGGAACCATTAATCATAAATAATAGATAAGGTTATTATATATATATATATATATATATATATATATATATATATATATATATATAGAGAGAGAGAGAGAGAAATTTATATATACACACACAGTGATATGTAGTAATAAAAGTACTGATATATAGTCATAACTAGTAAGACTACACATAGAAAAAACAAGAATAGGTTTAAAGCTACCAAAATTCATACTAGAACTGTCCGCAAGGACCTGTGGCGCAGTAGATATAGTACTAAGTTAAATTCAGTTCTACCACGTGATTCACACTATGGCCGGTGTCGAGATCAAGCACCAGATTCAGACATAGACAACAAGTGGACGATCACGGCTTATGCAGTGAATTCACACAAATGCAGGTTCACACAGCTAGTGTTTAAAAAGGCCACTTATCAAGTTGACTTTATTGGGTAAAATAATAAATTGTTTCCACATTATATGAAATAGCAGTGAAGCTGACAATTCAAACTTTGATTCTGACTAGCCAATTTTCTTTTGTTATTGTTGTACCATGTTATTGGCAAATATAATAAGGTACTTTGCTACAATTTCTCTCAAGTCGTAGAAATAAAAACCTGCCACTTAAATAACTAGCGCTTCTTTACTATACAATCACAGTACCATGAAAAATGTGTTTTTTTTTTTTTATTGTCCAACTTTTGGTGCAGGTACTTCATTACAGAAAAAATAAAACATTTTTACTTGTTTTAAACTTGAGTTGTGATTTCGTCTGGAAGGAAAATCATTTTGTTATCCCAGTGACCAAGACCACATGATTGACACTACAGCCAGTGTTAAAATAAAATATCAAATTCGAACGAAAAAAACAGGCAGACGATTAGGGCCTGTGCAGTAAACGTACGCAAATACAATTTCCCATGAAGAATATTAATTGCTTTTGAATAAATTTTGAATTAAATCTTTATTTTAAGACAGTACACAAAACTTCCGTCACTTTTTCCAGACGTTATTTCTTTAAACAAAAAAAGTATTTTTTTAATTAATTATTTCAAGACAATGCACAAAATTTTCTTCACTTTTTCCAGACGTTATTTCTTTAAAAAAAAAAGTAATTTTTAATTAATTATTTTAAGACAATGCACAAAATTTTCCTCACTTTTTCCAGACGTTATTTCTTTAAAAAAAAAGTATTTTTTAATTAATTATTTTAAGACAGTACACAAAATTTCCGTCATTTTTTCCAGACGTTATTTCTTTAAAAAAAAAAGTATTTTTTAATTAATTATTTTAAGACAGTACACAAAATTTTCCTCACTTTTTCCAGACGTTATTTCTTTCAAAGAAAAGTATTTTTTAATTAATTATTTTAACACAGTACACAAAATTTATGTCATTTTTTCCAGACGTTATTTCTTTAAACAAAAAAGGTATTTTTTAATTAATTATTTTAAGACAGTACACAAAATTCTCCTCACTTTTTCCAGACGGTATTTTTTAAAAAAAAAGTATTTTTTAATTAATTATTTTAAGACAGTACACAAAATTTCCGTCACTTTTTCCAGACGTTATTTCTTTTTAAAAAAAAAGTATTTTTTAATTATTTTAAGACAGTACACAAAATTTTCCTCACTTTTTCCAGACGTTATTTCTTAAAAAAAAAAGTATTTTTTAATTAATTATTTTAAGACAGTACACAGAATTTTCCTCACTTTTTCCAGACATTATTTCTTTAAAAAAAAAATATTTTTTAATTAATTATTTTAAGACAATGCACAAAATTCTCCTCACTTTTTCCAGACGTTATTTCTTTTAAAAAAAAGTATTTTTTAATTAATTTGTAACAGTTGATGTCTGTGATAACATGTTGCCGTCCAACTTTCCACACCAACGCCGACAGAGTGATGAAAGTGATTACATGTGTGACAAACTTGTCCCCCACAGTCTGCCAGTTCAGTTGGAACGTGGCAGTTACATACCTCAGCTGCAGGTCTATAACGTTCCCGAACATTCAGAGGCTGCTGAATCATGGCAAAACTTGAAAGAGGTAAGCGGACAAAACTTTTTCTTCTACTTCGTCCATGAATTTACAAAATAAAATATTCTTCCTCCTCTTCCTTTCTTCGTGGGTAGAGAAGCAACTAGTGCGATCAGAGCTTTATAAAATGGCATGCCTAATTCAACAAGAAAGTGGTAGTTGCTTTTATCTGGATCCCACGTGTAGACATCTTGAAATTTATTCTGTTTTGCTGATGTGGAGAAAGTATATTTGGATGGCGAGGCTGTTGAGATAGACAGGAAGGTTTGTTACGTTGGTGATACGATTGAAGTGTAGAGAGGAGTTGATTCTATTGTGATTGCAAATGTTAGGAGTGGATGAAGTAAGTCCAGGGAACTTCTGCCATTATTAACCAGCAGAGCGTGACCACTGTTGACCAAGAGAAGAGTCTATCAGTCATGTGTACGAAGTGGGATGATGTATGGAAGTGAAACCTTGCAAGTGAAGGTTGAAGATATCTGTTGCATGGATAGAAATGATTTGAGAATGATATGATGGATGTGCAATATGAGTCTTAAAGACAGACTTAGATCTGATGACCTCAGAGGAATATTAAATCTGAACAGTATATGGAGATGTTTGCAGAACAGTAGACTTGGTTTGGTCGCATTGAAAGAATGGATGATAAATTGTGGGTTAGTATGTGTAGAACCGTTGAGGTAGCAGGGAACGGCCAAAATAAGGATGAACTTGATAGAGAGATCTGGAAGTCAATTTCTAAAAGCCGTCCAATACATGCCAACATGTAAAACAGAAGTCAAACCAAATATGATGATTTTGATTAGCAAATGTAAGCAAAAAAGATATATCGAATACGTAGTATATATCCACCCATTTTTTTATTTATATCTTAATAGGTTTTATTCAATTTATCATTATTTAAACTGGAAACAGGAATGGATAGCTGTCCAACACATGCCAGCATATAAAACAGACGTTTAACTGAACATGATGATGATGCTGGAAGATGGTTCAAACTCACACGATATTTTATTTATCTGTTCCATAATTTCCCAAGCCAGAATAGATTTCTACGAACTTCCATAATTCCATTCTAGGTTGGTCACAATCGCAGAGTCTCCGTACAATACCACTGTCTTAAACCAACTGCTATAACTAATTAAAACAAGTTTTCTCTCCCTTAACATGTGATCCTGTCCAACCAATCAGAGTCTCATGGGAAGATGTTACACACATAACGATCACTTAGGGCAACGTCATGTCCATTATGACGTCATCACGCAACATCTAAATCTTGATGAAGAAAACAAAACAGGAGAACAGTTTTTAATTTCCGGCGTTTTTTTAAATAACTAACCGCCCAAATTCGGCATCAATTAACGGCTTAATTAATGGTTAATTAATTATTTAAAAGTAGTTTTAACAGTTTTTGAGATAACACAATGTATTAATTATAACAATTTAAATCTTTTTCAATTTAAATTGTTATAATTAATGTATTGTGTTATCTCAAAAACTGTTAGAATTATAACATAAATTCAGTTTCAAGTATTTTCTCATGTTTTTTATCTAAAAAGTATTTTGGCAAACCAGAAGAATCCCCGACTCAAAATCTGCAGCAAACGGTGTCCAGTCAGATTCAGTTCCTGATATTAAACTTCATCCGTAATATAACTTCAGGCGAAAGTTTTAGTTCCCCAAATTTATTAATTTATTTATTAAATTGTTAGGTAAAAGTACAGAATAGTAAACAAAGCCCCTTCCTCTTGTCCATGTTAAGAATGGCTTTCTAAATAATAACGTTATTATTTCAGCACAGTCAGTAAACTGCAGAAGATTTTTTAGAAAGCTATTCTTAACATGAGAGAGGTAGAGGGCTTTGTTAACTATTCTTGTATACTCCTCATGTGTCAGAAGTGTGCTGTTGTATGGCTCAGAAACTTGGGCTGTCTCTGCTGGCATACTAAGGAAGCTGCACCGTAATGACAGGGCAATGGTCAGATGGGTCTGTTTGGTGAGGCCTGAACAGAACGTTTCTTTTGAATCCCTGCTCTCACAGGTTGACTTGAAAAGCCTTGCGGACATCATGCGGAAGAACAGACTGCGTTGGTTGGGTCACATTGAGCGTAGCGATGGCTGGATTGCTAAAGTCCGACAGTTGAATGTGCCAGCAGAGAACATCACCACTGGCAGACCCAAGTTGACTTGGGAGGACGTAGTCAAACGTGATAGGAAGGCCATGGGTATGGATTCCATCAAGCCTTGCCAAAGACAGGAGTGGAGAGGAAGACTTAGATTTCGAGACTAGACAATCAGGCCCCACCCTCATTAGAGGATTAATTGTGGCCTGATTCAACAAATAAACCGGTTGATGATGATGATGATTCTGTACTTTCACTTAACAATTTAATAAATAAAGATTAGTACAAAACTTGGCAAACCACAAGAGTAAGCGACCCAAAAGAGGAAGACTTTAATATCAGGAACTGAATCTGATCGGACACCGTTTGCTGCAGACTTTGAGTCTGGTTTGCCAGTATTTTTAATTTTGTTCCATGATAATCGAATTGTTTTGGGAAAAAAAAATGATCACCTATTTTGTTTTTTTTATTTGCTAGTAGTGATGACGTCATAGTTTTAATAAATGCTTTTATGTTTTGTTGATATTTTAAGGATTCTTTTTGTGGTTTTGCAAATTATTTTAGGGGGGAAAAAGAATTCCAATTGCATTTTACATGTTTATTTTTTTGTAAGAATAATTGTAATTCTTTTTTTTTTTTACAGAATCTAGTGGACCTTAATCATATGGTGTATGAATTCTCATCCTTAGTTGAGGTAAGTCAACATTCTTAGTTCACACGTCCTCTCATTCTCCACTCTGTGATAAAGAGCCATGTGTATTCATTTGTAAATATATCCGTCCCATCACACAAAAGTTAACCAGTATAAAACTGCCCGACAAATCAGGTAAGGGAGAATGTAAATCTATTTCCATAACGTTTCTTTTTTTTTTTTTTTTTTTTTTTTTTTTTTTGCTTTTTATACCGATTTATACGTTTTTTTTTCTCTTTCCTCTTTTTTTTGGATTTTGTGACGTATTCTTTCTTTCTTATTTCTTTATGTGAGCGACAGTTGTTCTCTTTCATTTCTAAAACGTCTTTGATGTTTTTAATATCCAGTGTCTTTTCTTAATGACTAGCCTCCCCTCCCACCTCCCATCTGGCATCAATTTTTTTAATATCTACCTCCCCACCCCCCATCTCCCAATAATCAAAGGAAGCAATAAAAAAATTTTTTTTTTTAAATTTAAAAAAAAAAAAAAAAAGCAAAGGCTGGTGGGATTTTTTTTCTTTTTTTTTTTTTTTTTCGATCATCAGAAATGACAAATTTTTGTTATTTTTCAACCTGCGATAGTTCAGTCCTATCCTATTGAAATAAAAAATAACAAACATTAGAAATATTTACATCGTAAAGCTAATAGCAAGTCAGACAACCCTGCCATCTGAAATGAATTCGGAAATAAATCCTCACTCTAAATAAAAAGTCAACGATGGTTTATTTTTCTTTAGGTCATCAGAAATGATAATAATTTATATATTAAAAATCAAATTACCGACTTAATTCTATTATTTTTATATAAATATTAGTGCGAACAATGGCGAAACATAATTTTTACATATTTTCTTTATCTGCTGTGAAAAGAATGATGATGATGATGATGATGATGATGATGATGATCTCTAAATATGAATAGTTAGATATGTTTATATATTTTTATGTGCAGGATTCACTTCTAAACTAATTAACTGATCATTATGAATTTTGTAACATAGCTGCTTGGTGTAAGGGTGCGTAATGTGGGCTTTATTTAGTATGATTCAGTTTTACACAAAAGGGACAAAGAGGAGGTGAAAACCCTTCATGAAAATTCAGATACTTCAGATTTTTGTGAAATTTTCACAATAGTTTTAGACTTCAATTAATAAATATTTCCCAAATTTTTTGGAATATTATGAAGGGATTTTCGAGAGTATAATATAGGCACAACCTTCAATTTTAAAATTAAAATATTTTAGATTTTCATTGAATTTGATTCATAGTCATTAGACACCAATTCAGTAAGATTCCCTGAATTTCAATTTCTTCTTAAGCCACCTTAAGCCTTTAAATTTTAGACACTTTTTAGAGTTAAAATCATGTAATGGACTTTGATCAAAATTTGAATAAGTGTTCTAAATATAACGTTTAGTAGCATTATATCTTGGTTTTAATCTTACTAAGGGGACATAAAAGTGGTGCAACACTTCTGTTCAGATAATTTATTTTACCTGTCCTTAGACGGGTATTTTTCTAGCATATTAACAAAATTATAAGACTACTTCATGTGTCTCTGTTTTTCTTGCAACGTGACTGAATGCTTTTTTAAAAATTATTTTCTATTAATCTATTATTGAAATCAAGAATGCAATAGCGTAAAATTTAAGTTTAAAAATCCTATTTTAAAAAATAATTTAATTAAAGAATTAAATCCACCTGAATGCATTTCGGTTTCTTTGTAAACAAGTCAGCCATTTTAATCTTTTTTTTTTTATTGCTCAAAAAAAAAATAATACTTTGTGACCCTTCGAAATTGTAAAGGAATTTGGAAGCATTTTAACTCTGTAAAATCTTTAGCAAATCCTCGTGTATTAAAATATTGAATGATTTTGAAGTAATTTAATTCCAATAATCTTTAAAATGGACATTAAAACAATATTTCTACCTTAACAAAATTAGTTATAGTTTTATAACAATTTGGTTATTACATACAATAATTTAATGACCAAACGATACCATAATAATTAAATTTAACGTTGAAAATGATATATTTTTTAAATAATAATTAGGTAAATTAAATATGCATGTTTTTTTTTGGGGGGGGGGGGTTATAACTTCCGTTTGTAGATTTTTATTAAAAAGGGGGGTATTAAATATTTATTTACAAGCATAATAAAAATTATTTTATTTTTTTAAATTTTACTATTTATCATTTTTTTTTCTTTTTGTTAATTACCTTAATAAAATGCCCTTTTGCAAACCAATATGCAAGTATCAGAAAGTTTCATCAGATGTCCTGCTGCACAATCCCAACTTTACCTTTCCTGAACAAGTATTGCCTATATTCACTGGTAAGAAAAGTCCAGAACGACCAAAAACCATACCAGTGTAAACAAAGACAGGCTGATATTGTTTCAAGTTTTCCTTCTCCTAGATTAGTTGTTGAACCAAAGCTTGAAAGAGTCTAGTCTACCCTACTATTTAAACTATTTAACCCATAGTTGGAGAGAAGATATATGGATTCATAATTTTCCCAAGTGTATTAGTGAAAGTTATGCAGTGGCTCCAACAAAACTCAAAACAATGCCACTTCCATTAATAATAATAATGTATCTAGTAATAGCCATAACCGCTACCTTCTCTATAAATTTAATAAGTGTTACAGCTCTCTCTATTTCCCTGTCATTTTCTCTCTCTCTCTCTCTGTATGCTTTCTTTTGTATCTCTATTACTCTTAAACCTCATTTTTTTTATAAACTAAGATTAAAATGTTGATCTTTGTCGTTATTTTTTTTTCCTTCAGCAACAACAAGAAAAATTGGATAACATTGAAGAAAATCTTGAAAGAGCTCATGGAGACGTTCAAAGTGGAGTCAAAAATCTTTCAAAGGTTTGCAATTATTTTGATCCTTTCTCTGATAAAAAAAATCTGTTAATTTCCCTCTTTTTGTGGATAACTTTCTTTCTTTTTTTTTCTTTCTTTTTTTTTGCTACCTTAGCAATCTCGTGGGGAATGATCTTGTTTCTTCTCTACAGCCCCTTTCTCACAGAAGAGAGTTTGTTAGCCTTTCTTTAGTAGTGATTGCAGGGGAAGATAACTCATAGTTTATTTATTCAAGTAGTAGTGATCGCAGAGAGAGACAACTCGTGCATTACTTATTCAAGTAGTAGTAGTGATTTTTTTTTTTTCTTTGATTTTTTTTTTTGCTGTTTAGTTTTGTTTTTTCATGGACGAGATGACTAATTTTATGCATTTGCAATCAAGATTGAGGAGAAAAGCAGAACAAATAAATGATGGTGGTGAGGGATGTCAACAATTCTCTTTCATCTGCAAATCACAAATGTGAGAGTTGGTTGGTTGTTTGCTTTGGTTTACGGCATATCAACCCTTTTCGAGTTATACTATGCTGAATTCAGTCATTTTTGTAAAAGATTTTATGCTGAAAATTCTTAATATCTTCAAATATTTATTCATGCTGAAAGTGTATGTTTTGTATATGTGCGATTTGTTGATTAATTTGTTTTGTAGGCGCATAGTTTATCGATAAATAGTCTGTAAACAGTAGATTCTATTTAACCCACGGCCGTGATAGGTACTACCACTCAAGGTTAAAGTAGATCTGAGAGTAATGGAAACTAAGAGGTAATTCCACACTCCCCCAAAGCTTCCAAATTAGGGGCCTCACAGCAAGGTTGCAGTTTTGTGTCATATCCAGGGCAGTTGGAGGTAGAGAGAGCTTAAGTAGTTGATAGGGTTTGGAAATAGGGTAGGTAGAAATAAAAAGGTTTAAAGGGCTGATAAAAATGGATTTCAGGGTAGGGTGGGGTGGGGAGAGAATTACGTATATTTTCTCGTAGATGTTCAGGGTTTACTACTACTTTTGCTGCCGCTTGTTTTGTTATGCTGAGTGAAAGACTGTTATACGCCCTCCAGCAATCGGATACTATCGTGGTCCCAGGTACTGCTTGATTATTGGAAGAGTTAGGGTTTCGGCATTCCTGTTAGGCACTGTCACCAGGAAACTCCTCCTTCTCTGCGGGGTCGTATCCCCCCCCCCCCCCCCCCCGAAGACCCAGAGCGGTTGGACAACACGGCCAGCATTGTTTTTTTGTGTTTTTCCGGCGGTTGAATAGAGACTCGTCTATTTCCACCGTATGCCCTGGGCCTCCGAGTCGTTGAGGGTTGCGCGACAGACATTTTTTTTTGTCCAGTTTTGTTTACAGCCTCGTTTTCGACTCGGCAGGTCTCGGACGCTTCCGCGAGCTGTCGGATAGCTGCTGCCAAGCAGTCACGAAAATTAGGCGCAAACCCTGGAGTAGTACCCAAATAAGAAGTGATCCATACTTTCCATGGCCCTCAAATTGGGGCCTCAGAATTAGATGCAATTTAAGGTCATACCCAGGACCATAAACAAGTGAGGTAGAAAATTCTCAGCTTATATGACCCCCAAAAATGTTACCACTCGGTTTTATTCAGTTATTACTTCCAGTTGCAGAAACAGGTTTGATTATGCAAAATTGAAATATAGTTAAATGCATTGATATCAGCTATCGTACAAGACAAGACTGGATAAAAAAAAGTTCACCCCAGTTGAGAAATGAACTGATTTTTGGTTGAGTAATTATCATGCCAGATATAAAGAATGTTTAGTAAAGGTAGAATATGATAACAGTAGTGACACAGCAAATTTAAGCATAACAGACTAATCAAAATTCTATTTCGCACTCAAGCCTGACAGGCCAATGAAAATAATATTTCAGAGTTAAGCATGGCAGCATTTTCATTGGTCTATCACGCTTCAGTTTGAAACATTTTCATTGGTCTATCATGCTTCAGTTTGAAACAACATTTTCATTGGTCTATCACGCTTCAGTTTGAAACATTTTCATTGGTCTATCATGCTTCAGTTTGAAACATTTTCATTGGTCTATCATGCTTCAGTTTGAAACAACATTTTCATTGGTCTATTCCAGACTAAAGAGTGAGGAACAGACAGACTGAGCCTCTTATAGAGATACTTGGACACATCTAAAATAAGATGCATTCTTTCACGCTTGTGTCGCTATGAAAATTCTATTTCAAACTGAAGCGTGACTAACAGACAGATCTGCTTATAGATACGCTTTGACTCATCTAAAAAGAAATAAGAGAACAATGGCAAATATTTATCAAGTAGTTTTTTTTTGTCATAACTGGGTCACCATTTATCAGGGCCAAGAGCCACTCAAGGCTGAAGGTTAATGGAATGGAATGAAATCATTGTCAGCCAAAATTGTTCAATGCAATGAACTAAGTTTGATGACTTATAGAACGGTTCCCAACAAGTACTTGTTGATATTAGATTTGAAAACAACTATGTTATAGTCTGAATGGAAGCAATCATGCAGTAATTTGTTCTACAGATGGTGAGCCCTCACAAAGAAACTCTATTCATGAAAATTCTGCCTGACGCTATGTATATTAAGGAAGAAGGGAAAGTTCTTTTCCGTTGTTATAATAAGATAAGTTCTTGCTGTGAACGTCTTACACTAGATTTTGGAGTCGATTTTGGACTCTGCCAAGACCACCTGGAAATACCTGCCATTTTGGTCATCTTGGCTGTTCCAGAAATCCTAAATTGAAATATTAGTTGAGTTGGCTAAAATGGTAAACGTTTTGGGCAATGAGGGCAGAGTTAGACATAAGGTCAGTTTTTAATGTGGGGGAAAATCCAGGTCCACAAGAAGAGGCACTCTGGATTTGAGGAAGAAAAAAAAATAATTACCTCAGTCTAGAAGGATTTCTCCTTTACTGACTGAAGATTAAAAACAATAAAGTGTAGTATCAGAACAGATAATACACTTTGCTCCTAGAGAGGTAAGCAACATTTTCTTTATTATTGGAACTCCTTAATAATGAAAGTATTGGCTCTGAATTCTTAAATGTTGAATTTTGTTTTCTTTTTTCTTGTTTTAGGGAGCCAAGTTAAAAACAGCAATGATCCCTCTTGCTGGGGCCTTAGTTGGTGGTATAGTAGGCGGACCCCTTGGATTTGTGGCCGGTGCGAAACTTGGAGGAGTGGCAGCTGCTGTGGGAGGAGGATTCATAGGTTAGTTGGATCAGATTTACATTTTTTAAATTTATTTTATTAATGTAATGAAGGTGAGGGTGAACGGCCCCGTAAAAGAACGTGTGTCTCTTGTGTCATTCATTGGAGAAAACAAAATGATTCGAATAAAAATTTGATAAACTACAATGTTTATTAATCATCAAATAGTTCAAACAAAGAATATACAGATAAAATTTTAATCTTTTCCTCAATCCATGGATTTTGAAAACTATACATTTTTCATATATGATTTTCCTATATATCTGCTCTATCTTGTATATTGAGCATTTACTTATCAAGATAAGATTAATTCAAGATAAGATTTACCTTTATCTTTCCTTTTTTATATCGAATAGGCTATATTGCCGGTCCCGGCAAAATAACGATTCCTGCGTTATTTTGCCGTGACCGGCAATATAACGATTCCTGCGTTATTTTGCCGGTTCATGTATATTTAACTAAATTGTTAAACATACAGTGACGCCCGGCACAATAATGAGTCTTACGGTATTTTGCCGGCTCGTGTTTATTTAACTATAAATTACTTTTTTTATTATTATTTAAATTATTTTTTTTGTTTTATTTAAAACTTTATCAAACGAAATTTTATTTATAATTTGAAACTTTGCCTGATTGTTTTTTTGTTTTTTTTTATTTAAAACTTTGCCTGATTGATTTTTTTTGTTTGTTTTTAATTAATCTTTGCCTGATTGATTTTTTGTATAATTTAAAACTTTATTAAGCGACAATATATTTTAAAATAACGATAAAATTAATTTTTACTTCCGGTTGATTTGATTAGGAGTGAACTCTTCAAAATTACGACTTATTTTATGATTTCATTGAAAGAACATTTTAAAATAGAAACTGTTTAAATCCAGTGATTTTCTGTATATTTTAACATTATCGAAGTTTTTCTTCATAAAGAAAATCAGAATTTTACATTAAAATCTTTCCTTTGTAAAGCACATTTTTAACAAGTAAATGTTACGAAAGGCAACATAAATTATTCTTCTACCTGTATAAGTTTATTTGATTATTTATTTTTATAAAAAAAAAATCATTTATCAAAATAAATAATAAAATAAACAAATAAACTTATACAGGTAGGTAGAATAATAATTTATGTTGCCTTTGGTAACATTTATTTGTTGCTTATTTTTTCTTTATATATAACTTATATATAACTTAAGGAAAATTTCAATTACTTAAATCGAGAGCAGACTTAGTAATGTTGGGAAAATTCATCAACATTAATTCTATTATGAAAAGTAAGCAGATATTTCTTTAACCGACACAATAGGGCAGGTCGATTTTTTTTTTATCTCTTTAATCGACACAACTGATGATGAAAACAAATTGTTTTTAAATATTTGCTCTTATTTATTTAATTACCTTTTCTTTCGCAAGGCCATAACAATTAGGTTTTTTAAAAAAATGAACCGGCATAATAACAATCCCTTTACATTAGTAAATAATTATTGTGCCGGGCATCACTGTATGTTTAACAATTTAGTTAAATATACATGAACCGGCAAAATAACGCAGGAATCGTTATTTTGCCAGGACCGGCAATATAGCCTCTTCCTTTTTATATATATATATATATATATATATATATATATATATATTATACATGCATCGTTAAAGACCACAGAGTTTTCTCTCTTCGCTATCTTTCTTGTTAATTTCTCGACGCGGCGAGCGATTTGTCGGTTTTCTGGTGTTAATTGGTGGAGTATGGCACCTAACGTTGTATCATGGGCCATTCCTCTAGCGCTTTCGGTCTCTCGACCGTCTTCAGGAGGCTGTGTCTTATTGTTACTAAGAGCCGTATTTATAGTTTTATTATTAGCCCATGATACGTTAGGTGCCATACTCCACCAATTAACACCAGAAAAACGACGAATCGCTCGCCGCGTCGAGAAATTAACAAGAAAGATAGCGAAGAGAGAAAACTCTGTGGTCTTTAACGACGCGTGTATAATGACTTGCTGCCGAAATATTCATATATATATATATATATATATATTGCTTTTTCGTCTAGTTTATAATTGCTGTGCATTTGGTTTTTATGATATATGCGAAAAGTGTCATCTTTTTTATGGGTTTTTAGTTTTTGGTGTATAGAGTTTATATAGTTTGATTTGTTGATCAACGATTTTATTTGGGAAATTGTTGTTGATTAAGGTTTGTTTTATGGGGATTGATATAGCTTTTGAACCAGACAAAACTGACTTTTGCTGACGCCGAAATATGTAAAGAGCCGGTAAAAGCTAAATCAAAACGATCCGGTGTCGAAATCAAAACGAGACTGATTTTCAACATGAGAAAAATAATGAAAGAAAAATAATGAAAGAAAAATAATGAAAGAAAAATACTCACCGTATGTTTTTTTTTAATGACAATTAATTATTTTCTGACAAAGAAAATCAATGAATTTT
This sequence comes from Sepiola atlantica, assembly GCA_963556195.1. Lineage (NCBI taxonomy): Eukaryota > Metazoa > Mollusca > Cephalopoda > Sepiida > Sepiolidae > Sepiola > Sepiola atlantica. The sequence goes on along the minus strand of OY744529.1, from coordinate 89,825,362 downwards.
TAAAAGAAAGTTGTTTTTTTTTTCAATAAATTGTGTTGTTTTTTTAACATAATCAATGCAATAATGATTTTTACAGATTTTTTTGCCATTTTTTTGGCACAGGTACAGCTTTTGAAATGGACAAAAATCTACTAGGTTAGGGTTAGTTTGGGGTTAGGGTAAAATAAGCAGTGTGGGGAACATGAAGGGGGCTTACCTGCGAAACGTCCTCGTGTTTGTCTGTCCTGTGCGCTGCGGATGAAGGAAAAGAATTCAACATGGCGTCCGTGAACCTTTATTACGTACGGTTCACGCGGAGTCTCGCGAAGTCACATTGCACGCATGCAAATTAGATGTGCCTCAGTATAATAAAAGCGGGTCTCTTACCGTCTGGAAGGAAACGGTGCGAAGTAAGTGCACGTGTGACGAACGTAGAGATCTGCTTTGGAAGCTGACAGAGGACTTTGTGATCTATGGACAGAGTGATTTGCGTTTCTTTGGACCTTCGTTTTTTACTCCAGAGTGATTTGTGTTTTGTTGGACCTTCGTTATTACTTCAAGCTATTTCGGCTATGGACAAATTCGTCGACTTGAGATTAATACCCGAGTTCGACGGCTCCCACTCCAGACCCTCTGTAGTTGAGTGGTGGGAGAAAGCCGAGCGCGTCTGCAAACTTTGCAAGATAAAGGATCCTGCACTGGTCATCCTGCTGAGGCTGACCAAAGGAGCATATTCGGTGTATCAGCAGCACGGAGACGAACCAGGCCTGGAGGAAGTTAGGCAGGCGCTATACGCAGCCTTTGCTGTGAACCCTTTCGTCGCATGGAGGCAGTTCACCGAACGGCGGCTTGGGCTAGATGAGACTGTGGACGTCTACCTGGCCGATTTGAGGAGGCTAGCCGCGCCGTTCGGTGGAACAAGCGAGCGAATACTGGGATGCGCTTTTTTGACTGGACTCCCAGACAGCGCCAGCAGACTGCTACGAGCATCGTCCAGACTCAGTGAGATTGGGCTTGACGAGTTGTTGGCCAGAGCCCGAAACATTTTGAAAGAGGACACAGAGCCGGTTTCGGCAACTGCGGAAGCGTCTTCACCACCAACAGAAGACGTGAGATACTACAAATGTGGCGGGCTGAACCATTTTTCAAAAGACTGCCGAAGCCGAAGCGGTGCAATGGACACGCCCGATCGAGGAACGTTAAAACGCGTGCGTTGCTACCAGCTGGGTCACGTGGCAAGAGGTTGTCTGGAAAACGGGCAAGGGGAGTAAGCTATAGCGCCAGTCTTCTCTCCAGATCGTCGCCAAATAAGGTGCTACCCGCAGTGAGCGTACGCGTAAACGGGCGTGAGCGCTTCGAGCTCGTAGACACCGGGTGCACGCAGACCCTCGTGCGCAAAGCATGCTGTGACGCATGGGATGAGGAAAGGGTCCCGGTATTGACGGTTGGCGGTGGCTCGATTGCTTCTTGTGGCGTTAGCATCATTCGCGCAGGTGTCGGCGATGTGCCCACAGTAACCGTACGAGCCTTGGTTGTAAAGGTGACCTGCTCGGTTATGACCTGCTCCTGGGAATGGACGTCATCAAGGAATTGGGTGGTGTACGCATTGATTGATTTTTCGCAAAAGCGGGCCTTGCTCTGAATGCAGCCATGAAGCTGGAACAGCCTGATTTTTGTGCGGAATTCGACCAGCACACAAAGTCCTGGACAGCCTCCTGGAAGTGGTCGGAGGAGCAGCCACCCGAGAAATTATGCAATAAGGTGCCAGAATACAAAATTCCCCCAGGAGCTCGTGCAGAATACGACAAGGAACTACAAACTTGGATTAGTAATGGATGGCTAGTTCCTTATTCAGAGAAGGAATTGGGTCCCCCAAAGTGCCTGATCCCGTTAATGGCGGTTATCCAACAGAATAAGTAGAAGGTGAGGCCGGTGCTCGACTATCGGGAATTGAATGAGCACGTGGACCCTTTTACAGCTCGCGCGGACGTATGCACTGAAAAGTTGAGAGAATGGCAGCAAGCGGGATCTAATGTATCTGTACTGGATCTTCACAAAGCATACCTTCAAGTGCGTTTACACAGATAACTATGGCCCTATCAAACGGTGCTCATCAAGGGGAAAAGGTATTGCCTAACCCGCATGGGATTTGGACTCAATGTGGCGCCATCAATTATGCAAATGATTGTTGACGCCATTCTGACTAAGGATGAGCGCATTCAGCGGGCAATATCTGCATATATTGATGACATGTACGTGGACGAGGAAATTGTATCTGCGGCGCACGTGAGGGAGCATCTCTACAACTTTGGCCTTCTCAGCAAGGAACCGGAAAGGCTACGGGATGGCGCACGGGTACTTGGTTTTTTTAACATAATCAATGCAATAATGATTTTTACAGATTTTTTTGCCATTTTTTTGGCACAGGTACAGCTTTTGAAACGGACAAAAATCTACTAGGTTAGGGTTAGTTTGGGGTTAGGGTAAAAAAAGCAGTGTGGGAACGTGAAGGGGGCTTACCTGCGAAACGTGCTCGTGTTTGTCTGTCCTGTGCGCTGCGGATGAAGGAAAAGAATTCAACATGGCGTCCGTGAACCTTTATTACGTACGGTTCACGCGGAGTCTCGCGAAGTCACATTGCACGCATGCAAATTAGGTGTGCCTCAGTATAATAAAAGCGGGTCTCTTACCGTCTGGAAGGAAACGGTGCGAAGTAAATGCACGTGTGACGAACGTAGAGATCTGCTTTGGAAACTGACAAAGGACTTTGTGATCTATGGACAGAGTGATTTGCGTTTCTTTGGACCTTCGTTTTTTACTCCAGAGTGATTTGCGTTTTGTTGGACCTTCGTTATTACTTCAAGCAGTTCGCTTTTTGTCCGGTTCATTTAGCAGATTTTTGCCTGCCAGTAATGTTAAGAGTTACAGGTAAATTTGTCGTCGGCTTCTCGAGCGTTCTGATTGATTAAGTGCTTAGGCATCTTCCGTCTGTTTACGTAAACAGCTGGAAGATGCCGAACAAAAAGTCGGTTTTGTCTGGTCCAAAAGCTATACCAGTACCGTTTTATATTACTATCTTCTTTATAGAATAACAAGGATTTTTATTAAAGCTATTTTGTATTAACTACCGCCGGTTTCAAACCTACAACCCTAAGTCTTGTAATCCAACATCGTTAATGCTTTGGAACATGAATGGTCTGGTGAGATCTAGGATCAAAATAAGAGTGCAGAAGTCATTCAAAATAATGAAACACACTGAAATTTAAACGATAGATCCACCGAAAATTCAAATCTATTTTGGGGGGTGATTTAATGAGACAGTGAAAATGTACAGGAATTGAACCCACAGGCTTCAGATTATGAGACTTTTAATTCATCCCCTCCTCTCACCACTTCTTATCTCATCCACCCTTCATTTTAGCCTCGTCTTATTCGTTCTGTTTTTAAAAATTTTTCAGGTTTTGTTGGTGGCAGAGTGTTAAAAAGACGTCAACAGCAAGCAGCTGAAATTGAACTTGGAAACCTGAGTAAAAAGGGTTCCGTGTCCCTTCCGGATTTGACAACCCTGGAGGAGACGTCTGCTCCGACCGTTGATAAGAAAGAAGATTAAACGACAAAAAAAAAAAAACAATGATTGTTTTATTTTTTTTATTTTTGGTAACTTTATTGCCTCTTATTCTGTTGGTCCAATTGAAAAAAGTTTTTTTTTTTTTAATCAACCGACACACTCCCCTGAGGACCATAGAGGAAGGAACAGGCAATTGCTTATTGGAAGGTTTTATTTTGGAAAAATATATTATAGAAAATTGAGTCTATGCATATGTGTAAGTATCACGGCTCTTCAGTGTGGCTAGAAACAAGCAGGTGCTTCCAGCTGTGATTCGAAACCCGAATGCATTTTCAGGAGTCTAGTATCGTAATCACTGAGCCAGCAGCTACCGTCACGCATAAGGGAACTGTATAAGTGTTTATATATTATATATTCGCAATTATGATGCTACTTGAGTGTTCTATTCTTTTTTATTAAGAAGAGCTATGCATCTACGTTGTGGGAGCCAGTTATCTCCTTTATCAAAGAGCTCCACCCACGAATAGTGGAGATTAAACAGCTGGTTAGCTGTATCACAGTTCTTCAGAGTAGCTAGAAACGGGTGGGTGCTTCCAGCTGTGATTACCTCTGCCAAGGCGGTTATGTTTTCAGTCGAGTTTGTTTATTGGTTTGCCACTGGTTGTTTGTTTGTGTACAGCCTAGCGTCCACATCGCTTGACCAATCGTCACCAAACTTGGTCAAAATTCCGGTATGGTCTAACTTAGAACTGATTTAATTTTGAGATATCTATGTCAACGGTCAAGGTCACAAAAAAGGTTAAAGACACACTTTTGGTGATAAGTTCGGTTCTGTTTATCATATTGTAGCCAATGAAGTCCAACATCTTATATGACCTTGATCTTGAAAAGTTCGGTCATGGTCGAAATTTGACATATTTCAAACTCTGATTTTTCGAAATTTGAGATGTATGGATCTGATGCTCTTTGATAACAGTAACCACCATATAAAATTCCACCTTGATCCGATGAATAGTTTTTGAGTTATCAACGTTTTTATGGCATAATTTCAGAAATACTTCATACAATATGGAGAAGTAAGGCCCAGATAAGACTTTGGTCCATCCTTACATTGTTAATCAGAGGTATATAATCTCACGACCGATTTATGTTCATGTTAATATATATATATATATAATGATGATGATGATGAATTAAAACAAATGTTACCATAGTTATTATTTATTGTTTTTTCCTCTCATGTCTGTTTCATGAACACACAATAAATAACATCGATGACAACATTTTTTTTTTTTTACTTGCTGTTCTAACTCTGCATTGCCAGAGATCCATTATGTTTAAATTCGTTTTGTAAACATTCCTATGTTCCATAACTTTTGTTTTGTTAGCTTAGTGTCTATGCTAAAAAAAAAACAAATAAGAAACGCTCACTCTTACTAAAAGAATAAAATTTATTTCCCTTAGCATATTTTTCTTTTTAGATGTTTATTTAAGAATGTCTCCATATTAACAAACTGCCAAACAAGATTAAGTCTTTTTTGTTAAATAAATTGTAGCAAAGCACATTAGTTTATTGTGAATAACATGGTACGACCGTAGCAAATAAAAATTGACTCATTAGAATCAAAGTTTGATTTGTCAGTGTAAATGCTATTTATGTCCAACTTTTAAAATCTTTTATATATTAGATAATAATTTATGATTTTTTACTCTATCTTAGGAATTAATATTTTCAAGTTTTAAGTGTTTTATTGTAAAACAAAATAAAACAAACATTGAAAACGATATGTATACGCAAAAAAATTATTTTTAATTGACAAAATTAGACAATAAAAAGACGAAAATTTTTAATTTAGAATTGAACTTATTAGCAAGAAAATCGGACAGATATTTCACATTATATAAAAAATGATGAGGGGGAGGGGTCTATGAGAATGATGAAATGCAACTTTTGAAAGTGATGTGTATCGCGATTTGTATTCAAACTCCTGATATATATATATATATATTGCTATTTTCTGGGTCTGTTCTTGTTTTGAGTGGGTGATATATGGAGATTTTCAATCCTCTCATAATATTTATCATCATTCAACTCTGTCATCTCATTAAACCTTATCCTTAAGTGTTTTTTAGCCTCAGTAAGTTGTGACTAATTAGTAAAAAATGAAATATTAATAATAATTTTTTAAAAAAAAACTGTTGCCAAGGATCAGAGTGTAACACCTGTGTGATCTACTTAGTGTGATCTACTTAGTATGGGGGGGGGGGGCAATTATTTAAATGTAAAAATTATTTCAAAGAATATCATATTTATTAATTCTCATTCAAAGATATCAATATGTAAAAATCTTTTTAATCTGTTTTTTGTAAATATGATGTGATTTTCACTGCCACAGATACTACAGTTTCATCCTAGCAAAAACTGCTACTGAGTGCCACTATGATCCTAGTAAAAACATACAGGATACACTTTGGTCCTATTAGTAGGGGGTAGCTATTAAAAGTACTTGAAAACAATCATTTTAATCCTTGTCTCTTGTGTTTGAGAAGTAGAAAGACAGACTTTACGCGACAATAACTAATGTGTTTGCAATCAATATAAAATAACATAAAATCAACATAAAATAACATAAAATAACATAAATCAACATAAAATAACATAAAATCAACATAAAATAACATAAAATCAACATAAAATCAACATAAAATCAACATAAAATCAACATAAAATAACAAAATAACATAAATCAACATAAAATAACAAAATAACATAAATCAACATAAAATAACATAAAATCAACATAAAATAACATTAAATCAACATAAAATAACATTAAATCAACATAAAATAACATTAAATCAACATAAAATAACATAAAATCAACATAAAATAACATAAATCAACATAAAATACACATAAAATAACATAAATCAACATAAATAACATAAAATCAACATAAAATAACATAAAATAACATAAAATCAACATAAAATAACATTAAATCAACATAAAATAACATAAATCAACATAAAATACACATAAAATAACATAAATCAACATAAAATCAACATAAATCAACATAAAATAACATAAAATAACAAAATAACATTAAATCAACATAAAATAACATAAATCAACATAAAATACACATAAAATAACATAAATCAACATAAAATCAACATAAATCAACATAAAATAACATAAAATAACAAAATAACATTAAATCAACATAAAATAACACAAATCAACATAAAATACACATAAAATAACATAAATCAACATAAAATAACATAAAATATCATAAAATAACATAAATCAACATAAATCAACATAAAATAACATAAATCAACATAAAATAACAAAATAACATAAATCAACATAAAATAACATAAAATCAACATAAAATCAACATAAAATAACATTAAATCAGCATAAAATAACATAAAATCAACATAAAATAACATAAAATAACATAAAATCAACATAAAATAACATAAATCAACATAAAATCAACATAAAATCACATTAAATCAACATAAATAACATAAAATCAACATAAATCAACATAAAATAACATAAAATAACATCTTTAAAGGTTTTCTGCATTTAAATGTAAATTACTTTCTTGTTTTATTTAATATTGTTTAATATTATTTGGATTATTCAGACTACTATCGATGTAACCTCCGACCTTCTCCAGATGCATCTTTTCGAACTTTGGAATCTTTATGTCAAACTTGAGAACCTATATGGAATTTTGAACTGTTCAGCTCGAAATTCCGTATAAGTTCCTGAGTTCAACATGAAGATTCCCAAGTTCAAATACTAGTCAGATACTAATCAAATACTAGTTAAATACTAATCAAATACTAATCAAATACTAGTTAGTATAAGAGAAGGAAATCTGAGAAGCAACGCCAGTCTTTCTCTGCTTATCCCAGCATTGTTTCAAGTCGTCCTGGATTTTCCTTGCCATTGGATTTAAGTAATACTGGTTCAGGTGAGGTGACGTTTGCATTGTACAACCCTTGCTTCACTTACCAGCTGTTTCCATTGTCTCTCAAGACAGTAGACCTTCAAGAGATTTGTATATAAAAAAAAATTTTTAAATGTTAAAAATGAAGTTTTTCAGATGACATAGTAATTTTCTATGTCATTTGGGCTGCAAGATAATCCCAAAATTGGACAGTTGAACCGGACATGATTGGGAGTCTGCTTGCCTTTGCTGCAACTTCGAAGAGCTGGTGATGCTCTAATTTACCATTGGTGTTCTGGAGGTGTCTGTGTATAGGCTCTTGAACTGAACCCACTCGTGTGACAGCTTGCAGGTGACAGCTTGCAGCCTACAGGGTGTGCATACAGTTGACTAAGGTAGGGAGTGAGTTCGTTTAGTACTAGGTGTTATGGGAGTGGTTGGGTGTTATCCACATGTGGAACATGGTGGTGGGAGCACAGTATATGAATTTCATTTATTAAATTTTCTAAAAACAAATTTAAATTAGCATTCAGACCCTCAAAACTTAAAGATGCATGTTTGTTTTTGACGATAACAAAAAAGTGGATCTTTCTTGTGTAATGTTTTTAACTAAAAACTAAGTAACAAGGATTAAAATGATTAAAATACTTTTAACAGTGTGTATAAAAAATAAACATTAAAAGTTGTATCTATATATATATTTTTAGTAAGCATTATTATTACTGACATAAATTATTTTCAAGGAAATACCATTGGGAAATTAGTCAAAAACAATTTATTTTGCTTAACCCACTCATTTGTGACTTATTTGCGTTAAAAAAATATTTAGTAGAAGTTATAAGCATTTTAACATTTGTAAATATCGGATCTAAGCAAAGTAGTCCTTTTTGTTTACTCAGTAACATAAACAATGATGGCTACTTTCCTCAGATCCGATATTTATGGATCTTAAAATGCTTATAACTTCGATTAAATACTTTTTTTACCGCAAAAACTTCACAAATGAGTGGGTAAAGCAAAATAAATTGTTTTTGACTAATTTCCCAACGGTATTTTCTTTAAAATAATTTCTGTCGGTACTTTTTAAATTATCTTTTTTTAAAAAGTATGTTATAATTTTAAACAGTTTTATTCAATTAACTAGCTGGCTTTGCAAAAGCAAAATTTTAAATAAAAAAACATTACATTCATAAGTTTCTTGTAAACACGAGACAAAGACTTTCACATTTATTTATATAAGAAGATAAACATTAATATTTATTCATAGAAAGAAGAAATCAATTCACCTGAACGCTTGTGTGCGTGTGAGAGAGATAGCAAGCAGTTACCCTTTCCCCTCTCTATGTAAACTTTTTTCTAGCCAGCGATGTTAGTGTAATTTAAATTACCTCCCTTGAAAATTCACGAACAAATCTTTAACAAAGCTTTTCATAAGCCATCCTTCTTTTTTTATGAAATCACTTTAATTAATTAATGGGTACTTATATCGATCTTGACCCAGTTTCCGTGAGTTTTGTGTCGGAAGCGTTCGGCTATCCTACGCAAACGCCCGAGAGATGATGAGCCGATTGGTGGAGAGATACCGAGCGATTAGCCGAGCAGCCGACAATTTAAAGAAGTTCGTCTTGCCTGGGACCACAGTAATTTTGGACTGCTGGAATGCGTACGGCAAGTTAGGAGAGGAGGGATACGAGCACATGACCATTAACCATAATCGACATTTCCCTAACCCTAACATTGTTTACGTAAAGTAAAAAAAAAAAATATTCATTTGATAACAATAATTTCGCTATGTTTTGCCTGTTTTATTTTTTTTGTTGTTTCTTTAAAAAATTTCTTGAAAATATAACTTAAATTCATAGGACGCAGCAACGTATCAAAATTGTCGTCTGGTACCATTAGGCTCGTCATCTCTCGGGCGTTTGCGTAGGATAGCCGAACGCTTCCGACACGAAACTCACAGAAACTGGGTTAAGATCGATATAAGTACCAATTAATAAATAATACCAATTTATTATAAAGTGCTTAAAAATAGTTATGCAAATTAAGCATTCAAATAGATGTTTTCGGGCCTTTTGGCTGTACTATATATACAGTATTTCAAAATACTATGTTGGATTATTGATTTGAATAATAGTAAGTCGTTTTAATTGTAATATAGGAATGATAAATGAAAATAACTTTTGCATTTGTTTAGACCTTGAGTTTACTTTCAGCAGCCTCGTAACTCTTGCTTCCCTTATTTTGTCCTTTAGTCCTCACTTTCCATGAGCGATGTTTCTGGCAAAGGGGGAAGAATTGCTGTTTTCCTGGCCGAAATCTATGCATATAACACTTATCTTTGGCTAGATTTTGACCTTGGAGTGGTATTTTTTTAGCTTTTTACATCAAGTGGCTTCATAAAGTAACGACCGAACATTATCACATGTAATTCAATTGAAATTCACAAAAATCCTATTTTAAAAAGAAATGGGGTGCAGGGACTTGCAAAAGCTGTTTTGGTACTTCTACAGAATCAAACTGTTTTGTTTTTTACCCTAACCCTAACCTAAGTTTTAGGTTTAGTTCGTCAAAAGTCAATTTGGTTCCGTTCAAATTCTGTAGAAGCACCTTGGTTAGATTTAAAGTTTATAGACCAAGCTCAAAAGTATTTATGGGATTTAAATTTCAGCATTTTGCAAAACCGATTTTTTTTTTATGACATATACTCTTTCATTAAATTATCTTTCCAAAATGTAAATATTTCTTACAAGAAATTAATTAAGAGAAAAGGCAGATGAGTGGGGGTCAATGAGTGAAACAAAAATGAAAGTAAAAAGACTCCCGGGCAACACGGGGTAGATACAGCTAGCTATAAAATAAAGATAAAAAGTTGTATTATTAATATAATGGCTATGTTCGATCAAATGCAATGGATTATGTGTGCTTCAATCAAAACTAACATGATGGTGCTTCTGACATTTCTTGATCTTGGAGGTAGGAGGAGGAGGGGGGCATTTGCCGGCATTTTTGTTTTGTTTTTCTTCTTGCTCAACGTAGATTTGTACAACATGAATTGTTCTGCTTAAAGTGTTGTTTGTTTTTGACAGCATTTCTTTAATGCAGTTCATTTAACAAAGGCAGCCATTTTGAATTTTTTTATTTATTCATTTTAAAAAAAAGAAAAAATCATTTCCTCATCTTTTGCAGCTTCAGTTTTGTTGTCGTCTGCAAAATTCTTTCAAAAATTGATTTTTCACAGTTATTTTTGTTTTTGAAAAAAATAAATTTTAGCCACAAATAATGAATTCTTACAGATTTTGTTTCTTCTTTAATTTCTTTTTTCTTGGCGGAGAAAGTGTTGCATGGCCCCTTAATGGAGTCGAGGGTGGGACATAGATGTTGGTCACTTCTCAGAGCCAATGGAGAGTATTGGTGAGGTATGGTTCTATGTTTCTCCTCAGATAGAGTGTGGCTTGTTTCTTTCATTTTGACAGATTTGGGTTTTGGCTCTTCTTCATTATTTACCGCCACCACTTGTTTTCACCTTTTTTACGGACCAAATTTGTTTTGTTTTTATCTGTATACAATGAGCGATCCTTTCGCGAGGGAATTTCATGTAAGGGGGGGGGGGGTATTTTAGGAGGGAGATCAGTTATTTATATAAATTTAACGTAAACTGATCACTCACTTTATGATCATCACCAATTTGACCAATTTTTTTTTTTTTCTCTGTAAACTTACCGAGTATTTTGCTAGAGATTTAGATTTTAGAGTGGTGGGGGGGGGGGGTCAGTTTCTTATATAAATTTAATGTAAAATGATCACCAACTTTATGACCATCAAATTTTTTCTAAAAAAAAAATTTTTTATGATGGTCATGAAGTGGGTTATCTTTTTATGTTAAATTTATATAGGAAACTGATCCCCCCCTTTAAAATCTAAAATATTTGAAAAAAATAAAAATAAAAAAACGGAAATTCTCTAGCAACATGATAGGTAATTGTTCACAGAAAAAAGAAACAAATTTGGTTTGTTAAAAAGGTTGGTGGTAAATAATGAAGCAACAGGATTGGTTTTTTTTCCTCTATCCTTATCATTCACGTTATTGATTTACAAGTGAAGACATTTCTTTATTTTAAACTAGCAGGACTACCTAGTGTCACTCGGGGATATAATTTCCATAAATTACATAGATTACAGAAAGAAAAAAAAGTAAAACGAAACAATCTGCTTAGTATTGTAATTTGAAATGTCAAAGTTCATTTTGAAATGTCAAAATTCATTTTGAAATGTCAAAGTTCATTTTGAAATGTCAAAATTCATTTTGAAATGTCAAAGTTCATTTTGAAATGTCAAAGTTCATTTTGGGAGAAAATCAAAATAAAAAATAATTATTCTCTGGTTGCGGTTTAAACTCACAAACTTTGTCTCTACGAACTACATGCAAAGCAATTGACTCATGAGGCAAATACGATACGGTGACACCCCCCCTCTTTCTCTCTAATAGGGCAACAAAATAAAGGAAATAAAAGACATAAAGATTTCTTTCCCTCGTTTTCGACAACAGGTTTGCTACTGCTATCTAGATCATCACTGAAAATTGTGTCCATTTTTTCATCTTCTGAGGTGGATAAATTATTTTTAGATAGAAATTAAATCAAAATAAATTTTTTTGTTGTAAAGAACATAGCCGAGAATCAAAAGTTGATTTTGTATGAAAAAAAGCTATTGACCACAAAGAAAGATTCACTTTATATAATAGATAAAGTATAGTTTTTATTTTAATTTTAATATACAGATACTTCAATTCCAGGAGAAAGAGAGGGATAACTAGATTAAGAAAACATCCTGATTTCCACTACATTCGCAACTAGTAAATGTATTTCATTTACATCTTTAATTGGGACCCTGATCGGATTTGTCCAGTATTAGTCCCTGTTTCTATTCTTACATGAAAAATCTTCCAACGCATTGGCTGAGTCTTTGTCAAATGTGAAAATACCATTCGAATGAATCATTGCAAGCAAGAATTCTGATTTTGATATATTTTAAGACTCAATTTCCAATTTGGTTATCCGTCCTTCGATTGCCACCCAGTCTGGACAGATAACATTATTTAATACTAGCTGTACCAAACTGTATTTAAATTTTTGTTTCATTGTAATTTTTTCACCAATTTTTTTTTTGTTTATCTTATTTTTAAATACAATTTTGAAAGTAAAATTTAATTATTATGATATCATTTGATCATTAAATTATTAAGTGAACCAAAGTGTTATAAAACTATAACTAATTGTTTTTATGGTAATGTTTTAATATCTACTTATAACATTATCGAATGTAAATAATTTCCAAAGCTGATTTTGTTGCGGTCATTTTGTTATAATCTCTATTAAAAAGATCACTGAGTGTAAATAGCCTCAAAAACTTTTAAACCTTGAAAACATGAGGATTTGCTAACAAACTTAAAACTAGTTTAAATGATTTTCTATTCAACCGTTTGAATGCTTCCCAAATTTTGTCAAATTTCGAAGACTCAAGTAATTCAATCTTTTGGTTTCAACAGACTTGTCTACAAAGAAACTAGAATGTATTCTGGTACATTTAATGTAGTAATTAAATTATTTAAATTTGATAGAAATTTCAAAATCTCTTTTTATTTTATGCTATTGCGATTTTTTTTTTTTTTTTTTTTTTTTTTTGCAATAAATAGTCGATTGAAGCAAATCCTTGTATCGCCTGTTCTGATATGCTAAAAATAATAAGAAAGGAATAGTGTAATATTTAATATAAACCAGACGAATGGTTTATGTGAAAGCTGTAGGTTTTTATTAATTATATAAGCAGTAGCAACTGTTTCGGTCATCAGTGAAAAAAAGTCTCCATTGTAACGGCATTCCTAGCTGGAATAATGGGAGAAAAAAATCATTCACAAATGAGAAGCTATTTTGACTGAAATGGACAGGCGAATTGACCTAAAAATTATTCCTGAATTTAATGAGACTGGAGCTGTGATCAAATAGATCGAGAAGTGTTCGATCTGTCGGCGGTGAAGCGGTTTGTGTTCTCCCTCTTCGTCTAACTCTGGAAGCATTCGTGGTATACCAACAACTGACGAAGGCTGGGAAATCTTTTGTTTGCCCAAATAAATTGTACTTTTTTTTTTAATTTCTTGCACTTCTGATTTGTATTTTAGCTTCAGATGAGTTAAAGAATTAGACAGAATGTGTATTCAAAGATTTATTCTTATGAATCTCTGATCACTGTTTTAAGGAGTTTACTGTTGAGAAAGAATGGTAAAAGTGTGGTTTCAACAGTCAACTCTTTAACACATATGATTCATAGCATCATAGAGAAACATTGAGTCACAAAGTTGAACTTCTCATTATTGAAATAGTGGCATAATTCAACTAAACGTTGAATAACAACTAATCGTCACACAAGAGAATGGATGGCTTCCTTAGCGAGACAGTATACTAAATTAAAAACCGAAAAAACGAGGTATCAAGAAAAAAAAATATCCCAAATCGCTCAACTCTACTGCCCATGCACAGACATATGTTCACTCCCCACTTCTGGCATGACTATGACTTTTCTTTAACACATAGGTGGTTGATTGACATCTCACTGAAACAGGTGACCATTCTGAACTTGGATTGACCTTTATGGGCCGATGCTCCATGACAAAAGTTGTTTTCTTTTTTTCTGTTTCTTTACGTGTCAAGTGGGATAAGAAGGATGAACATATCTTTATTCTCTTTTTTTTATTATTATCTCTCTGCTTGTTAGAGATGAGTGTATACGGCAAAGAGGGTAGAAATGGATCAGTTTTTGATTCAGTTTTTCTTTTTTTAATGTTTATTTAACTATTGCAACCTAATATATGGACGTTTTTACTAGCTTTATAGCTAACAAAAAGTAAAGTAGATTTTAGTAATATTCTACATTCATGAGAATTAGCATAATTTGAAAAAATTCTATACATTGTTTGATAGTATGCTTGGAATGAGATATCATCTTCTGTTAGTGTTAGTTGTTGGAGATGTTTACTGTGGATATGTTTGATTATCAATTATGGCTAGAAAATAGGATTAACCAGCATGGTTTAAAAATGGTTAAATGGTCCAAAAACTGTGAAATGGTTTAAAAAAAAGAATAAAGCCCAGCTAAATTTGAATCCAAATCAATTCTAGGTTAAGGGGATAAAATATTGTTACACAAATGTGTTCCAATAAAGTGGATAAAGCAACATGGCCCAAAAATGGTTAAATAGTTAAAAACGAATCAGACCCAGCTAAATTTGAGCTAAAACCAATTAAAGGTAAATTTGCTAAAATATTGTTACACAAATGTGTTCCAATAAATTGGTCAAAAATGGTTAAAAAGCAGCATGGTCCAAAAATGGTTAAATGGTTAAAAAAAACGAATCAGGCCCAGCTAAATTTGAGCTAAAACCAATTAAAGGTAAATTTGCTAAAATATTGTTACACAAATGTGTTCCAATAAATTGGATAAAGCAACATGGCCCAAAAATGGTTAAATGGTTAAAAAAACGAATCAGGCCCAGCTAAATTTGAGCTAAAACCAATTAAAGGTAAATTTGCTAAAATATTGTTACACAAATGTGTTCCAATAAATTGGATAAAGCAACATGGCCCAAAAATGGTTAAATGGTTAAAAAAACGAATCAGGCCCAGCTAAATTTGAGCTAAAACCAATTAAAGGTAAATTTGCTAAAATATTGTTACACAAATGTATTCCAATAAATTGGATAAAGCAACATGGCCCAAAAATGGTTAAATAGTTAAAAACGAATCAGGCCCAGCTAAATTTGAGCTAAAACCAATTAAAGGTAAATTTGCTAAAATATTGTTACACAAATGTGTTCCAATAAATTGGTCCAAAAATGGTTAAAAAGCAGAATGGTCCAAAAATGGTTAAATGGTTAAAAAAACGAATCAGGCCAAGCTAAATTTGAGCTAAAACCATTTAAAGGTAAATTTGCTAAAATATTGTTACACAAATGTTTTCCAATAAATTGGATAAAGCAACATGGCCCAAAAATGGTTAAATAGTTAAAAACGAATCAGGCCCAGCTAAATTTGAGCTAAAACCAATTAAAGGTAAATTTGCTAAAATATTGTTACACAAATGTGTTCCAATAAATTGGATAAAGCAACATGGCCCAAAAATGGTTAAATGGTTAAAAAAACGAATCAGGCCCAGCTAAATTTGAGCTAAAACCAATTAAAGGTAAATTTGCTAAAATATTGTTACACAAATGTGTTCCAATAAATTGGATAAAGCAACATGGCCCAAAAATGGTTAAATAGTTAAAAACGAATCAGGCCCAGCTAAATTTGAGCTAAAACCAATTAAAGGTAAATTTGCTAAAATATTGTTACACAAATGTTTTCCAATAAATTGGTCCAAAAATAGTTAAAAAGCAGCATGGTCCAAAAATGGTTAAATGGTTAAAAAAACGAATCAGGCCCAGCTAAATTTGAGCTAAAACCAATTAAAGGTAAATTTGCTAAAATATTGTTACACAAATGTTTTCCAATAAATTGGATAAAGCAACATGGCCCAAAAATGGTTAAATAGTTAAAAACGAATCAGGCCCAGCTAAATTTGAGCTAAAACCAATTAAAGGTAAATTTGCTAAAATATTGTTACACAAATGTGTTCCAATAAATTGGTCCAAAAATGGTTAAAAAGCAGAATGGTCCAAAAATGGTTAAAAAAACGAATCAGGCCAAGCTAAATTTGAGCTAAAACCATTTAAAGGTAAATTGGCTAAAATATTGTTACACAAATGTTTTCCAATAAATTGGTCCAAAAATAGTTAAAAAGCAGCATGGTCCAAAAATGGTTAAAAAGCAGCATAGTCCAAAAATGGTTAAATGGTTAAAAAAACGAATCAGGCCCAGCTAAATTTGAGCTAAAACCAATTAAAGGTAAATTTGCTAAAATATTGTTACACAAATGTGTTCCAATAAATTGGTCCAAAAATGGTTAAAAACCAGAATGGTCCAAAAATGGTTAAAAAAAACGAATCAGGCCAAGCTAAATTTGAGCTAAAACCATTTAAAGGTAAATTTGCTAAAATATTGTTACACAAATGTTTTCCAATAAATTGGTCCAAAAATAGTTAAAAAGCAGCATGGTCCAAAAATGGTTAAAAAGCAGCATAGTCCAAAAATGGTTAAATGGTTAAAAAAACGAATCAGGCCCAGCTAAATTTGAGCTAAAACAAATTAAAGGTAAATTTGCTAAAATATTGTTACACAAATGTGTTCCAATAAATTGGATAAAGCAACATGGCCCAAAAATGGTTAAAAAGCAGCATAGTCCAAAAATGGTTAAATGGTTAAAAAAACGAATCAGGCCCAGCTAAATTTGAGCTAAAACCAATTAAAGGTAAATTTGCTAAAATATTGTTACACAAATGTTTTCCAATAAATTGGTCCAAAAATAGTTAAAAAGCAGCATGGTCCAAAAATGGTTAAATGGTTAAAAAAACGAATCAGGCCCAGCTAAATTTGAGCTAAAACCAATTAAAGGTAAATTTGCTAAAATATTGTTACACAAATGTGTTCCAATAAATTGGATAAAGCAACATGGCCCAAAAATGGTTAAATAGTTAAAAACGAATCAGGCCCAGCTAAATTTGAGCTAAAACCAATTAAAGGTAAATTTGCTAAAATATTGTTACACAAATGTGTTCCAATAAATTGGTCCAAAAATGGTTAAAAAGCAGAATGGTCCAAAAATGGTTAAAAAAACGAATCAGGCCAAGCTAAATTTGAGCTAAAACCATTTAAAGGTAAATTTGCTAAAATATTGTTACACAAATGTTTTCCAATAAATTGGTCCAAAAATAGTTAAAAAGCAGCATGGTCCAAAAATGGTTAAAAAGCAGCATAGTCCAAAAATGGTTAAATGGTTAAAAAAACGAATCAGGCCCAGCTAAATTTGAGCTAAAACCAATTAAAGGTAAATTTGCTAAAATATTGTTACACAAATGTGTTCCAATAAATTGGTCCAAAAATGGTTAAAAAGCAGAATGGTCCAAAAATGGTTAAAAAAAACGAATCAGGCCAAGCTAAATTTGAGCTAAAACCATTTAAAGGTAAATTTGCTAAAATATTGTTACACAAATGTTTTCCAATAAATTGGTCCAAAAATAGTTAAAAAGCAGCATGGTCCAAAAATGGTTAAAAAGCAGCATAGTCCAAAAATGGTTAAATGGTTAAAAAAACGAATCAGGCCCAGCTAAATTTGAGCTAAAACCAATTAAAGGTAAATTTGCTAAAATATTGTTACACAAATGTGTTCCAATAAATTGGATAAAGCAACATGGCCCAAAAATTGTTAAAAAGCAGCATAGTCCAAAAATGGTTAAATGGTTAAAAAAACGAATCAGGCCCAGCTAAATTTGAGCTAAAACCAATTAAAGGTAAATTTGCTAAAATATTGTTACACAAATGTGTTCCAATAAATTGGTCCAAAAATGGTTAAAAAGCAGAATGGTCCAAAAATGGTTAAATGGTTAAAAAAACGAATCAGGCCAAGCTAAATTTGAGCTAAAACCATTTAAAGGTAAATTTGCTAAAATATTGTTACACAAATGTTTTCCAATAAATTGGTCCAAAAATAGTTAAAAAGCAGCATGGTCCAAAAATGGTTAAATGGTTAAAAAAACGAATCAGGCCCAGCTAAATTTGAGCTAAAACCAATTAAAGATAAATTTGCTAAAATATTGTTACACAAATGTGTTCCAATAAATTGGATAAAGCAACATGGCCCAAAAATGGTTAAATAGTTAAAAACGAATCAGGCCCAGCTAAATTTGAGCTAAAACCAATTAAAGGTAAATTTGCTAAAATATTGTTACACAAATGTGTTCCAATAAATTGGTCCAAAAATGGTTAAAAAGCAGAATGGTCCAAAAATGGTTAAAAAAACGAATCAGGCCAAGCTAAATTTGAGCTAAAACCATTTAAAGGTAAATTTGCTAAAATATTGTTACACAAATGTTTTCCAATAAATTGGTCCAAAAATAGTTAAAAAGCAGCATGGTCCAAAAATGGTTAAAAAGCAGCATAGTCCAAAAATGGTTAAATGGTTAAAAAAACGAATCAGGCCCAGCTAAATTTGAGCTAAAACCAATTAAAGGTAAATTTGCTAAAATATTGTTACACAAATGTGTTCCAATAAATTGGTCCAAAAATGGTTAAAAAGCAGAATAGTCCAAAAATGGTTAAAAAAACGAATCAGGCCAAGCTAAATTTGAGCTAAAACCATTTAAAGGAAAATTTGCTAAAATATTGTTACACAAATATTTTCCAATAAATTGGTCCAAAAATAGTTAAAAAGCAGCATGGTCCAAAAATGGTTAAAAAGCAGCATAGTCCAAAAATGGTTAAATGGTTAAAAAAACGAATCAGGCCCAGCTAAATTTGAGCTAAAACCAATTAAAGGTAAATTTGCTAAAATATTGTTACACAAATGTGTTCCAATAAATTGGTCCAAAAATGGTTAAAAAGCAGAATAGTCCAAAAATGGTTAAAAAAACGAATCAGGCCAAGCTAAATTTGAGCTAAAACCATTTAAAGGTAAATTTGCTAAAATATTGTTACACAAATGTTTTCCAATAAATTGGTCCAAAAATAGTTAAAAAGCAGCATGGTCCAAAAATGGTTAAAAAGCAGCATAGTCCAAAAATGGTTAAATGGTTAAAAAAACGAATCAGGCCCAGCTAAATTTGAGCTAAAACCAATTAAAGGTAAATTTGCTAAAATATTGTTACACAAATGTGTTCCAATAAATTGGATAAAGCAACATGGCCCAAAAATGGTTAAATAGTTAAAAACGAATCAGGCCCAGCTAAATTTGAGCTAAAACCAATTAAAGGTAAATTTGCTAAAATATTGTTACACAAATGTTTTCCAATAAATTGGTCCAAAAATGGTTAAAAAGCAGCATGGTCCCAAAATTGTTAAATGGTTAAAAAAACGAATCAGGCCCAGCTAAATTTGAGCTAAAACCAATTAAAGGTAAATTTGCTAAAATATTGTTACACAAATGTGTTCCAATAAATTGGTCCAAAAATGGTTAAAAAGCAGCATGGTCCAAAAATGGTTAAATGGTTAAAAAAACGAATCAGGCCCAGCTAAATTTGAGCTAAAACCAACTAAAGGTAAATTAGCTAAAATATTGTTACACAAATGTGTTCCAATAAATTGGATAAAGCAACATGGCCCAAAATTGGTTAAATAGTTAAAAACGAATCATGCCCAGCTAAATTTGAGCTAAAACCAATTAAAGGTAAATTTGCTAAAATATTGTTACACAAATGTGTTCCAATAAATTGGTCCAAAAATGGTTAAAAAGCAGCATAGTCCAAAAATGGTTAAATAGTTAAAAACGAATCAGGCCCAGCTAAATTTGAGCTAAAACCAATTAAAGGTAAATTTGCTAAAATATTGTTACACAAATGTGTTCCAATAAATTGGATAAAGCAACATGGCCCAAAAATGGTTAAATAGTTAAAAACGAATCAGGCCCAGCTAAATTTGAGCTAAAACCAATTAAAGGTAAATTTGCTAAAATATTGTTACACAAATGTGTTCCAATAAATTGGTCCAAAATGGTTAAAAAGCAGAATGGTCCAAAAATGGTTAAATGGTTAAAAAAACGAATCAGGCCAAGCTAAATTTGAGCTAAAACCAATTATAGGTAAATTTGCTAAAATATTGTTACACAAATGTTTTCCAATAAATTGGTCCAAAAATAGTTAAAAAGCAGCATGGTCCAAAAATGGTTAAATGGTTAAAAAAACAGATCAGGCCCAGCTACATTTGAGCTAAAACCAATTTAAGGTAAATTTGCTAAAATATTGTTACACAAATGTGTTCCAATAAATTGGATAAAGCAACATGGCCCAAAAATGGTTAAATAGTTAAAAACGAATCAGGCCCAGCTAAATTTGAGCTAAAACCAATTAAAGGTAAATTTGCTAAAATATTGTTACACAAATGTTTTCCAATAAATTGGTCCAAAAATGGTTAAAAAGCAGCATGGTCCAAAAATGGTTAAATGGTTAAAAAAACGAATCAGGCCCAGCTAAATTTGAGCTAAAACCAATTAAAGGTAAATTTGCTAAAATATTGTTACACAAATGTGTTCCAATAAATTGGTCCAAAAATGGTTAAAAAGCAGCATAGTCCAAAAATGGTTAAATAGTTAAAAACGAATCAGGCCCAGCTAAATTTGAGCTAAAACCAATTAAAGGTAAATTTGCTAAAATATTGTTACACAAATGTGTTCCAATAAATTGGATAAAGCAACATGGCCCAAAAATGGTTAAATAGTTAAAAACGAATCAGGCCCAGCTAAATTTGAGCTAAAACCAATTAAAGGTAAATTTGCTAAAATATTGTTACACAAATGTGTTCCAATAAATTGGTCCAAAATGGTTAAAAAGCAGAATGGTCCAAAAATGGTTAAATGGTTAAAAAAACGAATCAGGCCAAGCTAAATTTGAGCTAAAACCAATTATAGGTAAATTTGCTAAAATATTGTTACACAAATGTGTTCCAATAAATTGGTCCAAAAATGGTTAAAAAGCAGAATGGTCCAAAAATGGTTAAATGGTTAAAAAAACGAATCAGGCCAAGCTAAATTTGAGCTAAAACCATTTAAAGGTAAATTTGCTAAAATATTGTTACACAAATGTTTTCCAATAAATTGGTCCAAAAATAGTTAAAAAGCAGCATAGTCCAAAAATGGTTAAATGGTTAAAAAAAACGAATCAGGCCCAGCTAAATTTGAGCTAAAACCAATTAAAGGTAAATTTGCTAAAATATTGTTACACAAATGTGTTCCAATAAATTGGATAAAGCAACATGGCCCAAAAATGGTTAAATAGTTAAAAACGAATCAGGCCCAGCTAAATTTGAGCTAAAACCAATTAAAGGTAAATTTGCTAAAATATTGTTACACAAATGTGTTCCAATAAATTGGTCCAAAAATGGTTAAAAAGCAGCATGGTCCAAAAATGGTTAAATGGTTAAAAAAACGAATCAGGCCCAGCTAAATTTGAGCTAAAACCAATTAAAGGTAAATTTGCTAAAATATTGTTACACAAATGTGTTCCAATAAATTGGTCCAAAAATGGTTAAAAAGCAGCATGGTCCAAAAATGGTTAAATGGTTAAAAAAACGAATCAGGCCAAGCTAAATTTGAGCTAAAACCATTTAAAGGTAAATTTGCTAAAATATTGTTACACAAATGTTTTCCAATAAATTGGTCCAAAAATAGTTAAAAAGCAGCATGGTCCAAAAATGGTTAAATGGTTAAAAAAACGAATCAGGCCAAGCTAAATTTGAGCTAAAACCAATTAAAGGTAAATTTGCTAAAATATTGTTACACAAATGTGTTCCAATAAATTGGTCCAAAAATAGTTAAAAAGCAGCATGGTCCAAAAATGGTTAAATGGTTAAAAAAACAGATCAGGCCCAGCTAAATTTGAGCTAAAACCAATTAAAGGTAAATTTGCTAAAGTATTGTTACACAAATGTGTTCCAATAAATTGGATAAAGCAACATGGCCTAAAAATGGTTAAATAGTTAAAGACGAATCAGGCCCAGCTAAATTTGAGCTAAAACCAATTAAAGGTAAATTTGCTAAAATATTGTTACACAAATGTGTTCCAATAAATTGGTCCAAAAATGGTTAAAAAGCAGAATGGTCCAAAAATGGTTAAATGGTTAAAAAAACGAATCAGGCCAAGCTAAATTTGAGCTAAAACCATTTAAAGGTAAATTTGCTAAAATATTGTTACACAAATGTTTTCCAATAAATTGGTCCAAAAATAGTTAAAAAGCAGCATAGTCCAAAAATGGTTAAATGGTTAAAAAAACGAATCAGGCCCAGCTAAATTTGAGCTAAAACCAATTAAAGGTAAATTTGCTAAAATATTGTTACACAAATGTGTTCCAATAAATTGGATAAAGCAACATGGCCCAAAAATGGTTAAATAGTTAAAAACGAATCAGACCCAGCTAAATTTGAGCTAAAACCAATTAAAGGTAAATTTGCTAAAATATTGTTACACAAATGTGTTCCAATAAATTGGTCCAAAAATGGTTAAAAAGCAGCATGGTCCAAAAATGGTTAAATGGTTAAAAAAACGAATCAGGCCCAGCTAAATTTGAGCTCAAACCAATTAAAGGTAAATTTGCTAAAATATTGTTACACAAATGTGTTCCAATAAATTGGTCCAAAAATGGTTAAAAAGCAGCATGGTCCAAAAATGGTTAAATGGTTAAAAAAAACGAATCAGGCCCAGCTAAATTTGAGCTAAAACCAATTAAAGGTAAATTTGCTAAAATATTGTTACACAAATGTGTTCCAATAAATTGGATAAAGCAACATGGCCCAAAAATGGTTAAATAGTTAAAAACGAATCAGGCCCAGCTAAATTTGAGCTAAAACCAATTAAAGGTAAATTTGCTAAAATATTGTTACGCAAATGTGTTCCAATAAATTGGTCCAAAAATAGTTAAAAAGCAGCATAGGCCAAAAATGGTTAAATGGTTAAAAAAACGAATCAGGCCCAGCTAAATTTGAGCTAAAACCAATTATAGGTAAATTTGCTAAAATATTGTTACACAAATGTGTTCCAATAAATTGGATAAAGCAACATGGCCCAAAAATAGTTAAATAGTTAAAAACGAATCAGGCCCAGCTAAATTTGAGCTAAAACCAATTAAAGGTAAATTTGCTAAAATATTGTTACACAAATGTGTTCCAATAAATTGGTCCAAAAATGGTTAAAAAGCAGCATGGTCCAAAAATGGTTAAATGGTTAAAAAAACGAATCAGGCCCAGCTAAATTTGAGCTAAAACCAATTAAAGGTAAATTTGCTAAAATATTGTTACACAAATGTGTTCCAATAAATTGGTCCAAAAATGGTTAAAAAGCAGCATAGTCCAAAAATGGTTAAATAGTTAAAAACGAATCAGGCCCAGCTAAATTTGAGCTAAAACCAATTAAAGGTAAATTTGCTAAAATATTGTTACACAAATGTGTTCCAATAAATTGGATAAAGCAACATGGCCCAAAAATGGTTAAATAGTTAAAAACGAATCAGGCCCAGCTAAATTTGAGCTAAAACCAATTAAAGGTAAATTTGCTAAAATATTGTTACACAAATGTGTTCCAATAAATTGGTCCAAAAATGGTTAAAAAGCAGCATGGGCCAAAAATGGTTAAATGGTTAAAAAAAACGAATCAGGCCCAGCTAAATTTGAGCTAAAACCAATTAAAGGTAAATTTGCTAAAATATTGTTACACAAATGTGTTCCAATAAATTGGATAAAGCAACATGGCCCAAAAATGGTTAAATAGTTAAAAACGAATCAGGCCCAGCTAAATTTGAGCTAAAACCAATTAAAGGTAAATTTGCTAAAATATTGTTACACAAATGTTTTCCAATAAATTGGTCCAAAAATAGTTAAAAAGCAGCATAGGCCAAAAATGGTTAAATGGTTAAAAAAACGAATCAGGCCCAGCTAAATTTGAGCTAAAACCAATTAAAGGTAAATTTGCTAAAATATTGTTACACAAATGTGTTCCAATAAATTGGATAAAGCAACATGGCCCAAAAATGGTTAAATAGTTAAAAACGAATCAGACCCAGCTAAATTTGAGCTAAAACCAATTAAAGGAAAATTTGCTAAAATATTGTTACACAAATGTGTTCCAATAAATTGGTCAAAAATGGTTAAAAAGCAGCATGGTCCAAAAATGGTTAAATGGTTAAAAAAACGAATCAGGCCCAGCTAAATTTGAGCTAAAACCAATTAAAGGTAAATTTGCTAAAATATTGTTACACAAATGTGTTCCAATAAATTGGTCCAAAAATGGTTAAAAAGCAGCATAGTCCAAAAATGGTTAAATAGTTAAAAACGAATCAGGCCCAGTTAAATTTGAGCTCAAACCAATTAAAGGTAAATTTGTTAAAATATTATTGTTACACAAATGTTTTCCAATAAATTGGTCCAAAAATGGTTAAAAAGCAGCATGGTCCAAAAATGGTTAAATGGTTAAAAAAAACGAATCAGGCCCAGCTAAATTTGAGCTAAAACCAATTAAAGGTAAATTTGCTAAAATATTGTTACACAAATGTGTTCCAATAAATTGGTCCAAAAATGGTTAAAAAGCAGCATGGTCCAAAAATGGTTAAATAGTTAAAAACGAATCAGGCCCAGCTAAATTTGAGCTAAAACCAATTAAAGGTAAATTTGTTAAAATATTATTGTTACACAAATGTGTTGCAATAAATACTTGTTATTGTTCACAGTGAGTTTTTTCTGTTTTTAAGTTCCCGACTCGACCAACCAATTACCCAAGTCTCTGACTAAGTTGCGTCAGCATCAAAGTTCTGCAAATCTTTTAAACACAGCATGGACACAGAACAATTGGCAGAGGAACCAGTCGGAACAAAGGGAGTATAATGAGCTATGTTGGATTTATTTTTAGGAGAGCAAAGGGGTCAGGACGCCTTACCTATTATTAAATAAATGTACTTATTAATTTAAAAATTACTGGACAGAGTTTTTATGAAGTTTCGAACACAGATAGTAGACATATAAAGGAGTATAATGGGCTATGGTTGATTTATTGTGGGGAGAAAAGGGAGCAGAATGCTAATTTTGAAAATTTGAAAAAATAAAATTAACTCTCTGAAAAAAAAAAAGGAAATTTTTGAAAACTTAACGGTAAAATATCTGCTTATAAGAAAAATGGATCATAAAAAAATTGCTGGTATAAGGGTTGTAAAAAGATTTTTGAAATCAATACATAAAATAATATTTTGTCCTGGGCTGGACATATAGATCGTGCCACTAATAAAAAAAAAAATCCATATAATTTTTATAAAGTACTAACCCCCAAATGGCACGTGTAATAATTTTAACCCAATCGGATTATTAGTTTAAAAATTACAGTAAACTTAAGTGAAGCTACTGTAGCATAATGGTTAGAGTGTTCACTAATGAGCTGGGAGACCAGAGTTCAATCCTCGGTCAAGTCATACCAAAGACTCAAAAGCTAGTACTTTATGCCCTCTTGCTAAACACTCAGTATTATAAGGTGAAGGATCAAAGATAAGTGAAGTAATGTTGGTAAAAGAGTAGCGCCCTCCCCTACATCTCAGTCTAATAGCTAATTAAAAGGGAGCCTTTGAGTTGCCCTCGATTATGATCGACCACTTTATTTTTTACTGTTGCAAATCATAATTTCTTGTGTCGATAAAGCATTGATTTCTGATGGGAAAAAATACTGTTCAAACAAACAATGGCTTGCTAAGCGTTATTCGGACTCTGCTCTGTCTGAAACAACAGTTAAAAAGCAGTATGTTGACTTTAAACGCGGTCGGACAGATACAAATGATGTTGAATGCTCAAATCGCCCAAATTCGTCAGTTCCCCGGAAAACATCAAAATAGTCCATAAACTCATTTTGCCCGATTGTAAATTGAATTGAAGTTGCGTCAAATAGTAGAGGAGTTGAAGATATCAGAAGGCAGTGTATTCGCCATTTTGCATTAACATTTGTCAGTGACAAAGCTGTGTTCAAAGTGGGTGCCGCATTTGCTCACAGTCGATCAAAAATAACATGTCAACGATCCAGAGTGTTGTTCACAACAAAAAGGATTTTTTGCATCAATATGTGAAAATGGATGAAACAGTGATTCACCACTTCACTCCGAAATCAAATTTACTGTTAGCTGAGTGGACAGCAGCAGGTGAAAACTGCCCGAAGTGACCAAAAATGCAAACATCAGCAGGCAAGGTTTTGGCCTATATATTTTGAGATCCTCAAGGTATTGTGTTCATTTATTACTTTGAGAAAATAAGAACCATCGATAGTGAATATATCTAGTATTATTGGTGCATTTGAAGGAAGGAATAGTCAAAAAACAGTCACAAACGAAGATGAAAAAAGTGCTCTTTCCTCAAGACAATGCACCTTTCACAAGTCGATGGCAGAACTTCATGAATTACATTTTGAATTGCTTCTCCACCCACTCTATTCTCCAAATCTGGCCCTTAACGACTACTGACTGTTTGCAGATAGCAAAAAGAATGCTCCAGGGAAAGAGATTTGGCTCCAATGAAGAAGTCATATCGGAAACAGGTATATTTCGAGGCTACAAAAAAGGTATCAAATTGTTAGAGAAACGTTGGAAACAGTGTATCATGTCAGAAGGAGACTATGTTGATGAATAAATTTTGCCTAAAAGTGGTTTTATTAGTTAGACCTGGGACTTATTGAGTGATGTATTATTTTATTGGAACTGTTTTATAGACGATTCTAATGAGACGTTTCAGTTTAATCTCTCTGTTTAGAACTTTCTCATGAAGAAAAAAAAATGATAAATTTTAATTTTATACCATTGGAGCACAGAGTGGAGCAGGTGCTAATGTGATTGCAAGAGTTAGGAGTGGATTTTGCTTATTTTTATTTATCTCCCTCCGATGGCGGGGAGATCAGACACAAGGTCGGGAAATTGGGATTTGAAAAGCCAGCGCTCTAGACGAAAGAACACTCTGGTTGACCAAAAAATTCCTGAGTAGCCCTGTTGGCATTTCCCGGTAGGGGCGCCTCAGGCGATTAGCAATAAACTAACCCCTTCTTAAATCGGAAGAAGGTAAAGCCTGGGAGGGTGGACCTCCTAGAACTGCATAAGACCATACCTACAAACTGACAGAGAACAAGGCCACACCAGGACAGCATGCCCATGACTGTCAGTCTGATTTTGATATGAAATAGCCACTCTGGAGGGCGGCTGTATTAGGAGATGATGGAGTAAGTTCAGGGAACTTCTGCCATTACTAAACAGAAGAGTGTTACCACTGTCGACCAAGGGAAGGATCTATCAGGCATGTGTACACAGTGTAGTGATGTACGGAAGTGAAACCTGAGCAGTGAGGGTTGAGGATATGTGTTGCATGGAGAGAAATGATATGAGAATGATACAATGGATGTGTAACGTGAGTCTTAAAGACAGGATTAGTTCTGATGACCTCAGAGGAAGATTAAATCTGGACAATATAGTGAGATGTGTACAAAACAGGAGACTTTGCTGGTATGGCCATGTTGAAAAAATGGATGAGAATTATTGGTTTAATAGATGTAGAACAGTTATGGTAGCAGGCTAATTTTACAGGAGGAGGCCAAGGAAAACATGAGAAGAAGCGATAAAAAATGAACTTGAGTGAAAGAGGGATAAATAAAGACCTTGCCAGAGATAGGTTAGTTTGGAAGTCAATTTCTAAAAGCCGTCCAACACATGCCAGCATGTAAAACGGACGTTAAACCGATGATGATGATGATGATGATGATGATGATGATGATGATGATGATGATGATGATGATGATGATGATGATGATGATTGTTAAAATAAGTTCTAAAATATATTGGCTCTGAACCAAGGCGATCCATAATATTATGGATCGCCTTGTTCTGAACCTAATAAAAAAAAAAAAATTAAAAAAAAAAAAAAAAATTATTTACTCCTCCCCAGGAGTTAGGCACAAGGCCAGTTTTATCTTACTCCCACAAGTAAGATGTGACCCAAGATCGGGTCGGGAAAGTGGGGTTTGAAAAGCCAGCGCTCGAGAGGTGAGCACTCTGGCCATTTAAAAATTGCCTGGGCAGCCCCGTCGGCATTCCCCGGTAGGGGCGCCTCAGACAGTAAGCAATAAACTTACTCCTCCCCAAAGAGGGGAGGCAAAGCCTGGAAGGGTGCACCTCCTAGAACTGCACAGGACCAGACAACCCCAATAGACTGGCATAAATCCAGACCCAAAGGCCCAAAGGCCCGGACAATTCCTTAACAAAAAAGTTGTTGTTTTTTTTAATGGAAATCGCTCCATGAAGCCACTTGATGTAAAGTGCTAAAAAAAAAATACTACTTCAAGGTCAAAAACTAGCCGACGATAAGTGTTAGATGATGGATAGATTCCGACCCCAAAAAAAACAATTTGCTTTTAAAATAATCTTTACTCTTTTAGAGGAATTTTTGTTGTTGTTGTTGAACAAATCAGGCTTCTGCACAGAGCCCACGAAGTTCGTGCCTCAGGATTCATTATACTTTCAAGATTGTAGGTTTAACCCCCAATACCCACAGCAGCAAGACCCAGCAGTTGCATATGAAGTCGGGGAAGGTTTGGCCTAGAGCACAGAAAGAAATAGTGGTTGCACATTTGCAGGAACAATGTTGTTATCCTTTATGGATTTGTGGTTCAGAGTCTGACACGTCCTTGCTATCCATAGATGCAGAGGCAAAGTCGACCAGAGGATGTTGTCTCCTCCTGCATTTTTAGACAACATAGCTCTGAGACTACCAAGTTTCCACCGGGCCCCACCATGGTGAGGAAGTGTTGGTCTTTAGAGGAGGGGGTGACTGATTATTTATCTCCCTCCCACAGCGGTAAGATGTGACACAAGGTCGGAAAGTGTGATTTGATAAGTCAGCACCCTAGAGGAAGAGCACTATAATCTTTAAAAATTGCCTGGGTAGCCCTGTCGGCATTTCCCGGTAGGGGCGCCTCAGGCAGTAAGCAATAAATTTACTCCTTCCCAAAGGGTGAGAAGGCAAAGCCTGGGAGGGTGGACCTCCTAGAACTGCACAGGACAGACCCATAGACCGGTGTAAATCAAGCCCCGAAGGACAAGACAATACCGGTCTATAGGGTGCAGTATCCATCGGAACAGATACTACTGCTGATGATTTATATAATACTGAGGATGTGTATGATGACGTCATAAAGGATGAATGTTAACCTTATGATGTCATCAATTTTCAAGTAAATATATATTTCTTTCTTGATAATAATTATTTCGGGGTTTTTTTTTTTGAGAAGTTGATTTTCGTGTTTATATAATACTAGTTCGCTATCGCTTCGCAAAGCTGAAACCAAAAATTTAAATAGTAAGTTTTATTGCTGACATACGACTAAAACTTTTGTATAAATCGATAAACATTAACATTTTGGTAATTGTGATACAAATTTATTTATCTTTTAAATGAGGCCGTAATGAAATCAAAAGAAAGAAGAAATCAATTCGCTTGAGCAATTGTGTGTATAATGGGGGAGGGGAGGGGGACTCTTTTTTTTAACTTACAGTTTAGTTTTTAAAAAATCACATCCTGAAAGGAACATTAAAACACAAACGCAAAACGTTTTGTCTACCGGGTAAAAACAATCATTGAATTTAAAAACAATTTTTTTTAAATACAGTGTCATTAACGGGAGCGAGGAAGAAAGAGAGAGAGAGAGAGAGAGAGAGAGAGCAAGACAGCCACCCAGCCACCCTCTTCTTTTCATTTCTCTTATGCTTGCCTGTCGGTAAGAATTCTAGCGAGCGATGTTAGTTAAATTTAAGAAAGGTTTTTAGTAAGTTATCCATCTTTTTTTTAAATCATTTTAATTAATTACTGTTAATATCAACAAAATTATTGCATATATATATAAGAAAATGGGATACTTAAACTACAAATGAATAACACTAAACATTAATTGATTATGAACTGTTTAAAAAATAGTTATGCAAATTAGGTATTTAGATAACTGTCTTTGGGTAGTATTTCAAAATACTGTGTTGCATTATGCCCTTTTGGCTAAGATCAAAGTGTAGTATCTGTTCCGATGGATACTGCACGCCTGTCCTGTGCAGTTCTAGGAGGTCCACCCTCCCAGGCTTTGCCTCCCCTCTTTGGGAAGGAGTAAGTTTATTGCTTACTGTCTGAGACGCCCCTACCGGGGAATGCCGACGGGGCTGCCCAGGCAATTTTTAAATGGCCAGAGAGCTCACCTTTCTAGCGCTGGCTTTTCAAACCCCACTTTCTCGACCCGATCTTGGGTCACATCTTACTTGTGGGAGTAAGATAAAACTGGCCTTGTGCCTAACTCCTGGGGAGGAGTAAATAAAATCAGTAACCCGTTTTGATGGTAATATAGGAGTGATAAATGAAAAAACTTTCCCATTTATTAATTTATATATATGATTATAATAATAGCAACAATGTTATTTTAATTGGATTTCTAAAATAATTTTACTCAGAACTTTCTGGAAAACCAAGAATAGTTAGAGCATTCCCACTGTCGATCAAAGGAAGCCGATCAGACATGTGTGTGCAGTGTGATCATTTATGCAAGTGAAATGTGGACAATGAGTGTTGAAGAAATGATATGAGAATGATACGATGGATATGTAATGTGAGTCTTAAAAGCAGGCTTAGATCTAATGAGCTCAGAGGAAAATTAAATCTGAACAGTATAGGAAGATGTGTAAAGAACAGGAGACTTTGTTGGTTTGGTCACATTTAAAGAATGGGTGAGAGTTCTTGGGTTAATAGATGTAGAACAATTGCGGTAGCAGGGTCAGTTGGCAGGGAAAGATCAAGTAAAACATGGGAGAAAGTGATAAGGATCAATTTGAAAGAAAGCGCGATAAAGATCTGGCCAAAGATAGGTTAGTTTGGAAGTCAATTTTTAAAGGTTATCTAATACATGCCAGCATGTTAAACTACTACTAGTATTTGCAGAAGTACTACTACTAGTAGTAGTACTGCTTCTGCTATTACTGATGATGACTGGTGATACCAGATCAGGCTGCCCTGTGGCTCCCTGAGACGAAATTCACCTACATTGACGTTTTTTTTTTTTTTTTTTTTTTTTTTTGTAAAACTTAATTATGTTCTACAAAACCAAAAACAAAAACAACAGCCCCTCTCCCTTTCTCCCTCCCCTTTTTTATTTTTATTTTTCCTACCCTACTCCCGGTCCTGGATATGACCTTAAACTACATCCGATGGTGAGATCCGGCTTACGGACTTTGGGGAATGTGGAGCCTCCTCTTAATTACCATTGCTCCCAGGTCCACCCTGACCCGGAGTGGTAGTACCTGTTAGGGTCCCAACTATGGGTTAAATAGAAACAGATATTAAAAGGGGAAAGAAACAAAAAAGAGAAGAAAACAAGACCAGATTCGGCATTAAATAACCCAAAAAGGGTTGATATGCCGTAAAACAAAACTACCAAACCCTACCAAACTACTGATGATGATGATGATGATGATGATGATGATGATGATGATGATGATGATGATGATGATGATGATGATGATGATGATGATGATGATGATGATGATGATGATGATGATGATGATGATGATGATGATGATGATGATGATGATGATCTTCTTTGCAGAAACCCACTCTAACTCAATGGCACAATATACTAAAATAAGTGTGCAGTGCATTAGTAATTAACTATATCAGATGCGAAGAAAGTATATCTGGATGGCAAAGCTATTGAAGTTGTCAAGAAGTTTTGTTACCTTTGTGATACCATTGGAGCACAGGGTGGAGCAGCAGATGCTAGTGTCATTGCAAGAGTTAGGAGTTGATGGAGTAAGTTCAGAGAACTTCTGCCATTATTAAACAGCAGAGTGTTACATGGCCAGTGAAGGTTGAGGACATGTGTTGCATGGAAAGAAATGATATGAGAATGATACAATGGATGTGTAACGTGAGTCTTAAAGACAGGATTAGTTCTGATAACCTCAGAGGAAGATTAAATCTGGACAGTATAGGGAGATGTGTGCAGAAGAATAGACTTCGATGGTATGACCACATTAAAAGAATGGATGAGAGTTCTTGGGTTAGTGGATGTAGAAAAGTTGAGGTAGCAGGTTCAGTTGACAGGGGAAGGCCAAGGAAAAAATGAGATGAAGTGTTAAAAATGGACCTGAGGAAAAGAAGGATAAATAAACACCTGGCAGAGATAGGTTACTTTAGAATTCAATTTTTTAAAGCCGTCCAACACATGCCAGTATGTAAAATGGACATTAAACCGAATATGATGATAATATAGGAAATGTTCAGTTATGATTACTTGATAAATAAACATGCCGGAAGACTGTAGTGATTTCTATTCCCTAAAGTACAATTTTTGCACAAGAGAAAATAGGAATTGTACTTAAAGATAATCATTAAAAGTTGAATTGGAGCGACAGCTTTTGAAGAAAAGGAACAACAACTGTGTAGCTTAATTGAACAACTTTACTTGGGCAAGTAATAAAGAAGGATAGACAAGCAGTAAAAAGTAAATATACAGAGTGAACGTTTGCAAATACGGTCATCCACGGAATTTATCTGATGTGAAAAAGTGTTCTGTTAGCACATGATTTCGGCCCCTGCATTTGTTGGCTTTTCAGTCATAGAAGGAAGGTTTTATGACATCCGTCTGGGGCTTGTGTCATAATGCAGTCAACTATTAATTGACATTGATCGTAATATTGAAAATGGCAAAAGAGGCAAGAGCACTAAGCGTTTGAGTTTATGTAGGATCCACGGACAACATCACCTTTGAGGGAGAAGTGATTGGGTTTACCTTTTGATCAATCACTGCCACTCTTAAAAGGATAAGGGACCCCAGCCACACTGACCAATCTATGCGTTTCTTATAAATTCCAATAAGACTAGATTGAGTGAGAACTCCTATTGCATTTTTTATTCATATTTTTTATCTTTTGTAATATTCAATTTTTTGGGTGGAGGCCAAGGATATACTCAGCATTGCTTGGATGGAAGGGGGTGTAAGTACAGTGACATCAATTGAAATAAATTTCAATAAATTTATGGTCTTTATCCCCCCCCCCCTTCATGCACACACACTCACGGCATACTCAGTGTTTACCAAGAATTAATGAGGACACATGCACCCCTTTTCAGAGCCCTGAACGCATTAACTTTCTAATTTTTTTTTTTTTAATCTTTAAAATTATTAAAACGTATTTCCTTTTAAGGGGTCTCAGCACAAAGACAAACTGCCGACTCCAACATTTGTGTGCCGTAATTTTATTCTTTCTTCATCTTCCATTCTGACTGTGTCGTTCTTTGCTCTGGCGACCGCCGAGGGCACAAGCACTGGTTTACAAGTTGGGTACAAAAACAAAACAATGCAGACTCACAAGAAAAAACACAAACTCCAATACATTGTGTATAAATCAGTTGTGTTCTGGGTGTGTGCGATACCATCGCGGAAAGGAACCCCCAAAACGTTAGCGTCCACATCTTAGTTAAGTTCCAGTATATCAGCTATGACACAACTTGGATAATTTGTCTTATTGTCGTTCGATTGATCAGCTCATCTCATCGTTTGCTAAATCTCTGTGGAGCTCTGCCTGCCTCCTCACATCTACTCCGATCTGCTCCAATCTGTTCTTAACACTCTCTGCTTAACTCTGACTCCTATATATATTAACCTATGACTAAAAATTCTATGTGCGGTCTTTTGTCTTAGTCATCGCCCCACCTTGATCTATAGAAATTGACTACTTCCGCACTCGCCCTCTCAGCCACTCCCAGCTCACTACTTATCTTACTTCCGATCGTCTTTGTGCACCTTGTTTAATCATTTCCTTACATTGTCTGGAGTCTTATCTCAGGGGAGGAGGGAGACGTCCATAGTATCAGACAGACCACACGATACTGATTTTCAACAAAATTGTAACAGTTACATAATTACGATCTATTTTTTTCACACTAGCATGTTCTCATTCACGGAGTGATTAATACATACTTCGGTAAGAGCACATTTGCATATTCTCATTCGCAGAGTGATTTATACATTGTTTGATAAGAACACCGTTTGCGTGGGAAAGGCAACTTCCGCTACTGCCCAAACCTTATCCTGCTTTTTACGAACAGTCGGAGTTGAAACGTCTACGTTACCACGTTATGTTTCTTTTCTCGTCTCTAGCTATGACTTGGCTAGACGAGACGAAAAATCCTGATTCAACATATTTTGTATTCTTGTTTTCATGACCGGACCATATTTGTTGTGTTTATGAAACTGTATTAACAAAATTGATTTAAATGGCAGATGGAGAGGTTTGCCTGTATAACCCAACTTGATAACCCGTTTTCTTCATATCCAGCAAGGCCAGAAAGAATGGAGATATACTCAACCACCCTTTCCTTCATACAACAAGCTCTAAGCATCATCTATAAAACCCCGACCCGACATCTTCTCCCAACTCCAAGTATACTGGGTAATATAGTTTCAGAATATATATGGCTATGGCTATCTCCAAAACTTTAGCTGGAGTTCATAAACAAACAAACAAACAAAAAAACAAAAACTACAGCTTTATAGAAGACTAGCATGAAGACCCGGCATTGTCTGGGATTGGATGAGGAATCATTTAGCGTCTAGCTCATAAACAGATTACCTTTATATTCTTAATTTTACATTTTATAACATTCAAGTTTTGAGGTGGGGCCCAAGGATGTACCCGGCATTGATTGGGTTAGAAAAGGATATAAGTAAAGTGACATAAATTGAAATAAATTTTGGTAAATTTATAGTCTTTAACCCCTTTGAGGCACACCCGGCGTTTCCTGAGAATCAATGAGAACTACTGTGCACTCTTGCTCTAAACTCTGAACCACTTTTTTATTTTTATAATTTTCATGTTATAAATAAAATAAAGTAAAATGTATTTTATTTATGTCAAGCGCAATTGCAGACCCCACAGGGTTTTATAGATGATGCTTAGAGCTTGTTGTATGAAGGAAAGGGTGGTTGAGTATAGCTGGAAAATTGCCTCTGGAAATAGAACCGATCCCCAGAACTATCGCCCAATCAGTCTGCTGCCGATCTTTGCTAAAATCTTTGAATCCTTAATCAATCTAGCAATAGTACGACACTTAGTTAATGCTAAACTTCTTTCTGACCGCCAGTATGGATTTAGACAATCACGATCTACTGCAGACATCCTAACGGTCATCTCTGAACGCATGTATCATACACTCGACAAGGCAGGTGAAGCTAGGGCAGTAGCGCTTGATATATCCAAGGCCTTTGACAAGGTATGGCATAAAGGGCTCCTCCTGAAAATACGATCATACGGTATTACTGGGCAATTACTTAATATAATTAGATCCTTCCTAGCCAAAAGAAAAATCCAGGTTGTCCTCGATGGCCGTTCATCTAAGCAACATGACATAAATGCTGGTGTACCCCAGGGCTCTATCCTTGGACCCTTGTTGTTCCTGATCTATATAAACGATCTCCCTGATGACATAGAGTCTGAGATTGGTTTATTTGCTGATGACACCACCCTTTACTCTCGCCATGTTGGCAAAACCGACGCAATTATATCCGATGCAATGGCTGAATCTTTAGAAAATGACCTCCAGGCTGTAGTGGATTGGGGTCATAAATGGTTGGTAACTTTTAATGCCACAAAGACAAAACTCCTTTCCTTCAATAACTACAAGGAACCTTTTCAACCACCGATTGTCATGGCAAATAACACCTTACCTGAGAGTTCATCATTCAAACTCCTCGGCCTAACCTTCACAGGTAACATGAATTGGAACAAATACATTGAAGACATTGCCAAGGCTGCCGCAAAGAAGGTTGGCTCCCTCTACCGTGCTAGTAAACTCCTCACACCTGACATTATCCTGTATCTCTACAAAGCCACCATCCGCCCATGCATGGAGTATTGTTGTCACATCTGGGCTGGTGCATCATCTACTAGTCTCTCCCTCCTTGACAAGGTCCAAAAAAGAATCGCCAACCTAATAGGTCCCTCACTGTCAGCCAAGCTCCAGCCTCTGTCCCATCGCCGCAATGTAGCATCCTTGTGCTTGTTTTACAAATACTTCAATGGATTATGCTCCGATGAATTGGCTACTCTGGTGCCCCCTCGACGTAAATTCACTAGACTAACTCGACAATCAACTAAATCTCATTCATTCACTGTGGAGGTCCCCAGATGTCGGAGAGCCTTCTACTCAAATAGCTTCTTTCCTCGTACTGCTGGCCTCTGGAACTCCCTCCCTGTCCCCTGTTTCCCCAACAGTACAGACATGCAGAAGTTTAAAACTAATGTAAACAGACACCTCGCTGCGCTGATCCCAATCTAGGTTGACCACCCCCTACCTTCTCCCCTTTTTCTTTTTCTCAGTAGCCCCTTACGTCTACAGTGGCGGCCTGCCTTGTTTGGGGTGAACTATGTTAAAAAAAAAAATTTTTTAAATATATATATATATATATATATATATATAACAGTATTAGAAGGCTATCACAATGCAAGAAATGGAAATATGTCGACGTTGAGAAGTAAGACAAAAACAAGTGATTTATATATATATATATATATATATATATATATATATATATATATATATATATATATATTTATATTTTTTATATAGCAAATCTTACTTGATTAGGCAAGGCTTCAATACTGTGATGTAATGTGTGTGACCGTGTTCCATAATATATTTCAAGGAAGACCTCTTTATCAAATGGTAGGTGTTTCAAATCTCAAAAACACGTGTGACTGGTGGACTCTACATTTGGTCGCCTTCTGGCGGATTGTAACATAAACGCATGCCAGCTACAGACTTCGTTTAAGTGACCTATTTTTTAAGAGATTGTCTACTCGCTTTCGTGTCCAAGATGTTATCGATGTAGATCCAATACTGAGAGGTTTAGCATTTGATCCCAGTCGACTCACACGATTTTTTTTTATTTACATTGTTAAACTTTTGCCTACGAGGGAGGGGGGAAGAGAGGACTATGAGCCGGATTTTTAAAATTCAACGTTATTATGTAGTAATTTGAAAAGAAATCAGTGTAATATGTAGTACTTTAACTATTGTGAATATCATCATTTCTGTTCAAACACACATGGTTTATTAGTGCTCTGCAGGGTTCCTTAATTATATTTGTGTGTTTCATTAGTGCTCAGGAGGCATACTCATTTTTCTTTTTTCTATCCTCACAAAAAAAGAGGATTTCTATATAAAGATAACGGGGGGGATTGGTTTTAATAGGGCTCTGTAGGCCTCTTTAATCTTAACAGTGCCCATTATCATAGATAGAGCGGGTGTTTAATCAAAAAGAAACATTCTGGGGAAATACCTGTTCCATGAGCTGGGCAGGAAGACTCCTACAACCGCGTCTCCTTCCTTCATTTCTTTCTTCATCCTTTCCCCCTTCCACAATTCCAAACTGACAATTATTCTAAAAATTAAAATTGTCCGATGTAACCTATTTGTGTTATGTCGGATGTTGACAAATTTTAATTCATTCTTTTATATTTCTCCCGGGCAACGCTGGGCGACATGTCCAGCTAGTAATAAATAAAACCTGAAAATGAATAAACAAATAAACATGTAACTTACAATTTTGTGCTGCGTTTATTGGACGATTTTAAAAGCAAAATAAATCTCAATTTAAAAAAAAAAAAATTTTTAATTTTTTTTTTTTTAGGATATTCTGTAGGAAATTTTCGGGAACCATTCCGTTCTTCAAGTCTTCAATTAAGTGTGAACAGAGTTCTTGAAAACGGCGAACTAAAATTAATATTTTCTCATCAGGCCAGCAGGTGTTGCTTATCAAAGTTATATGTTGGGGTGTTTGTTGTCTGTTTCATTTCCGGTACAAATTTCGTATCCGGTATGTATGAGAAAAGGAAGAGAAAGGAAAATATAGAGAAAACAAATGTTCTCTAGTTAAATTTGATTATTTGCTGTGGATAGGAGTAATTATGTGATCGGCAATATTTTTTGAAGATCTATATCTAAAATTGAAATTACTGCGTTTTGCCTTTGTGTTTTTTTCCGTGGTGCACAATTGTCTATATCTAGTTAATTATTATTATTGCATATATATAGATAGATAAATCTAGATATATAGAGAGTATTAAAAGAGAGGGAGAGAGACAGAGAGACAGATAAACAGGCAGACGGAGAGGCCTTACATACTAAACATACCAAAATTCTCAACTTACATTTTATTATATTAAAAAAGGGAAAATATATTCTTTGATTTCATCTTTAAAAATCTGGGGTAGAATCGAAACCGCACACTCAATATTTTCAGTCTGATACTGTTCCAACTGAGCAATGCAGACATTTGTTAAGTCGTCTTTTAAAATATCACTCATAAGTAAATTCCTATTTTATGTGCAGAATGTTGGAAAAGGGTCGTAGCTTTCTTAATAAGGCATCTAGAAAGTCCGGACTACTTCCATTATGTTCCTAAGAAAATTCTACTTGCATATAATCGTTTATATTTTAGGTACACTCTCTAGTCTTTCTTTCTATAAATGGACAGTCACACACACACACACATGCTCTATTTTATTATATAGAAGATATAGAATATATATAGAGATATATAGAGAGCAATAAAGAGCCAAGGCAGATTGGCTGAGAGGCAGACAAATGGAGAGGTACTAAATATACCGAAATTCTTAACTTATATTTTACCATATTAAAAAGAAAAAAAAAATTCTTTAAATTCAGGGAAAGGGTAGAATCGAAACCGCACACTCAATGTCTTCAGTCTGATACTTTCCCAACTAAACAATTCAGACATTTGTTAAGTCGACTTTTAAAATAACACTCATGAGAAAAATCAGAAATACATATTTGAAGTTTTAAGGGGGTTCGGTCCTCATTGGTCACATTGTCTTCCCCATAGAGAATTTTATATGTATGATATAAATGTCATCAAAATAGGATATATTTGAGGTTTTAAAGGAGGTTCGGCCCCCATAGCTCGTTTAGGTTAGGAGGGCACTTAGAGATTTGAGGCCACTTCCATTTTCTTACCCAGAAAATTTTATACATATGATTTAAATTTCATAAAAATAGGATACATTTGAAGTTTTAAGGGGGTTATGTTTTTATAGCCCCCTTAGGGATGCATGTAAAGATTCGAGACCACTTTCATTGTCTTCCCCGGTAAATTTTACATAGGAATACACTTTTAGATTTTATGTGGATTCTCTAACCTTTCTTTCTATAGGGAACACACAAACATCACACACAGACATTGACTTATATATTTTTTTCAAGAGACTTCTGTATGTTATGTTATAAAAGGTGCTGACGAAGTGACGTTTTGAAATCATCAAATATATAATAAAAAATAAAATATTTCCAAAAAGTCTTGAAAACAATCGTACGCCTCATAATAGTTGGTTTTGAATTCTTGGAACAATGTTCAAATTTTGTTGATCTCAACTAACTTTATATATATATATATATATATATATATATATATATATATATATATATATATATATATATATATATATATATATATATAATAAGCTAAATAATTCCCACTACATAAATCTATTCTATTGTAACCAAATGCATCCAAACTTTAAATTGGATGAAAAAGCTCTTAAAAATATAATACATCGCTATATATCCCCCACCAATTCTGAAAAATACCTGGATGATTGTTTTTTATCCTCTGGGAACCCACATGGGGGGGGGGGGGGAAGAACATCAATAAATTACACAGCATACTACAAAACCTACACCCCAAAATTAAATTCACCATTGAACACAGTTAAACAGAACTACCCTTCCTAGAAATTTTTTTACAAATGTTGGTAGCCTTACTCCTTTACATATATACTTTTCTCTAGTTGGAACTGCACTAATACTGCACTACCCTCTTTTCTTTCTTTCTCTCTCTCTCTCTCTCTCTCTCTCTATATATATATATATATATATATATATATATATATATATATATATATATATATATATATATATATATATATTAGAAGAATATCCATTCCAGGACGGATAAAATTAATTCCATGAACAGAACAGTTTTGCACCACTTTTATGTCCTCTTACGAATATTAAAATCAAGATATAATGATGCTTAACCTTAAGTCTAGAATCCTTATTTCAATTTTGATCAAAATACATTACATGATTTTGGTTCTAGAAAATGTCTAAAATTTAAGGCTTAAGCTTAAGCTTAAGCTTAAGGGCCTTAAGAGGAAATTGAAATTCAGGGAATCTTACTTCATTGGTGTTAAATAACTATGGATCAAATTCAATGCAAACCTGAAATATTTGAATTTTCAAATAGAGGTTGTGAAAATACTAAAAAAAACCTGAAATTTGGAACTATTTATTAATTGATGTCTAATATTTATTGTTAAAATTAAAAAATCAAAAGTATCTGAATTTTAACAAAAAGCTTCCAACCCTTTTTTATCCCCCCCCCCCCGTTGTATAAAACTAAATTAAACTAAATATAGTCCACATTTGAACACCTTACGCCTTGCAGCTGTGTTCTAAAAATGATCGGTTAATTAGTTCAGAAGTGAATCCTGTAGATAAAAATATATAAACATGTACACATACCTAACTTTATATATATAGAGAGAGAGAAGAGATATATGGTGCTAGGGACTAATTCACTTTTAGAAACACTGTCTGTAATGTTTCCAACTCGTCCCAAGGGGAGATAACTCGAAGTTGATATTCGCTGAATCATGATACTTTTTTTTTTTTTCGAACTCTTTAACGTTTGAAAATTTCCAACCAATTTTCGTCCACAATAAACGACGACTTTTTTTCTCGTTCGAATTCGTCTACAAGAATAGAAGACAATGCCGAAAGACATTGGCGCTTACCTGGCCGAACAACAACGGAATAGTACAGGACAAACAACGCTGAAATGGACAGAACTGGAAGAATTATACAACAAAAAGTAAGCCTCAACCCAAATTATCGTCCTTTCAAAAATGAAGCCGGTCGCCTTTTTTCTTTGTTTAATTTTTTTTTAACTAAATAAAAATATTAAACATGAAAAAAATACTGTTTTATGAATAATATTGCATCGATTTAAATGTGTTTTATATATTTGTAAATAGACTTGAAATAATGATGACAATAAAAAAAGATTTCTTTTTCTACTTGTATGAGATTTTCAATAATCTTCGGCTTTATAATATAATAGTTGTGCGGTTGAAAAATAATGGCTTTTTTCTTTGCTTCAGAATCACAAATGAACCATAATGCTTGACTTTGGTCTTTAAACTTTCATTCTAACCAGAAACCACTTTCTATCCGCCAATTTAAAGACTTCTAAACCCCTTTCGAATATCCAATGCGACGACGTAAACATCGTTTACGGCTACCCCCCCCCCCGGTTATCTCTATATTTTAATAAAATTGATCACTTGTGTATCTGTTTTTCGTTTCTATGTGACTTTCACATTTTTTTTTTTTATTACTTTTGATTATTTAAGGAAATCAAAGATGCAATAGTGTAAAATAAATGTACTTCTACAGAATTTGAACCGACCTGTTTTTTTTTTTTACCCTAACCCTAATTTTAGGTTTAATTTGGCAAAAGTCGGTTCGGTTCAAATTCTGTAGAAGCACCAAATAAAATGTTTAAAAAATCTTAAGAAATAATAACGTAATTAAATCCACCTGAATGCATTTCGGTTTCTTCATTTTAATCTTTTGTTACTTATTGGGGGGGGGGGGGGAGAATGAATTTCTGTAATTTTATAGAATGACTCCCATCTTCAATCGGTGGTTTTGTTTTGTTTTTTCGAATGCCCTGAACGATTTCTAACTCTAAAAAAAAAAAAAAACAACCGATTGGAGACTGGAGTCATTCTATAAAACTACCTTACTTTCTGTGTGACCCTTCGAATTTTTAATGGAATTTGGAAGCATTTAAACTGTAAGATTACCTAAAATTCTTAATAAATCTTCAATTATTAAAAGATTGACAGTTTTGGAAGCTATTTACATCCAATAATTTTATAAATAGGGATTAAAACAAATTTGTCATAGTTTGATAACAAATTGGTTCAATGAATAATTTAATGACCAAACGGGGGCGGCTTTTTTTTTATCTCCGCCTCGGCCCGCCACCAATAACAACCAGGGATGTGTTTCACGTGAATCAAATCAAGAGCAATCATTTGAAATTGAAGAAAACCCGTCTGCTCTGAATATTTTTAAAATGAATAAACCTTTGGGCATAAAGTCCATTGAACGCGACTTCCGCTTAATTTTTACGATTTAAGTATTTGCCGATTTTACAATATTGTTTTAGTATCTATTTTGATACTACGTTATCTTTTCTGTCCTCGGCCAGGAAAGGAGAAATCCTAGACTGAGGCTATTTTTATTTTTGTTCCAATCTAGAGTGCTGGGGAGCTGGATTTCCCCACATTAAAAACCGATCTTGTGTCTAACTTTGCTCTCGTGGGGAGGGAGGCAAATATTTTTTTTTACATGTGAAAGACGTTCTTGTATTCTTTTTTTTTTTTTTCAAGTTCGTTCAATAAACCTTTTAAATAAAATCCCCATATGGATTGGACAAAAGTAAAAATTACCTCAGTCTAAGACAGAAAAGATAAAATATAATATCAGAACAGATACTACACTTTCTTCCTAGCCAAAAGGCCAACATTCATGTTTTTACTAATTTTCCAACATTTATTATTACATTCAATTGTCAGCATGAATCTTAGCATCTTTTCTAAGACGCAACAAATGTCAACAACTTAGCCAAGATGTTTTACTTAATTATAATATGGGGATTTTATTTTTGTTTCATCAATGGCGGTATCCGAGACATTTATGTTGTTCTTAATGTACAGAAATCCATCATCATCATATATAATCCTGTCTCATTTTTTTTTTTTTTTTCAGGCTATGGCACCAGCTGACACTAAAGTTACTTGATTTTGTGGAAGATCCGATCTTCAGCAAAGGAGATGGACTCATGCGTGTAAGTAACTTCTGTATACCCCCCCCCCCCCCTCTATACACACCGAAAAACGTAAATGATTAAACATCATTTGGGGGAAGGGGAGTTTGACAACTATTCTTCTCTTGGTTGTCATTTTCACAACGTTTCTGCCGATGTTATCCCCGCTCCCCGACCTTTTTCAGGTGTATGAGTTCATATGGACCCATGGCGTAACGGTTACAGGCGTTGATTAACAATCTGTTCTAAGTGACATTCTGGAGGTGCAATACTTACTACGCGCAGTGTTTACTAAGAATAACATAAAAATTAACACTTCTACTTGGTCATGGCTGATGGAACGAGGACAATCTACCACCGTGGATTAAATAACAGGTTCAGTTTGAAATTTTGTATAAGTTCCCGAGTTCGAAAAGATGCACATGGAAAAAGGTCGGGGTTAGATCAAATGAAATTTTGAGAATAGTACTCTAAATTAAACAAATGCTCATCTAAAATATTCCGAAACATCAGTTTTTATTTTTTCATTTTAGTAGTTTTAATATTGTAAATCAGAAAAACTAATTTTATTTAATTCAAATTTTTTCATTTTAGTAGTTTTAATATTGTAAATCAGAAAAACTAATTTTATTTAATTCAAATTTTTACCTCAAAAAATTGTTTTAAAATTAAAACATAATGTTATGCTTTTTTTCATGATTTAAAAATTGTTAAATATTTTGAATAATACAGTTTAATAATCTTATTTAGATGT
The DNA here is from genome assembly GCA_963556195.1 of Sepiola atlantica. NCBI lineage: Eukaryota > Metazoa > Mollusca > Cephalopoda > Sepiida > Sepiolidae > Sepiola > Sepiola atlantica. Next base: position 89,781,437 of record OY744529.1, on the reverse strand, counting down.
ATTTCTAAATTAAAACACTGCAAGACCCACTCTCGAATAAAAGTCAATTAAATTTTTAATTTGGTAACTTTCTTTTCAGACATAGTTCGCATAGAAAAAGAAAAACTGTTTTATTCAATTCAAATTTATTGGCAAAAAAAAAGAAAATAGCCGGATGCAACAAGCCATGTGAAAAAATACAGAAGATATTTATTCATGTCTGAATGTTTATCCAAGGCCACTTTGAACATGGATATGGTAAGCATGGTCACGGCCTCCTCTGGCAGACTGTTCCACTGAGCGGAAACAGAAAGAGAGAATGCTGCCTTTCTTCTGTTTAGACAAAAGTGATGGTGGTATATTTGCTGGTGCCCGTGGTGACCACGACTTGGCGCTGTGGTGAAAAAATTTGAACGGTAGATTTAAATTTCCATTGATGATCATGTATGCCAGACCTTTTATGACAATAGAAGTACGATCTGATGGTCTGAACAGTTTTCATCTTGATCGAAAAGATGCAACGGACTCTTTGTTGAAAATTTCACCATTATAAAATGTGTACGTCTTATTTTTTTAGTCTCACTATGCACGGTATATTATAGAAAGGAAAAAGGCATTTTGTTGAAAATTAAAGTATTATTTAAAAAAGAAATTGTTGAAAATTAAAGTATTATTAAAAAAAATTTGATTGCAATCTTCAGTCATGGTATGATTCTATGGGATGCTCCTCTTCCTTTCCATTGAGCAGTATTATCGGAGTTATGTTAAACTTGATGTAGTTTCAAGTGGATAGATGAATTTTTATTAAAAAATCATCTTATTTTACAATGTGAAAACAGGTAAATATAGTGAAATTCCCTTCAATTTCAACATTCGATATCCCATTTATTTTGATACAATTTGGATATGAACAAAATTTAACTTTTTTTTCTTTATAAATGTACAATTCTTTCTCTTGTGTCATTAATAGTTTTTTGTTTTTCTTACAGCCTACTTCAAGTTTGGTTACTATTTTCAGTGACAGGCGATTTATTTTTTACCTGAAAAAAATGTTAGTCTTTTTCAAATTTGGTGTACGTGATATTGTGTATTTCTATGCATATAAAGTTAGTTCTACTAAAATAAAAGGGCCACTTGTCAATATGCTGGGCTTAATTTAGGATTCTAATTTGTCTTTCACAAAAAGAAAATTCAAATTGAAAACTTTAATGAATGAAATACTAAAAAAATTTTTACCCTATTAACAAATTATGTTTCCGCCTGTTTTTACATGGTCAAAATCTGAGGGGGTTTTTTTTTTATTAAAAAGAATGCCTTAATTTAAGAGCCAAATCCTCCAACACCAATTTTAGTATATCCCAGATTGTATCTAGAGTTAAGAAAAAAGACGGAAGTCAATTCTAAGAAGATAAACTTTAAATAAAGATATATTTGATTTCCGGATATAGCTCAATGTAATGGATGAGGAGTTTTTTGAAGAGAAGTTATAAGTGACTGATCAGCAGCAAAGTGGACAGTAGCAAGCCAACCTGATGACTTAATGAAAGTAGTTGTCCTTCCTCTTCTGCTGAGTCATAACAGGGAACCTCTGTAGGAACACCCCATCAAGTGTCACACACATTCCAAAGTCCACTGAAAATTGAACGGATTTCTTTTGTTGTGACTATATTTCCTATTGATGCCAAGTTATGTGACCACAATGGTGCTTCTCACTGGTAGCATTACTATCTTTCAAACCACACTTGCTGTAATGTCGCCTTGAGAAAAATATTTTATATTGGCTTTCTTTTTTTCTTTTTTTTTTTAATCTTTAATGATTCCAGGAAATAAAAATGTATTCCCTCTCTTGCTTCCCCCCTGGTTAAAAACGCTTTGATAGAAGTTGCGGAGATCTTCACCCAACTTGCCACCATGCAAAATTTCAGTCTGATCAGCTAAATGGTTTTTGAGTTATCAACGTTTCCATGGAATACTTCATACAATATGGAGAAGTAAGGTCCAGTTAAGTCTTTGGCCCATCCTTACGTTGTCAGACAAAGGTATGCAGTCTCACGACTGACTGACGTTCGGGTTAGATTTACTTTAATTTATAAAAACACTTTTTTCTATTCTTAGTGGATTTTACTTTTTATTTTTGTTTTGTAATTGTCCTTTTTGTTTTTTTATTGCAGCTCTATGAAAATTTTATATCAGACTTTGAGCACAGGTAAATCACAATAGTTTTCTTTCTTGAATCTAATCTCTAATGTAATATGTATGCCTCAATATTTTTATTCATTTTTTTCTGTTTTCGTTAGCATAGGGACGGGGCATTCTTCCAAATGCCAGACAATCACCTGCTATTTAGAGGCTACAACCGAGAGCTCTTTTAAGGATTTTGGCCGTTCCCTTAAGTGCAATTATTTGGATTTCTTTTGCACTTGGTTTTCCGTGAATACTTTCCAGATACTTTTTGAAATTTTTCTTCATAGGGCCGTTAGCTCTTATTATAACTGAGATAATGTTGATGTTTTTGAGGTTCCAGTTTCTCTTCATATCATACATTAGGCCTTGGTATTTTGTCACCTTCTCCCTCTCTGCTCTGTTTAAGCCACTATCATTTGGAACACTCACCTCAATCAGTGTTGCCACTCTTGCTGCCTTATTTAATATGACTATGTCCGGTTGTACTGCTGCATTTTCCAAGTAGGTAGATGTGGGAACCACATAATCATAATGTATGGTATACTTATCGTTTCCGACAGTCCTCTCCGGTAGATGTTCCCAGTATGTAAAATGTGTGTGAAAAGTATGTTTTAAAAGATAGATATGCAGCAGAATGTACAGATATTAGTGTTGCGACGATTAATCGGCAATTGAAAAAATCCAATATTTTGGGGTATTGGAAAAATTGAGTCTAATTTCCGATTCCAAAAACGATTCTTTTATTTTTTTTGTTTGAAACTTAATTTATTTTTCATTGCTGATACTAATAATAAACTGTTAAATATTTTTTGATTTCTAACTACAATTAAAACTAAAATTTATAGATCATAATAACATATTTAGATAAAAATGGCAAGTGGATAAATAGGGAAAAAAAGAAACAGTTTTCTATCCCTTTTTCTTCTTCTTTTCTCTTTGCAGTTTTTCCATTTTTAAAATAAGTTACTTACTAGTCTGTATTTTTTTCTTTTTCTTAAAAAGGTCCTGGTCGACTGTGCTTAATTGTTTATGAAAAAATTCAAATAACATTTTGTCAACTTACAACTATTGCAAATTGACTTTGTTTAAAGAGAAATAAATTTTTAGTTGCCTCACTATTTTCAGTCAATTACGGAGAAAATGTTTGGAAAAAAAAATAGTTAGAAATATCTACTTGTGTAATGTACACACTCCCTACAAGTGTATTTTTACTTTTGTGAAATTATATGCACACATTACACGGGTTGTTATGGTAATCCAAAAATTAAAACAACAACAACTCTATAACTAAATATTTTGAAATTTAAAAAGAACCAGTAATTGTATTGGAATCATGAATTTTAAACAGAATCTGTAATTGTATCAAAATAGGTAAAAAATATTGGAATGTCCCATAACTAATAGGTATAAAAACGAATCAAGGAAATAAGCAAAGACAAACTACATAATTAATACAGACGTTTGCTCTTAGTACCAGCAGCGGTATTTTTTCTTTGTTTTCTTCACCAACAAAAGATAAACCGTCCACCGTCCAAAACACACGCGAATGACGTGGCGTCCAAAAATGATCTCTTTCTCGAGCAAAAATCTAATTCCTTTTATTCAGCTATTTTGGACTGCAAAAAGCGCCTATTTTGCATAATCGCAATCCTCGCCTCGAAATCAAACGGTTCCGGGTTACTCCCATGTGCAGACACTGTTTCCTTGCAGCGGGTGCATGCCAGTCGTGGCTGCTTATCCCTTGGTCACTAAAGGGAGGTGATTAAGTATATATTCAAACAAACACTAGCGACTGTTGACTATTAGTATTTATACCTTTTTTTTCTTTTTTTTTTTTCAAGTGAAATTAATTATAAAAGTTGTAAGTTGAGAACTAACCTTTTGTGGAGGAAAAAACATGAGAAATAATAGAACACCGATCTACAAATTCAACAAATTATAAAGTGGAATATTTAAATTTTGTTAAAAAATCTATTATACTAAATGTGAGTTAATCAACGTTTATTTCCCTAAGGATTTTTTCCAAATACTTTCATAACAGAAAATACATGCTAAAATATACTTTAGTTCTGGGATTGAGTTATGTTTGAAATAAAATTCTGTTTTAATTGTTCTAATGAGCTGTAATTTATAATTAACTGAACAAGTCATCCATCTCTCTCTCTCTTAGCTATGTATTTCTCTTGTCTCTCTCACTCTGTTAACCACTCTCGAATATTACTGAATGTCTCTGTGAGCATTTAGAGAAAGAATGACTTTTTTCAGTGTTGTCATCTAATTTGCATGTGCGTGTCTGTACATACCGCAAACACATGTGTAAATTAGATGTCAAAATAATAAGCCTTTTTACTTCTCATTAGCAATACTCATCGACCATAAAATGGTTTGGATAATCAGAGATTTCAAGGTAGTTCTACTAAAATAGTCATATTTTAAAAACTGAAGTTCTTTAAATCCTCAAAATACCACCATTTTGTTCGGAAATGAATATCCTTTCACTTGCATTAATAAATAATAATCTACATCATATATTTGAAGAGTTTTCTGCAAATAAAGTCATGAAAATGTTAACGCCATTTTCGATCATTTACGTCACCTTTCTTTCTTTTCTTTTTTAACTTCCGTTCTTTAAAAAATGTCATACAATTCGTCTATGAGGAATTTCGTCATGAAATTTGGAAAACAATCAGGAAAAATATCAATTTCAATTATCGGAGTACTAAATTAATTGATCCATTATTTTTTTTGTAATCTTAAAAATAAAACTTCAATATGACGTGTATCGAACATTTAAAAAAAAATTTTTTTTCGTACCCCAACTAGTAAATAAATCAATCTTTTATCTTTTTTTATGCATTAAAATTATAATTGTATGTTGTTTTGCCTTTCTGTAGTAGTAATTTTGAATAACCTTAGCTGAAAAATGATTGTACCCTTTTTAGCGAAAATCAATAATCGCTGCTAGTATTGCTGATATAGCAATCAATCAGCAGCAGCTAGTAATAAACAGTTAGCGTCGTAAAATTCGTTTTTTGAAACGTTTTAAAAAAAAAAAAGATAAGGCAAATACTTTTTGTGCTTAGAAAAGTTAATGCTGTTTGTGATCTTTTATATAAAATACTTCAAGAATTACTGTTTTTCAAATATATTCAACTTTCAAACTTTAATTTTAGTAATAATCACTTTCTAGTTGCCAATTAAAAAAAAAGAGATTCTACTTTTTTTTAGGTGATTACGTATGAACACCCTAATTTAGAATTTAGTGGGGGATCAGTTTCGCATGTAAATTTAACGTAAAATGCTCTCTTATTTCTCAGCCATTCTTGCCTTTTAGTGCAATTTAAAAAAATATTTTTTCAAGCTGAAAACTTGATATAAAATGAATAATTACTCTACCACTAACTCTAGGTTTGAGCGACAAGCCCACTTCCTAAAAAAGCTTTGTCTTGAACGTATCGTACCATTACCCTTAAACTAAGTGACAAGCCACCCCCCTAAAAAAAACTCCCTTAACCCTAACACTAAGTCCAAATGGCAACTTTAACCTTATCACTAACCCTAAGACAGAGTGGCAAACCCCCATATTACAAAAAGCCCATTAAAACCACACATAATCATCTAAAAAAAAAAAAAGAAGCAGACCCCCCCCCTAAAAAATGCACAAGATTTATTTCCCATAGAAAAAAATTGATTAATGCCCTAAAACGCTAGAATGGCCCGTAAATAGTGAATTATTTTACATTAAATTTATGTGAAACTAATCCCCTATTCTAAAATGTTTTTTTTTTTCTGCTAAGTTTTTAGGGTGATCACCTGTAATTGCCCCTAGCCCTACAACTAACCCTAAGTCCGAGTGGCAAGCCCCACCTCCTCCCACAAAGACCCTCTTAAAACTACACATAATCGTTTTAAAAAAAGAGACCCCCCCCCCCCAATAAAAAAACACAGGATTTATCTCCCATAGAAAAAAAATGGTTAATGCCCTAGAATAGTCCTGAAATGGGAGATTATTTTACATTAAATTTATGTTAAACTAATCCCCGCTCTAAATTCTAAAATAATTGTTTTTGTTTTCTTTCTTTCTGCTAAGTTTTTCAGGGTGTTTACATGAAATTGCCTAAAAAAAGGTAGAATCTTATATTTTGGAGAGGCAAGGGGGCGATTTAGCAGAAGGTGTTAATCTACAATAATGTCTAAGAAATCTTGCAATATATTCATTTTTAAACAGTCCTAGTATTAGATTTTAGTTTCTTGTACATAAAATGTATTACAATTCAACTTTGGGTTCTCTAACTTCTTTTTTTAATAGATACATGGTATTTTTTTTAAGGTATTGCAGCATATTTATGTGAATTTACTGCAAATTACTTGGAAACCATTAATTTCTGGAGATTTTCAGTGGCGTATTCTGATTCCTTGTACAAAAACACACTTATATGGCAAATTTCATTGCTTAATCTTGTGTTTTAACAAAGATATAACATTTTTACTGAAAAATTAGTGTAAAAAATGTGACGAAACGCATATGGTCTTAAAGGGGGAAAAATATCCAATCGTGCAAGGCACAAAAATAGTCATAACTTCCTTATTTTTAGTCAGAGTAAAAAAAAAATTTTTTAATTCTTAGATCATCAAGCTCTTTCTATATATACCATTTTTTATATAATTTAAGCTATTAAACTTTTTTCATGTGTATTGCTATTCTAATAAATAAGAATACTTCTATATAAGAATAATATGGAAGAGACTTATTTTTAGTTATGCAAGAAGAATGTCTTAATAGATATGTCAGAGTTTATGAATTTTCGAATGAAATCAAAGTAGAATATAGAGTGGTCGTGACCTGTTGGGTCGTGCGTATGTCTAGTATGATTATAAATCTTTCATGGAAACAGTAATAATCATTTTAAATCCGTAAATAATTTTTGCAGCAGTGATTTGACAAACTTATGTGATCTTTTATAAAATAATATTTTAAAAAATGTAAGGCTTCTTTTTTGTAATATATTTCCCTTTTTTTTACTTTTCTTGATGTTCAATCGTGACAGACCATGATTCATTAATGGAATGTTTTAATCTTAAAAATGCGGAGTGACAGACCATGATTCATTAATGGAATGTTTTAATCTTAAAAATGCGGAGTGACAGACCATGATTCATTAGTGGAATGTTTTAATCTTAAAAATGCGGAGTGACAGACCATGATTCATTAATGGAATGTTTTAATCTTAGTAATAAAAACAAAACGAAACAAAAAAACAAATTCTTGCCTTTTACTGAATTCTGCAATAAACGGAAGCAATGAAAGAATATGCTGTCATTTTTTTTTTTTACTGCATGGGCACACTAGTCTATATATAAAAGATGAAAATTGACTCTGTCCCCTTTTCACGCTTTTCTCATTCAATACAACTAATAATAATTGTACTCTAAGAATTGTTTATATTATAAGCAAAAAAAAAACAATTGAGATTAATACGATCTCCATTGTGGCAATGATTGGTTTTTAACTTAAACACTGGAACCTGACTTTAGAACCATTTAGTAAATTCATTCATGAGAAGATTTACCCTCTAATGAAAAAAAAAACTGTTTCTGATATGGTCTGGTGGCCGAATTCGTAGGCAATGCTCGTCAAAAGATTCGTTTTTTTTTGTTTTTTTTCAAAAGGCATGGGAAAATTTACTAATTTAAATCCCCACTAGATGAAATAAGTAATTGTTAAATAGAAAACTGAAACTGATTGTGCTGCAAACAGTTTAGAGTTGTTCTCTCTCTCTCTTTTTCGTAGTAGTAGTAGTAGTAGTCATAGTAGTGACTCTAGTGTTGTTTTCTTTATTTGTAGCAACGATAGTAGTAGTAGTAGTAGTAGAAAGTGAACTTTCAGTTTACTTTTGACAGCCTCGTAACTTTCGCTTCCCGTATTTTGTCATTTAGTCCTCACAATCCATAAGCGATGTTTCTAACACGGGGGAAGAATTGCTGTTTTCTGGGCCGGAATCTATCCATCTAACACTTATCGTTGGCTAGTTTTTGACCTTGAAATATTTTTTTAATTTTTTTTTTTTAGCTCCTTACATCAAGTGGCTTCATGCCTTGTCTGGAATGATTTCCATTGAAAAAAATAGTAGTACTTGTCTTGTCTCTTCAGATACAGGTTGACCGCAAACATATAACAGCAGCTGTGTCCAACAAGTTGGGTGTATACAATGCCTGTCTGTTATTTTTATTATGTATATAAATTGGACTATGATTTTGCACCTAGTGACCACCAACACTAGAATACTGACACTGCTGATAAAATGATGAAGAAGAACCCTGGCAGATGTGATGTGTTTAGGATAAAACAGTCAGTCGTGCGCGCGGGCATAGTTGCACGTTGACAGAGATTGGATTTTAATCAACTTCATAACTCTTGAGTCAATTCAACCAAAACTTAATCACATATTCCTGGCTATTGTCACATTTTACATGCCCATTTTCATGAAGCTGTACCTTGTAGTTGTTAAAATATTAAGAATATTAGAAATAAAAACAAATGTAAGCTTGTCATAAACATACAAGAAATGTGCATCTCTAAAAATAAAATGTTTTTTTTTTTTTCATTTTTCAAACACTTGTTATCAAAATTTCTTATTTTTTTCTTTCAGAATCAATTCATTGGCGTTAGTGGAAATTGTCATCCTTGTTGTTAAGCAAATCTCTGGTGAGTCTCACTCTTACACTTTTTTCTTTCTCATTTTTTTTTTCATTTTTATTTTCGTTTTTTTTTTCTTCACTTTTCGCTATAACTGCGTCTTTGACCCCCCCCCCCTCTTCTAGTGATAATGTTCAATTTCATTCTGAAATTTATCACATGAACAATAATCAACATTGGGGTCCTCTGGGTGAGGTGTATAAACTAGATGATTTGTCAATAAAAATGAAAATATTTTTTTATCTATACTCTTAATTGTGAGGAGGAAGGCCTATGGGTGTTGTTTGTTTCTCTTTCTTGTTGGCCCGGTTAAATCTTCAGTCTGGATACTTTTCTCTTACACGTTGCTGGGATGATGAAGACAATTTAATCTTAAACTCTTTAATTTTCTTAATTATGCATCCATTTCCTTATCTCGTAGGTGCATCTGGTTATTGTCAGAGGGAAACACATGAAGGGATTTAAGCACCCCTATCTATGAGGACTTCATGCACATGACAATCTTTTTCATCTAAGTTCTAGACTGCAACTGTTATAACTTCAAATCCTTCTATGCCTAGTCGCATGACTAAAACTCAACGAATTACACACCCACTCTCGTAGATAAGGACAGGTCAATCATATCAAACTAAACACCTTCACTTTTTTTTAGTCCCAATTAAAAAAATTTAAAAGAAAACTGAATATTAGAAATAAGCATTCTATTAAACAAATATCTTAGTGATAAGCGGGTGATGTAGTTTCCTTGAAGCATTGTGTGTAATATATAAATATAGACAATTTATAGAAGGCTAATAACAATGTGGAAATATGGCGGGCCTATCAGGCATGTGTATGCATTGTGATGTATGGAAGTTAAATCTGGCCAGTGAGGGTTGAGAACATGCGTTGCATGGAGAGAAATGATATGAGAATAATACGATGGATGTGTAATGTGAGTCTTAAAGACAGGATAGATCTGATGATCTCAGAAAGATTAAATCTGGACAGTATAGGAAAATGTGTACAGAACAGGAGACTTCATTTGTTTGATCACATTGAAGGAATGGATGAGAGTTCTTGGGTTAGTATATGTAGAACAGTCGAGGTAGTAGGTCCAGTTCACAGGAGAAGGCCAAGGGAAACATGGGAGGTAGTGATAAAAAATAGCCTTGAAAGAAAGAAGGATAAAGACCTGGGTAGAGATAGGTTAGTTTTGAAGTTAATTTCGTAAAGACGTCCAACACATGCAAGCATGCAAAACAGACATTAAACCGAATATAATGATGATGACTAATGCTATTTCAAACTTGATAAAGAAATTTATTCTAAAATTATATTACTCTATTAGAAAAAAAAATATATAATTGTATGATTGATTTAATTTTTGAAAGAAGGAATACTGAAAATAAGATGTTTTTTTATTTTTTTGTTTCAATCTAAATTCTAGTTTTCACTTTGTGCACTCGAGATGTATGCTTGAAGCTGGTATATCACAATATTTCGGGGAAAAAATTCCCCTTCTCAAGTGGTTCTAATTTCTTTACCTCAAGTTCTTCCTCGTAAGATTTTTGCGAAATATTGTGATACTCCGGCTTCACACATGCAACTCATGTGAAAACATGAAGCAAATGAGATAAAAAATGTTTTTAAAAAAGTGCATCTTGTTTTCAGTATTCCTTCTAACAACGTGTCATTTCCGCATTGATATTAGCCATCTATAAATTGTCTAAATATCTTAGTTTTTATAAAAACAGCCTTACAATAAAAGGAAAGGGTTCGGGAACATGCGGAACGGCATACCTTCTTTCCTCTAGTTCTGTTCGTTTTCATAGCATTCGTTGTACATACGCCATGCTTACATCACGCCTGTAAATATTTGGTCGTATTTCCTGAAACTGTACCTTTTTTGTTTTGTTTTTCTCCAGTATACATACATAATACCCTGTAGGTCACCCCCTCCCTCCCCAACCAGTCCCTTATAGGAAGAGGGAGCCGCTGTTCCAAACACGGCCACTCTCTCTCATGGTTCAGAAAAAGAAAGATTTTATCAGCTTATACCCTACGTGTCACTGGCAACTTCCTCTATGACGCAACGTAGCCCTAATTCTAATCTTCTAATGGAATTTTCCACTTTCTCCTTACTTTAGCCTAATGTGGAAAATTCTGTTTTTAACAGTATCTTTACACACCGGCATCTAAATAGTACTACAATACCATGGTTCACCATCTAATGTTTATCTGATTGGTGTTTTGTGTGGTCTTTACAATCGACTGCTGTGGCTGCCAAGTATCTTGTGAAATAATTAAAGATGACAGACAGTCATGTTGTGTGACAAATATTAAAGAGAACTCCTACAAAAATAAAAATAAATAAAACTATTTTTGGTATTTCTATAGGAGGAGAGCCATATCAGCCCGAATGTTCCCAATTGCGATTTACGAAACAGACTGGAAATGGTGAAGCCTTCACCGAACAGTCAATTAGTACCGATATTAAATGAAACTAGTTTTTCATTTTTCTTCCTAACTTAGTTAAGTTAGTCGATTACAACCCCCCACCCGCTCACGTCTTCATGTTAAGAATGGGTTTAATAATTTTATTCAAATCAGTAAGTGAATCAACTTTTATTTATTTTTTTTTTTTTTCAGTGTAATTTTTTTTTTTTTTTAGGCTAAAATATTTTTTAACCCTAACCTAGTGTTATCTGCTTCTTTTACATTCTTTCACGGCTTTAAATTGTAAACTCCTTCAGCCATTTCCAGTTTGTCCCCTAAATTGCAATCAAAAACATTCAGGCCGATATGGGTCCCTTTAGAAGCCCCCCTTTTTTAATTTTCAAAGAATGTTTTTATTCATTTATTTAAAAAAAGAATTTTATAAATATTAACTGTAATTGTTCATTGATATTTTTTTTTTTTTAGTGATTTTAACCTACGAAGATATAAATAAATAAAAGTTTAAAAATCGTTTTTATTTACTTTCTCGTTTTAGATTCTAACAAAGCTGTTGAATTTCTTGAAAAAATTAAAGAAAAGGTAATTTTTCCCCTGTTTCTTCTGTTATCAAATGTTTGGTGCTTGTACACTTTTATTTTTTCCCTATACGTATTGTTCTCAAGATTTTGCTAAACTCATTGTGAGATTTTCATTTATATTTTTCTCTTGTACCATGTTTTCTTGTGCAAAATTTTACCACTGCCATTTTAACTAAATTAGGTGAAAAACAATGCATAGAATTTATCTCTCATCGCAAAAAAAAGGGTTAATGTCCTAAAAAGTTAGAATGGCCCGGAAATGGGGGATCATTTTATGTTAAAATTTTGACTTTTTGGTGGGCTTTTGTCCTACCACTGCAGATTATCTGCCCTTGCCTTTTGTCGAACGGTAGCAAATGGAGGCATAGTCATCGAAGTGACTTGTACGATACGGAAAATGTAAAAATATTTATAATTAAAGTTCTACTGGATAATTTTGCCTAATTTTTTCAACATTGAACAATAAAATACCAGTGAGTAAGTACATACTATTGTTTTCAAACATAAGTAATTTTTCGTTTCACCGAAGCCGTGTACAAGCACCAAATCTTTTTCTTTTAGTTAATTTCTCAGGAACAGATCTGCCATTCCAATCTCCGTTTTCCACATCTTCATTTTGTATAGACCTTTAACCCTTGGTTCAATAAATTCTTGATATGCTGTAAAACAAAACAACCAACGAAACCAAAACTCAGTTCACTCTAAATAATTTATGTGACTCAAATAGGAATTTACTACTGGTTCTACCTTTATTCGTCTTTATTTTTTTTTTAATTACGGTAATAGTGAACAAATTTCAGTAGTTTGGATCAAAGATTTCTCGTTAAACTTGCATTGCAACATACACGATAGGAATCAAGAGCTAGACAGTTGCGGGATTGGTCATTGATTTATGTGCGTTAAATCAGAATGAGAGGTGTATATGTGGCTGCAATTCACCAATTAACAAGGCCTATGTATGTTGTTTGCCCGTTAACAATGTCTCAACTAGTCCAGTCATCCAAAACGCTTCAAAGTGTGTCCCGCTTAAAACATGGAGTGGATCAGTTGATGACGACCTGATCCTGGCGAATGACACAAGCGAAATGGTAACAGACAGCAAAAGTTGGAAGTCATTCACAAAACATCTAACCTCAGCTTGAAACAAGACGACGAAAAATGCAAATAATAAAAATAATAATGTGACAAAGGCCATTATTTGTGCAATTTTTATTTTTGATTAGCTTCTACAATGTATATTAATTTTTTTTCAAATGTTTTTTTTTTTTTTATTACATTGGATTAAGTATTCCACAATCATGGAAAAAAAATAATAATTTGATCGACTCTAGTCGAATGCTACCCAAAGGATCGCTTTTCATTGGGAAGGGCACCACTTCTTTCCTTTTAATTGGTCCACTTACCCTTGATCTTCACCATAAAATGCTGACTGTCTAGCAAGGAAGCATCAAGTACCACTTTTTAAAACTTTTTGGTATGACTTGACTGAGAATTGAACTCCAGTCTCCTGACCTAATAGCAAACACTCAAACCATTATGCCAAGTTGGTTGAGGTAATGATTATTAAAAAAAATTACTTTTCAAAATTTGATGTAATTTTATTGTAAATTGATCCTCTAATTTCCTAACAATCAAAGGGGCTTTTTTCTTTCCAATTTGTTTTTCTTTCTGTAAAAATCTACACAAGACCAGCGAATATTTTATTTTTTAATCCTATATCTATACTGAAATGTGTAAACAAATAAGGAATGCTAAAAGAATAAGAGTTATTCTCCTTTAGCTGACGTTTTTTTATGTATTTAAAACTGTCTCCATATTAACAGACTACCGAATAAATATTTAAAACATAAATTGTAGAAAAGTATGTTAGTTTATTGCCAATAACATGGTACAACAATAATATATGAAAATTTGCTAGTCAGAATTAAAGTTTGATTTGTCAGCTTAAATGCTATTTAGGTCCAACTTTTAAAATCTGTCCGACATAATTTTATATTTTAGATGGATGCCTTTTGTAAACAAAATAATTTTTGGTAATGCATTTCGGTCAGGTCTATACTTGAACCGGAATCTGTCGCCTGAGATGCAGACGAAAAAGATATTCTTATTTTGCAGACAGCAGGTTTATTTTTACTCCAGTGGTAGTGGAGATGGAGATATCTGGAATTATTGGTCCTCGTTCGATTGTAGTTTCTCCATAAGATTGGTGGGATTACGCCTTCTTTGAACGATGAGCTTCATAAAACTAAGTGGCTGTTACACTGATAGTTGTGCGCGATAATACTTTCACAAGGATAGATTTGGAAAACGGAAAAGAGGAAAAATGCTGTAGTGTTCATGTTCATTGGTGCACAGTCCTTAAACCGTGCCAACGTTATATTGCAAAAAGAGAGGAAAAAATAAATTTTATCATTGCAAAATTTTCTTTTAATTCAAAAGTATGCGCTATCACCAAAACCTAAATATTTATTTGCTCTGTGTGTGCATGTTTCGTTTTTCAAAATGCAAAAATTCAATTGCACATCTCCCACTATCAACACGCTGTTCAAAAATGTGAGAAAATACTTTTAGAATTATCGAAATTGTAAAATAATTCTTAGTGGTGACGTTCACCCTGATCAGGTTGAGTCGGCTTCTTTGCTAGCCCGCACTACATCCTGAACCATGGCGGTCCTGAGTAAGGTCGCACGAAATGCCTAACCAATCGCAGTTTCATTGTCGAAGGGCGACCATCTGTGAAGCTGAGAATTCCGCCAAGTTCTCCCTGATGGTTGTTGTCTCGGTGCTCAGCTGTCTATCAATATGCCTGCACCACCTTGGCCAAGACGTAGAGGATAACGACACAAATTAAGAATTAATTCTCCCTCTAGACCATCAGCTGCATGCCCAAACCATCGAAGACGTCGCAACAGGACTAACAGCAGATGCTTTAGATTGAGATGCTGGTGGAGAACAGAAGTTGAAACACAGCAGCCTGTTAAGTCAAGGAAAAATATAATTTAAAGCTTTTTATAAGATTGGTTTTATTTTTTTTTTAAATCCAAAAAATTTAAAATTCTAAAAACAATTTTTGTTTTTAGAATTTACAATTTTTTTTTTGTCCCGTTTCAAGGAAACAATTTCTACCTGACTTTCAAGGAAACAATTTCTACCTGACTTTCAAGGAGACAATTTCTACCTGACTTTCAAGGAGACAATTTCTACCTGACTTTCAAGGAGACAATTTCTACCTGACTTTCAAGGAAACAATTTCTACCTGACTTTCAAGGAGACAATTTCTATCTGACTTTCAAGGAGACAATTTCTACCTGACTTTCAAGGAGACAATTTCTACCTGACTTTCAAGGAGACAATTTCTATCTAGCTTTCAAGGAGACAATTTTTATCTAGCTTTCAAGGAGACAATTTCTATCTGACTTTCAAGGAGACAATTTCTATCTGACTTTCAAGGAGACAATTTCTATCTAGCTTTCAAGGAGACAATTTCTACCCGACTTTCAAGGAGACAATTTCTACCCGACTTTCAAGGAGACAATTTCTACCCGACTTTCAAGGAGACAATTTCTACCCGACTTTCAAGGAGACAATTTCTATCCTACTTTCAAGGAGACAATTTCTATCCTACTTTCAAGGAGACAATTTCTATCCTACTTTCAAGGAGACAATTTCTATCCTACTTTCAAGGAGACAATTTCTATCCGACTTTCAAGGAGACAATTTCTACCCGACTTTCTCTACGACTTAAATCTGTCTGTTTTCACTATTATTACAATTAGAAATGGACGACCACAAAATCGTTGTCATTAATGAAACCATAAATTTGTTTCTACTTTGAGTTTTTTTAATTTAAAATCCTTGAATTCCAGATAAAATCGAATGAGGAAGCAAAGATTTTGGTCCAAACAACCATAGCAACTCTCAAGCTGAAAAACGAACAACTTGAAGAAACTAAAGTAAGACATTTTTACAAGTTATTTATTTGTCTTATGTGTAACACATTCACAAGCTGCAACTTCTACTTTGAACAATGGGAAAATGTGGAATTAGAACCATTTTTGCAACAGGTCCTAAAATTTAGACATTTTAGAATATTTGCTAATCAAATTCCAACAGTTTCTTCCTTGATTGAAATTGATGTTTTGGAAATTAAAAATGAATTCTTTTTTACTATGGAATATTAGAATGTTATTTTTACGCATTTTTCTGCTACAAATTTTGATTAATAACTTTGTTGATTTAAACTTTTCTAAATAAATTAAATTTGAACAAAAAATTAGTTGTCATCTGCTTGTTTACCCGTACAATAATAACTATTAATACAACTACTACATTAGTTAGGATGAATTACATCCCTTTTATTTAACACATTCCCTTTTATTTAACACATTACGGTCGTGTTTACTAAGGGAAGGACAAGTAGGATTATTATCTAGATTATCACCTTATTTTCCGAACTCTTTCCAAAGAAACTTTCTATGGAGTGAAATCTCTAAAATTGAATGTCTTGAGTATAATCATAAACTATATCCGGTGGTGAGATCCCAGTTTCGGATCTTTCGGGAGTATGGATTCACACATTAGTTGCCATTACTCTCAGGTCCACTCTGATCCAGATTGGTAATACCTATTATGGTTTCATCTATGAGTTAACTAGAACCCGTTCCTGGGTATACATCCGGTAATTTACACATACATTTACAGCATGAATAACTCGTTGAAGATATGAAGAATTTAAAGCATAAAATCTTTTAGGAAAAATTACTGAATTCGGAATTAAATAACCCAAAAAGGGTTGATATGCCACAAAACAAATTAAAACTGAAAAGACTGAATCTATATTTGCTTTTACAATGAAACTTTTTGAAAACAAAAAATGCAAATATCTTATTCTTCCTTTGGAATATTCTTAATTTCCTAAACTTCTATTACAGCAAAATTATTTTCTTTAATTTTTTTAAAAACTTATCAAGATAAATGTAACTTAATGTTGGATTATTCAGACTATTATTTTCATCTTGGTTGTTATATTAACAATGTTTCGGTTGATGTAACCCCCCCCCCCCCCATCTTTTTCAGGTGCATCTTTTCAAACTTGGAAACTTTCTAATAGACTTTGTGAACCATTGTCGAACCAAGACAGAATTTCAAACTGAACCCTTTATTTAATCAACACTAGGTAGATTAACCCTGATAAGATGATATGAGAACAATCTACCCTCGTGGATTAAATAAAAGGTTCAGTTTGAAATTCCATCTAGATTGCCGAGTTCGACATAAAGATTCCTAATTTCAATTAGACGGTTCCTAAGTTTGAAAAGATGCACCAGAACAAGGCTGGAGGTTACATCAGCCAAAACGTTGTGAGTATAACAATCAAGATGAGAATAGTAATCCAAATAAACAAATGATCCTCATCTAAAAAATTCCGAACCATAACTTGATGTTTATAAAAAAGATTTTTTGTGTTAATTTGTCTTTTGTTTTGGAACCCTCTACAAATACGGAGTGGGGCATAAAAATAGCGGAAGGTGTTAATATACAATAATACAAAAGAAATCTTGCAATAGATACATTTTTAAACAGTCCTAGTATTAGATTTCAGTTTATTGTACATTAAATGTATTACAATTCAACTTTTGAGTTCTCTAACTTCTTTTTTAAAATGGATACATGGTATTTTAAGGTATTGCAGCATATTCATGTGCATTTACTGCAGATTACTAGGAAACCATTAATTTCTGGAAATTTTCAGTGGCATATTCTGATTCCTTGTATAAAAATACACTTATATGGCAAATTTCATTGCTTAATCTTGTGTTTTAACAAAGATATAACATTTTTACTGAAAAATTAGTGTAAAAAATGTGACAAAACACATGGTCTTAAAGAGGGGGAAAATAAAAATGCTATTTCAAACTGAAACGTGGCTGACCTATGGACACCGCCTCTCCCAGAGATACAAGGATGCATCTGAAAACGTGGCAAAACAAATCCTTAAAAGTCTAACATTTTCTCTGTTTAATGCATGAATTATTTTTATTTCTAGAAAATTATTGAAGAAACTCGTGAACTTTTAGAAAGTCTTGATGGAGTCACCACAGTGCATAGCCGCTTTTACAATTTGTCTAGTTCCTATCTACACATCGTCAAGAACCATGCGGAGTACTACAAGGATGCCTTACGCTTCTTAGGCTGTACAAAAATAGAAGATATTCCATGTGAGTGTCTCTCTTTATTTTTTCTTTCTTTTCATTGTAAGGAATTTTCATATGTGATGTTACGTTTTTACTATTTTTTTAATATGAACAAATAAAAACTGTTTTCTAATGTTTTTGAAAACAAAATTAACGTGCGCATTTTAATGTAGTTGATTTAATTTATTCATATTTAAATGTTGAATAAAATTAAAGATAATTGAATTATCGTTTAATAATAATCTATCGTGATAATATAAAGCTCAATATATTGAATAGAGCAATTAATTTTAGAGATGAAAGATGAGAATAAAAAATTGTAAAGATACAATATTTATTAGAACATCAAAAGTTCAGAGCAAGGATCTTCATATCCTTAATCCATGGATTTTCAAAGATAAACTCTTCTCATCAGAGGATAGGGAAAAGCCGACAATGTAATTGTAAATATTATCGGCAACATTTAACTTTGAAAATTTTACATAAAATAAAACAAAATAAAGGCCAAAGGGTAAAGAGTCTTATGTTGAGATGAGAGCGTATAGTCAGGGTGGACGATGTCCAAAAACACGTCAAAATAAAAACAGCTGTTATGATGGAAATGAATGTTTGAAAAAGAATAATACTCAAATTGTTTAGGTTGTTTGGAAGTTTTTTTTTCTTTTGTTACACTTTTATTAATTTTTTTTTTAATAAGATTTTGAAAGTTAAATTTAATTATGGTATCGTTTGCCCATTAAATTTTTAATTCAACCAAATTGTTATAAAACTATAACTAATTTGTTATGGTAATGTTTTAATCTTGATTTATAAAATTATTTGATGTAAATAGCTTCCAAAACTTCCGATCTTTGAATACATGAAGAATTGCGAAGGATTTTAAAGCCGGTTTAAATGACTTTCTATTTAACAGTTTAAATGCTTCCAAATTCCTTTCAAATTTCAGAGGTGCACAAAGTAATTCGCTCTTTTGTTTTTCAACTATTTAACTACTAAAATGCATTCTGGTGGATTAAATTTCATAATGAAATAATTTTTTTAAAATATGTATTTTTAAAAGTTTGTTTTAGTACTTTATGCTATTGAATTTTTTTTTATTTCAATAAATAATCGATTAATAGTAAATAACAAACAAAAAATGTAAGTTACGTGAAGGTGAGAAACACGAGCACACACGCACATACAAACACGTGAGAAGTGCTCACTCAATTTTATTAATGTAGAGATTAGTGTCATGCTAGAATCATGAGTGAGCCTTCTGCACCATCTAATAAAAGGGTGTCAAATTGTCTAGTTGGTTTAATACTTTAAAATGTTTTTCTTATTTTAATTCTGTAAATTTATTTTGTAATGTTTTCAGTTGAGGACCAAAAGCAAAGAGCTTATCATTTAGGAATTGCTGCCCTGCTTGGTAATGGAGTTTACAATTTTGGAGAATTGGTAAGAGTTTCTTTACTTTTTGAAACACTTTCGTTCATTTTTCTTCAGGCTCCTTGCATTTCTTTATATATATATATATATATATATATAGAATAGGATTCTTAAGTTTGGGTCATCATAACTGTGTGTGTGTGTGTGTGTGTGTAAGATAGCCTCGTCCTCCATTTCTTCTGTAATTTAACGCTCAATCTCCACCCGCCCCCCAACTTTTTCAACAATTAAAAATTTATGACTTTTAACCTCGTTTAGGTCACCAGAAATCAATTTCTCGTTTGCTTCTCCTTCCCTTTTTTCCCCCGTCTGTCAGTCGTCTTTCCTTATTCATTTGCAATTTTATCTCCAATGTGAAAACTTCTTTTCTTCTCTTGGCTCTTGCATATCCGAAGAAGGTGTATAATATACCAAAACGTCATCATATGCAATGAATAAAATCCTTTTCTACATAAAAAGATTTCCTAGTCTTCTATACTGTGTGTGTGTGTCCGTCTGTTCATTTTTTGAGGTGGGGGACAAGTGTTACAATGGTTTCCAAACTGGACTATAGACTCTGTAGAAGATGAGTTCAAATCATGACGGGTCATCCTGTTATATTCAATTTCACTTATATACCATTGGGAAAAGGTACAAACTCTTCACAACTTCCCTAAGTCATGGATAAAGTCAACTTCATTGAATTTTTTTGCCATAAAATAATGTTGTATAGAAGACAAACCAAAAGCAATACACAAAGTTAAACTTGCTATTTTTTAGAATGAAATGTCGACATTTTAAAAAATTTCCATCCTTACCCAACATTTCTTGACTAAACATACCTTCAAAAATTATTTTTAAATTTCCTTTTTTTTTTTTTTCTTAAAAAATTCCTATTTCGTTATTGGGCAAAGTTTATAATTTGAGGGGGACGTCTTTATTGTTGAACGCTGATTATCCTCAAAATGATTATTTGATTTTTTTAACACCCCCCACGCGCCATTTTTTGCTCTTTATCTTTTTTTTTCTGTCTTTCTTACACCAACAAATAATGAAGAAAAGAAGCTGTTCTGCTTTGATTTCATATTTTTCTCTCATTCATATTTTAAAATTTAAAATAAAAAAAATTCTTTTGCTGAAAATTGACAAAAGCTTTTTGTTATTTTTGTTAAAAAGACAGTTTAGAAAATGCATTTTATTTTCTCCTCCTTCTCTAGTTGGCTCACCCTGTGCTGAACAGTTTGAGCGGCACCGACAAGGAATGGCTCGTTCAGATGTTGTACGCTTTCAACAGTGGTAATTTGGTCAAATTTGACCACCTCAAAAACTCTTGGATGGCCGTTGTAAGTTATTGCTGCATTCTTTCTTTGACTTGAATCTCCTTAACTTTAGTAATGAAGTCTTGTTCACATTATTCCTTGTAAACTTATGTATTGACAACATTTTATGGGGGGGGGGGGGCATTAAATATAATTCAAATACCTTCTTAATAAATGACTTCTTTTATATTTTATATGAAAGATAATAATCTATAGTTCACAATGTAAAAAAGCAAGTGGTGGTGGGGTTGAAACTCCCTCACCCCACTCAATAAAAAAAAAAAGTTTTTTTAGGGCTTTTATATAATGAAAATAAAAAATAATCAATATAAAAGCCATTTGTCAATGATAAATATTAAATTTAATTCAAATCTGTATGAATTGGTACCAAAAAAACAGGAGTTAACAAAATTGAAAAATCTTTTTATATTCTGAAAAATGTTCCGCTGAAAATATGGATGCCTTCAATATAAACAGGGGTGGGGGGTGGGGGGGGGGGGGGGGGTCAACCGAAC
Source organism: Sepiola atlantica (assembly GCA_963556195.1). NCBI lineage: Eukaryota > Metazoa > Mollusca > Cephalopoda > Sepiida > Sepiolidae > Sepiola > Sepiola atlantica. The sequence goes on along the minus strand of OY744529.1, from coordinate 89,760,122 downwards.
AAAAATCTTACTTCTAACTCCCAAGTGAGGTTTCAAAAAACAAAAAAAAACTCCTTCCAAATTGCTGACATCTGGAAAGTCGGATTTAAAAAAAAACAGCTCCATGGTCTTTTATAAAAAAAAAATCTGCCCCCCCCCCCCCCCATCTTTCTCAATATAACAACATTCTCAGTGTTACTATTACTTATTACTATTTTGTAATTCTATTTAGGAATAGAGGGGGGGGGGCCTGAGGAGATAATGTATTGATTGCAGCTGTTGATCCATATTGTTCCTATTTGAATTTCCACAAGGATGATTTTAATGTGGGGGGGGGGGGGGGGGTCCAGCTACCCTAAGAAGGACACTCTGGATTGAGACAAAAATAAAAATTGCATTGGCCTGAAAGATTTCTCTTCATCTGACAATCATTTTGAAACTGAAAAATAAACAAACCGATAATGAATTCTGCATGGAACTATCCGATCGGTTCAACGGTCTCAAAGTACACCAATCTGAAAATGCTACCTCAGATGAGCTTTGGCAAACTGTCAAGCATAACGTCCAATCTGTGATGTCTGAGATGCTCAGAACCATCAAGTGAAAAGATTGGATCTTGGGCCAAACAATTGAAATTGCTGAAAAAGTGAAACAAGCCCAATGCAACAAAACTGACAACTATGCCGTGAAACTACGCGTTCTGCTACTCGCGCTGATCGAAATACATTCTGGAGGAAAGTGGTAGAAGACACGGAACATGCCTCAGCTGTTGGGGACTCACGTAAAACTTTATAGCCTCCTCCGTTCAAGCACTAAGACAGGCTGGGGTGGCAACCAAACCATCTTGGACCAGAATGGCGAACCAATCACCAATCTCAATGAACGCCTCATCCGCTACAGAGATCACTTTGCCAATCTGCTAAACCACGACCAACAGCCCCCATCAACTGCTCTTCCGAATAACACCGATCCAACTCCTTATGACTGACCCCCCCTCCCCTGCTTGAAGAGGTTGTTGCATCTCGAAAATAACAAAGCTGCAGGCAAAGATAATATCTCTGCCGAGATCCTCAAACATACTAGGTCCTACCATCCATCACGTTATCACCCGGGTTTGGGATACAGAAATTCTCCTGCGCCTTGTCAGCGGGGTCTAAAATTCGCCGACTGCACCCCCACCCCTCCTTGCTTGCAGGGATTGATTTAGGTCCAGAGAATTGTAAACAGAAATTGCTTTCTTAAACCGCTAAAAATGTGGACACAAAAGCAATTATTTTACAATTTACAAAATTTGTTTTGTTGTTTTTTTTGGTAAAAACTGTAAAATCTTAGGAAAATTTTTAAAAAAACTAAATAAATAAACGACTTTAAAATAAACATTTTTTTTTATTGACCAAAAAGAACTAGACTTTTGATAAAATTAACAAATAAACATGAGTTTCGTCATAAAAAACATTTAAAGTCTAGTTTTAGTAGTGGAACAGAGTGCAATGGAAGTCTCATTTTTTTTTTTAAACGAAACACACACGCAGCAAATAGATTTTCAGGTTTTGGTGATGAAATTTTGAACTTAAAGATTTTTTTTTTAGTGGATTTTTTTCTTTCTCTCCCCACTATGTGCCATGCCTTCAACATAGCTTGTTTTTAAGCGCACTGTGCTATTGAACGTGATCATCATAATATTTTGCCGCAGTCGAAATCCATTCCTTCCTTATTTATTTTCATAATCTATCAACCAAATGTCTTTTTATTTTGTTGTTTTTCAGCCAGAACTTGTCAGTGAAGAAGTGGCTTTGAAACAAAAGATCCGTCTCCTCTGTTTAATGGAAGTAAGTGTTTCTTTCTTCGCCTTTGACCTTTCCTGACCTTTGTTCACCTTTTTTGTTGTTTGTTACTTTTCCATCTGATTTATTCATTTTCTCACCAATTATTTCTAGATGACATTCAGTCGTCCGGCCACGAATCGTCAGCTGACATTTAAGGAAATTGCAAAGGAAGCCAACTTACCTCCTCACGAAGTAAGCAGAACAAAAAAAGTTTCCATCCAACATTGTTTTTCTTTCATTCATATATATATATATATAATATATATATATATATATATATATATATACACATACACATACATACACACACACACATATATACTATGCTAAACTGAGTTAATTAACATTTGTTTCCACAAGACTTTTTCTTATATATTTTAATCACACAAATTACTTAAAATATTCCTGTTTTGGGATTGAGTTATACTTTGAAAAAAAAAACTTTCATTTTAATTGTTCTAATTAACCACAATTTTCAATTAACTCACAAAGTGCCCCATTTCTTACTAAATATTAACCTGTAGTTGTAGGGGGAGAGAGATAGCGAGCAAGAAGAAACTAATTTTGAAATTTGTCTTTTTTATGTTTAACTGGCTTTGCAAACTCACTTTTTCCTGATTCAAACAATCTAGCCTTTTCTCAACATTTCGTTGTTTCATGATTCATTAGTATATATATATATATATATATATATATATATATATATATAAAGACTAAGGACTTGGGTGGAATCTTTGCCGTTGGATTTTCATGCAGATTCTTCTGGATTTACCAATTACATTTGAACCCCATACTACTTGGATCTCCGTGTTTGGTGACTTTCATTTACATTGAAACACACCCGTTTGAACTTTTAAAAAGAACTTTTTTTAAAAACTTTTTCCAAATTTTGAATATTGACTGTTCTTATCTGTCAACTTATCAATCACTACTTCCTCTGATAAGATTTTAATCTTTGAAAAGCCGTGCTTAAGGAATGCAATTGAAAGAGAAGAAGAAGAAATATTTTTATTTACTAAATGCTCCTTGTTCTGAACAACTGAAGATATTGATCTGTTTCCATTTACAGGTCTAACTATTTTTCATTGACTTACCTTATATATATATATATATATATATATATATATATATATTTCTGTTTAAATCTGCAAAAAAGCTTCTTTTTTTTTTTTCAAATGAGGTTTTCTTTTGTCTGATCTGTTTAGTCAAAAAAATTGATTTTTATGTTTCTTTTTTTCATCTAAAACCAATGTTAATTTCTATTTCTTTTCACCTTTTTTTTTGACAACAGGTTGAACCTCTGGTGATGAAGGCCCTCAGTTTAGGATTGGTGCGTGGCTTCATTGACCAAGTTGATGAGAAAGTCTATATGACTTGGGTGCAACCAAGAGTCTTGGATTTAGCACAGGTGAGGAGGAGAACATTTGTACATTCATTACCACCTCTCCCTTTCTATCTCCCTTTCTCTCTGTTTTGGGGTTTTTTTTTTCATGGTAATTTTAAAACTGATACTACATAGAACCCAAATATGTCACTTTCCTTTGTAAAAAGTAAAAAAAAAACTGTCAAATACTTTTTTGAAAGACCCCCCCTCCCCCTCAAAATAAGAACGGATATTTTTGAGATTTCACATTTAGTAATGAAAATGCTATTTCAAACTTAAGCATGATAGGTAAACAGATGTGTGTACACCTCTAAAAAAAAAAAAAAAAAAAAAAAAAAAATGCTACTTACAACTTAAGCATGACAGATACGCTTGCATATGCATCCATTCAATCTGCATGTGTAACGATGGAAATGTTATTTTAAATTTATGCGCGACACAAACCGAACAGAAATGTTTGGATACATTTAAAAACTTGGAATGCAGAAACTTTCACATTTTAAAAATAATTTTTTTTTTTTTTTTTTTTTTTTTTTAACCCCGAAAGTGATTTTTCTTTCTTTCTTTCTTTGTCTTGTAGATTTCTACAATGCAGAAACGGTTGGGTCAATGGAGTAAAGATGTTAACCAAATGGAGAACCTTCTGGAAGACAGAGCTCATGACATTCTCACTTGAAGAACAAATCTATTACTGCCTCTCCCCCTCCCCCCTTTCAAACAACATCAGCAGCAGCATCTGCTTCTGACCCATTAAAGATTGTCAGGTTCAATAAATTCAGATTTCTTTATTCAATTCTCATTTCATTTTTTCTTTCTATGCTTGGGAGGAAAAACACACACACACACACACAAACAAAAAAAGCCAGACATGAACAAACGGGAGATTTGACGGTTTCATTCGGATCAACAAACGTTTTCAGAAAAAGTGAAGACATTCGTTGATCCGAACAAAACCGGTCAAATCTCCCGTTTAATTAATTGTTTTTCCATTTTGTCTCCATGACTTAATTTTATGATATACCGTGTATTTTATCCCCATATATATATATATGTCAGCTTCATTTTATATTTCAATAACCATGTTTTTATTTTATTTTTATTTTTCACATTTTCAAAAAAAACATTTCTGTGAGATGATTTTTTAAAGTCCGTTTCATTTGCCGTGAGCCAAACATTTTTATGTCAATATTGTCCCTGCAGCACTACAGAATCATCAGAAAAATTCACAAAGAGTAAAAAGTTCTTGGATTAAAATGTCTTGAAAAAAACTTACACTATACAGTGGTTCATTTTTGAGCGAAACTAAATAAAAAGAACAAAGAAAAAGAGCAAACTCGCATATAGAGGAACCCACTAGTACGCCATTTATATATATATATATATATATATATATATATATATATAAATTATTCCATGATGAAAAAAGAATAAACAAAATTATTTATATATTCATCGTTTCGACTTTATTTCAAGACTTCCTCAAAATTATTGATATGAAGTAATAACATACAAGTACAATATTTGAAAATATTTGCGTTTGTGACGTGAAAAAATGTTTTGGTTCTTTTTTCAAAATGTGTGATGCGTTTATGAAATGGAATTTTTGGTTGTTTTTTTTAAAATTATTTTATTATCAATGGACAAAGTTTTGTTGGGAATGTGGTTTTAAATAGTTAGCCTGGATTTAAATTCAAGTTCTGTTCGGTTAGTATAAGTTTGCTGATTAAAGGAGATAAATTGTAGAAGCCGTTATGTTGTTTAATTGTGTTATAAAATGAGTGCTAATTCAAGATGTCTTCGCCAAGATTTATTTAAAATGAATTTAATGAGTCTAGCTTGTTTATCATGTTGTAATACATGAGAGAATAGTGCATTTAGGGAATTGTTAATTTTTATATCTTTTATGTTTACCAAGCCTTTTCTTTAGTTCCCGTTCAGTTTCACCAATATATATCTGATGACAAATATCACATGGGACAGTATATATACCTGCATTAGATGTGGGGGGTGTTTCGAAAATTTTTGTTGCTTTTATGTTTGTTTATAGTTTGTGATGTAGTTTGTATTATTGGAATTCCTAGTTTATTTAGAGTGTTGCAAATTATTGTATTATTGGTGTGAGTAGGTAAAAGAAGATATCTGTTTATAAAAAAAATGTTCAGTGTGTATGATTTTTTTTTTTTTTTTCTGAGAAATATTTGTAGGACGTTTTTCTTTACATTTAATATGAAATATGTGGGGTATTGCAATGTTTTGAGTGAATTTGTGATGTACTTGAATTCTTCGTCTAGATATTGTAGACTGCAAATTCTGAATGCATGTAGGAAGAAACCAATAATCATGCTTGTTTTGATTTTTGTTATTATGGTGTGAGTAAAAATGTATGTAGTCATTTTTGTGTGTAGTTTTGTGATGCATTTTGAAGGTTAGATTATTATTCGATTTTATTCTAAGTATGTCGAGAAATGGTTTAGAGTTATGTTTTTATGTCATGGGTAAACTTTATGGAGGGTTCGACTGTGTTTAATTTAGTTTTAAGATTTTCTATTTGTATTTTCAGGAAGAAAAATTCAAATATTGTCAATATATCTAAAGTATTCAGTGTTTGAGAGTAATCTAAATTTGAATGGGCCAGATTCTAGGAATTCTAAGAAATGTTTAAATCTATTGCATATACACCTAAAAAAAGATCAATAGTAACTTACCGTTTCCTCCCACACTCTAATAGAAATAATCAGACTTATCACTGACATGACTTATTTTCAATTTAACAATAATTTCTACAAGCAAAATTTTGGACTTAGTGGTAACCCTCTTAGTATAGTACTAGCCTTCTTATTGTACATAACATCGATAATAAAATAATTTGAAAAAACTCATTCCATTTCATAAACGCATCACACATTTTGAATTCTAACGGCTATGGTTTGTTTAAAAAAGGAACAAAATCATTCTTTTTACATCACAAACACACCAAATATTTTAAAATATTGTACTGATATGTTATTTCTTCAAATCAATCATCTTGAGGAAGTTTTGAAATAAAGACGAAACTTTGATGAATATATAAATTATTTTTGTTTTTCATTTTCCATATATACATAGTTTTCAAAGTCAGTTAAATATTAAAAAAAGTGCTCAGTTTATGATGAACAAAACAAGCAAATATCGCACCCAAGAAAATTAATATTAAAGAATTATTTATTTACCTAGTGAGTTTGATCCTTACTGGGAGCTATTTTTATTAATGAATTTGCGTCAGATAAGCTGATATTTTTCAGATTATTTCTTCCGGCAAGACGTCAGAGTTTATAGCAAAAAAAAAATTATATATATGTATATATTATACTGAAGCTGAGTTAATCAACGTTTGTTTCCCTAAGACTTTTTTCATCTAATATTTTGTGATTAAAATATTAGTCATAAATTCATCTACATGCTTTCGTTGAAAATCTCAAATGATTTGATTCAATCTTTGAAAAATCTCTCTTCATTGTGAAAAAAAAAACCTATTGATAATTTTATTTACTTTTGATTAAAAGTTTTAAAAAGAAAAGCTGTTTTTTTTTTCTTTGTGTATAAAGTAGTTATTTTAATCATGGGGGGGGGGGGGGGGGGCTCCTTGAATTGTGTCATACAAATTGACCAAAAAAAATTAAGACGCTTTGGATTAAAACTTTTTTTTTCTGGTGTACAAAATGGAAACAAATTGTATTTTGCAGATTTTTTTCTTTTCTTTTTCCTTCTACATAAATATTCCCAACAAAAATGGTTTCTAAAGAGTAAACTTTTGTAACCACGGACGCCAAGCAAAAACATAAGTCTGCCTAAAAAATCTTTCAAGACAGTTGCTAGAATGATGCCAAGAATTCCCCGTATGAAAAACAAAACTGAGTTTGCAAAGCCAGTTAAATGTTAATAAAAATCAAATCCAAATATGATATTTCTGTTAGCTATCTCTACTCTCTTTTTTCTCTCTCTCCTTCCATTTAAGCTACGGCCTATCATTTTACTACTTATGTTATTCGCTTTTGTTTATGATGGACTGTTCCAATCTTTTTATTCTTTCCGTTCTTTTTTACATTCAACTGTTAACAGACAGAAAATGATAGATGCTATGCACATGCATGTGTGCAGTCACTGCACAGGCCGTGATTATCCTGCTTGTTGTACTGGTCTAAAATTTTTTGATCCAGTCAGTGTTGTAACAAAAGAATTCTCCCTACAAACAAAATCACAACTCTAGTTTAAAAACAATTAACAAGGTTTATTTTTCTTTGTAGGTTACGATGGTACTCGTTTTCTTAGGTTGAATAGCAGACTTGCAAAATGAGATTTTTTACGATGGTACTCGTTTTCTTAGGTTGAATAGCAGACTTGCAAAATGAGATTTTTTACGATGGTACTCGTTTTCTTAGGTTGAATAGCAGACTTGCAAAATGAGATTTTTTACGATGGTACTCGTTTTTTTAGGTTGAATAGCAGACTTGCAAAATGAGATTTTTTACGATGGTACTCGTTTCCTTAGGTTGAATAGCAGACTTGCAAAATGAGATTTTTTACGATGGTACTCGTTTTCTTAGGTTGAATAGCAGACTTGCAAAATGAGATTTTTTACGATGGTACTCGTTTTCTTAGGTTGAATAGCAGACTTGCAAAATGAGATTTTTTACGATGGTACTCGTTTTCGTAGGTTGAATAGCAGACTTGCAAAATGAGATTTTTTACGATGGTACTCGTTTTCTTAGGTTGAATAGCAGACTTGCAAAATGAGATTTTTTACGATGGTACTCGTTTTCTTAGGTTGAATAGCAGACTTGCAAAATGAGATTTTTTACGATGGTACTCGTTTTCTTAGGTTGAATAGCAGACTTGCAAAATGAGATTTTTTACGATGGTACTCGTTTCCTTAGGTTGAATAGCAGACTTGCAAAATGAGATTTTTTACGATGGTACTCGTTTTCTTAGGTTGAATAGCAGACTTGCAAAATGAGATTTTTGCCCGACCAAATCAAAACACAACTCCCTTCTCTCTGAGAGATACACAAATCCAACTGACTCTTAGACGTCTAACTCTAACTGACTGTCTCATGTCTGGAGGGCCGGCTCTAACTGCTCTCCCCTGCCCATGGGTTGGAATACATATACTTTTGACCGAAAATCTTAGATTTTGGTCTTTCTTAGAAACCGACTACTCAAGATATCCACTAGAGATAACGGCCAGCCAGTGTCTACTCAAAAGGGCCCATCTCCAGACAATCTATAAACATTATTTTTCTCAAGTAAGTTGCTCTCAATACGAATCCCCATTTAAAAAGACATTACTTTATTTCTGAATAGAAACAAAATTCTAGGTGGCCAGACTTCAGATCAGAGATATTTTCAATTTCTTCTGTGTCTCTCCCCCCATCTTCTCTTAGCTGTAGCAAGTCTGCTATTCGCATGAACCGGAAACATGCAACCCACCAAACATGCTACCGAGTGCTTACTACCGAGTGCATGTTTACAAATGTGACACTGAAAGAAATGGTATAAAATAAACAATATAAAAATAAATAAAAACTTACTAAGAGATGGATTAAGACTAATTAGAATGATTGAAATGTATTTTTTCAACATAAATCAATCCCCAAACCAGTTATTACCATGTATTTTGTGTGATTAAAATATGGAGGAAAAAAATCCTTAAGAAAGCAGACGTTGATTAACTCAGCTTTAGTATAAGACAGTTAAACTTCGGTTCATGAACGTCTCAGAACTGGAACCAAAAATTCAATCTGGAAATGGCATGGTTTTCTAACAAAATTTCGATTCGCAAACCACGCCGATGACAACCAAAGCGTTTGATGAAACGTTAACATTTTGCTGCAGGGTTTCCACTCCTGGGTTTTTAAATCAAGATCTGTTTTTTTTTGTTTGTTTTTTTTAAATCAATCTGCGGTTTTATTTTAGGAACTATATTTTTAATACCTGCTAAAAGAATCTGTTTTAAAATACAGTGTAACCCGGATATAAGAAAGCTGTCGGGACCTTAGGGGTCTCTTATATCCGGGTCTAATTTGGGGGGCCATAGAAAATTTCTCTTATATCCGGGTCTCTTATATCACAAAATGTGTAGTAAAATGGTCAAATACACTAAAAATAGTTTTATACGGTTTTATATTATACATCATAGTATTGAAAACAATAATATAAGTGATGCTTAATAATTTTGTATCAAAAATAGTCTATATATAAGAACGTATTAATCTCTTTTACATTATTTTTAATGGGAAAATATGATTCAGTTTTAGAACAGCTTTTCAGAAGAAATTATGTTCGAAAATCAAGGTTCGACTGTAATCATATATTTCACCGATTTATATTATTCAAACTAAATTTCACAATGAAAGATAATCAAATCCATGAATCGAGGGAGGCGCGATAGAGCTCTATCCCTTAATAGACTTCAAAAACGATCTATGCTAGAAATCTCATTTCTTTGATCAGTTATAACTAAAAAACCAATAAACCAAATTATTTAAAACTTTGCACAAAATTTTCATTTGATAGGTTCTATAAGTGTGTAGAATTTCAGCATCATTAGTCAAGGCAACCCAGAGATCCAGAAATGTCAGGAGTGATTTTGTGTTATCCGTGTGTACGTACGTACGTGTGTGCCATCCTGTATCTCATCAACTATTTGATGGATTCAGCTGATTTTTGGCAGAGATAGAGGTTCTAGGGTCTAGTTGGTGGCATTTTAATTTCAGTTTACCATATACCTTAGTTTTCCAGAAAATTAAAAAAAAAAACTTTAAAATTACCAATGTCTTGAGGCATAGCTTTTACAAAAGTAGTGACATTCCATGAAAAATGTCAGTATACTGAAATCATGTGCCCTTAATAGGGTTAAGATGAAATTTCATATACACTAAATGTACAAAAGCAAGGAAATTCCAAAATTTTTACACTTTTATTGTCATTAAGGGTATGACTACATATCAACCAAACCATTTCATTATCACATCACTACAGTATAAATCTCTATGCATGAGTGGATGAAGTGTGTGAGGTGTGCTGAAGAAAAATTCCTACCAGTAAAATACATAGCCCTGTTGTGCTCGCATACCTTTAATGACAATAAAAGTGTAAAAATTTGGGAATTTCCTTGCTTTTGTACATTTAGTGTATATGAATTTTCATCTTAACCCTATTAAGGGCACATGATTTCAGTATACTGGCATTTTTCATGGAATTTATGTATGTTTCAAGAAGACTATAATAGCAAACATGGATGAGTCAGCAATTAATTCAACTCCCCCTTCATCAGACTTCAAGCTTAAATTTCAGTGAGTCGATCAAAGGGAAACAGTGAAAAATCTTCCATGGAATAAAGAATCACTAGTATAATTCTAAGTCCAAAGTTTAAGGAATACAAATTGTGTGGTTAGTACGTAATGAATCGTGCGACCGGTTTGAATGATTATCTCTAACACTGATGATTCCACAAGGAATCATCACCATTTAATTCTATAAAAAAACATTCAGTATCTCCATGAAAATTCCTTTTTGTGTTTTCGAGTCTTCGTTTGTGAACCAGCCTGTGGAAGAAGATACTTCAGGAAATGCTCAGAGAATTCTCTAACGACAGAAGGAAGACAAGTGTTTCTTTTTAGTTTCATGTAACATGGCATCCGCGATGAAGAGATTGGCTCCATGACACATAATTATAGGAAGCAACGTCACACATAACCAATTAAAGAATTTTACAGACTTTCGCATGCGGCTACACCCCCCCCCCCCAAACAATTGAGGGGTCACTACATTATATTACTTATATAAAATACCTTCACTGATATTTCGTACTGATAATATTCTTGATTAGTTCACTGGTGTTTAGTTTCGTTTTTATTTGATGTGAAAATTACTTAAAATGTTTTTCTTATTTGAAAGTAAAATTAGGGTATGACTCAGAAATGAATATTCAATAAAAAGCATCAACAGAAATATTTTTTGCTAAAACTTACAAACTGTGACACTGTATTTTGCTCTAGTAAAGGGTTGAGTTATTTTGTTTAACGACATATCAACCCCTACACTCATTTAATGCTGGGAATGATTTTTCTAAACAATTTTTTTTTTTTTTTTTGTAAAAGGCGATATAAAATTGTGTATAGGCAATAAAAATTTTGTTTTTTAAGATTATGACATGCTGAACATTTTGGAGTTAAAATCAATTTAGTATTACGCCTGAAATCTGAAGAAAATCACTTTGAAATACTTTTCATTCCGGCTTTTAGCTAATAACCTCGATCTTATCCAACATGTCGTTATCTAGGAAATTAGCTGATAATACTAGCATATTTATTCATTTAAAAAGTGTTTTCTTCAGATTTTATACGTAATACTAAATTGCCTTTAACTTCAAAACGTTCACGTCATAATGTTTTTAAAAAAAAAGGTGCTTATGCTGTTCAGCGGCCGTATGAAAAAATGATTTTTTATAAAAACAATATTATATACTTATTCAGCGTTATATTCTTACTCACTGTACAAAAAAGTAGAAAAAATTATCAACTAGAACTTTAATTACAAGTATTTTTCGATTCTGCGTATCATAACAGCGATTCGTTCACTAAGTCTCCATCTTTAAGAAGATTTCAAGGGCAGATATTTGTCTTTTTTTCTATAAAAGTGACGTCATTTTTTTTTTATTGCTTCTTCAATGTCAGTCCAGGTTTCCTCGCTACTTTCCATTTCTTCAATGTCACTGACTTTTAAGTAAACAAAAGGGACCTTCTTAAAATCACAATAATATACATCAATAGTCTGGATATACGACACTCCAGATATGAGGAATTTTACTGTATGCACATATTGAGGCAGTATTTCCGTATGCAAAAAGTTTCATAAAAAAAAATCAACAACTTTTGTCCATTCATCCTTTTATTCAATTCTTTTGATATTTTTGATATGAATAGACGAAGAAAAAAAAATTACATGTTAGTGCACTTTTAATAACGCTAAAAATCTTCTTTTTGTTTACATTACAAATTTCAACAAAAAATTGTATTAAATCATTAAACATTCCTAAACAAAATCTTTTTAATTATTAATAATAATCTGTTTAATTAATTAAATTTACAATTTTATTAAAACAAACATTTATAAATTATCCAAACATCAGATGTGTATTTAATTATTAAAGAGAGACAATCAGCTGAAAAAGAAAATATTTCAACCATTTTTGTCTTGAAATTCATTCAAAAAAATGTACAGTCGATTGAGAGAATGGAGCATGAAGATCTCCCACATTTGAAGTGGGCACTGTGCACTCTGTCATGGCGGTGGGCAGATCTCAATCGCTAGACTAGCCGCTATCATTTTTATTCATTTATTATGTCATTTTCTCTGTATCAATGATCATGGAGTATTAAGGGAAATGTGTTGCTGTGTGTTTGATCTCTTTAAAGGTGAAATATAGGTTGGCCACCATGATCACCAGATTTAAACCCTTGTGACTTCTTCATTTGGGGATAGCAAAAGGAACATTTTTTTCCAACATCATCCTCGTACACTTGAGGATTTGAAGGAATGAATCAGAAGAAAATCAACGCAATTCCACCAGAGATGAAGATGAGAATTTCCACAAACGACTCCAACTTATTGCCAACAATAGTCACCGTTTGTTCGATATAATTCTTAAAACCCATTAACGCAAAACTATTTTTTATTTACTTTTTAGAACTATAATCATTTTCTTTTTCTTTTTTTTTTTTTTTTTGAGATAGTTGTGTTCTTTTCTGGTGGATGAAAATGGGTGTGCAAATCTAAAATGATTTTATTTTGCACTTGATCGATTTCTAAATAAATACGCACCTTCAGTTAATAAAACAAGTGATTTTTCTTGCATCCATTCATACGCTCGGTTTGATTCATTCGCTTTTGAATTTAAAAAAAAAAAAAATGAAAAGTCGGAGATCTTCATGCCCCACCTTGTATAATTGATTTACTTCCAAAATCAAAGACGGGGGGAAGGAGGTATTAAAAAAAGTACAAATAAATCTACAAATTCCATAAACAGTCCATGAAAATTCAAATAAAACAAAAACCTTCAGATTAATTCGTTTTTGCATAAAAGTGAAATGTGGGAGATCTTCAAGCCCCACCAGGTACAATTTACATTTAAAAGAACAACTTTCAGCACAAACTTTGCTGCTCACATCCATTTTTCCATGTATATATACATTTTTATGTATATGTGTTTAATATATAATGAGGGTGATAAGATAAATCCATATATACTTTTGTTGTGTGTTTCTCGGCTAAAAATAACGAATTTCATCACATTTGACGAATAGAAAATAGATGAGTTTTTAATATGTATAATTATCAATAATTATGCATAATTATTTTAAAGAGTGAAATGAATTTTTGTTTTCGATTTTGTTGGCTAAAGAAATCATTTGTAATTCACGACAAGATGAACACGCATACATTTACTTTTAAAAACACAGCGGTTTTCTTTGCCATTTGGAAGAGTGATCTTGTGGGGACTGGCATGTATGTTGAGACAAACAATGAACGATGCACAAGGTTGAAAACATCCAGTTTTTCACAACGGTTTCATATTCATTTTTTATCAAATAATACATTTTTTGATAAAGAGCAGTGAATGGCTCGAAATAGAAAAATTAAAATTATAATATGACCTATAATTTTACATGCTTTATGTTTTCCATAAGACTATTTTTTATTTGTCAAAAGTGAAAAAATTCATTATTTTTAACCAAGAAACACCTTATAGTATATATATTATTTATATATGTATTATAGAAGTGAGAACAACATCGGTACCGTCGGTTTCAAATCCAAACAAAAGGGGTCTATAATTGGTGTCCTATGCCAGACTTACTTCAGCCTCTGTTTATGTCTGTCTCCCTGGAAAATGGCGGCTCACACGCTGTGTGATGGCATTTTCTGGGAGGACAGACAGACAGAGGGTGAAGAGAGTCCGGCATAGGAGAACAACTATAGGCCCCTTGGTTTGGATTTGGTACCGATGTTGTTCTCACTTCTATATACATATATAAATAAATATTACGCTCTTATTTTTGAATTTTTCTTAATAATCGAGCACTCTGCTGAGGTTCTCTCCGACTAACCTTACACACACACATATATATATATATATATATATATATATATATATATATATATATATATATATTTGTGTATGTGTGCATATGCGTATTTATGTGTTTCTATATCTATATATACTCACATGCATATATGTATATAAGGTAATTCGGAAGTTTAAGCCAGACCTCCAAAAGTAGAATTTGTACGTTTAGCTTTTGTAAGTATGAATGTCTGAAAAGACAATAATCTCAGTAAAATTCTAACAACCGAGACCTATAATGACGCTCTGCGCAAGTGGCGCTAAACACAGAAAAAATACATAAATTTGGACAAAAATAAATATTCATTTTTCAACTTTTTTTAAATATTAATAAATAAAAAAAAATTCATATTTTTGGACACATACAAATTTTCTTCAAGAAATATGTTTGTAAAGAAAAAATTCCATTAGGTTAATTTTATTTAATTTTTTTAATATAAATAAATTTTAAAAAATTGTATGTAAAAAAAAACGGAATTCCATATTAACTTTATGTGATTTCTTTATTTAATATTACTTAAAAAAGTGTAAATATAAATTTTCTTTAATAAATATGTATGTAAACATAAGAAAACATACAAGGCTTTTTTTATTTCTTTTATTAATATTAATTTAAAAAATTCCATGATGTTAACTTTATGTAATGTATTTATTTCATATTATTTTTAAAAAAGTGTA
Organism: Sepiola atlantica; assembly: GCA_963556195.1. Lineage (NCBI taxonomy): Eukaryota > Metazoa > Mollusca > Cephalopoda > Sepiida > Sepiolidae > Sepiola > Sepiola atlantica. Next base: position 89,745,091 of record OY744529.1, on the reverse strand, counting down.
AACATAAATTTTCTTTAATAAATATGTATGTAAACATAAGAAAAAATTACAAGGTTTTTTATTTTTTCTATTTAATTTTTATTAATATTAATTAAAACAAATTCCATGATGTTAACTTTATGTAATGTATTTATTTCATATCACTTAAAAAAAAGTGTAAACATAAATTTTCTTTAATAAATATGTATGTAAACGTAAGAAAAAATTACAAGGTTTTTTATTTTTTCTATTTAATTTTTATTAATATTAATTAAAACAAATTCCATGATGTTAACTTTATGTAATGTATTTATTTCATATCACTTAAAAAAAGTGTAAACATAAATTTTCTTTAATAAATATGTATGTAAACATAAGAAAAAATTACAAGGTTTTTTATTTTTTCTATTTAATTTTTATTAATATTAATTAAAACAAATTCCATGATGTTAACTTTATGTAATGTATTTATTTCATATCACTTAAAAAAAAGTGTAAACATAAATTTTCTTTAATAAATATGTATGTAAACATAAGAAAAAATTACAAGGTTTTTTATTTTTTCTATTTAATTTTTATTAATATTAATTAAAACAAATTCCATGATGTTAACTTTATGTAATGTATTTATTTCATATCACTTAAAAAAAAGTGTAAACATAAATTTTCTTTAATAAATATGTATGTAAACGTAAGAAAAAATTACAAGGTTTTTTATTTTTTCTATTTAATTTTTATTAATATTAATTAAAACAAATTCCATGATGTTAACTTTATGTAATGTATTTATTTCATATCACTTAAAAAAAAGTGTAAACATAAATTTTCTTTAATAAATATGTATGTAAACATAAGAAAAAATTACAAGGTTTTTTATTTTTTCTATTTAATTTTTATTAATATTAATTAAAACAAATTCCATGATGTTAACTTTATGTAATGTATTTATTTCATATCACTTAAAAAAAAGTGTAAACATAAATTTTCTTTAATAAATATGTATGTAAACATAAGAAAAAATTACAAGGTTTTTTATTTTTTCTATTTAATTTTTATTAATATTAATTAAAACAAATTCCATGATGTTAACTTTATGTAATGTATTTATTTCATATCACTTAAAAAAAAGTGTAAACATAAATTTTCTTTAATAAATATGTATGTAAACATAAGAAAAAATTACAAGGTTTTTTATTTTTTCTATTTAATTTTTATTAATATTAATTAAAACAAATTCCATGATGTTAACTTTATGTAATGTATTTATTTCATATCACTTAAAAAAAAGTGTAAACATAAATTTTCTTTAATAAATATGTATGTAAACATAAGAAAAAATTACAAGGTTTTTTATTTTTTCTATTTAATTTTTATTAATATTAATTAAAACAAATTCCATGATGTTAACTTTATGTAATGTATTTATTTCATATCACTTAAAAAAAAGTGTAAACATAAATTTTCTTTAATAAATATGTATGTAAACGTAAGAAAAAATTACAAGGTTTTTTATTTTTTCTATTTAATTTTTATTAATATTAATTAAAACAAATTCCATGATGTTAACTTTATGTAATGTATTTATTTCATATCACTTAAAAAAAAGTGTAAACATAAATTTTCTTTAATAAATATGTATGTAAACGTAAGAAAAAATTACAAGGTTTTTTATTTTTTCTATTTAATTTTTATTAATATTAATTAAAACAAATTCCATGATGTTAACTTTATGTAATGTATTTATTTCATATCACTTAAAAAAAAGTGTAAACATAAATTTTCTTTAATAAATATGTATGTAAACGTAAGAAAAAATTACAAGGTTTTTTATTTTTTCTATTTAATTTTTATTAATATTAATTAAAACAAATTCCATGATGTTAACTTTATGTAATGTATTTATTTCATATCACTTAAAAAAAAGTGTAAACATAAATTTTCTTTAATAAATATGTATGTAAACGTAAGAAAAAATTACAAGGTTTTTTATTTTTTCTATTTAATTTTTATTAATATTAATTAAAACAAATTCCATGATGTTAACTTTATGTAATGTATTTATTTCATATCACTTAAAAAAAAGTGTAAACATAAATTTTCTTTAATAAATATGTATGTAAACGTAAGAAAAAATTACAAGGTTTTTTATTTTTTCTATTTAATTTTTATTAATATTAATTAAAACAAATTCCATGATGTTAACTTTATGTAATGTATTTATTTCATATCACTTAAAAAAAAGTGTAAACATAAATTTTCTTTAATAAATATGTATGTAAACGTAAGAAAAAATTACAAGGTTTTTTATTTTTTCTATTTAATTTTTATTAATATTAATTAAAACAAATTCCATGATGTTAACTTTATGTAATGTATTTATTTCATATCACTTAAAAAAAAGTGTAAACATAAATTTTCTTTAATAAATATGTATGTAAACGTAAGAAAAAATTACAAGGTTTTTTATTTTTTCTATTTAATTTTTATTAATATTAATTAAAACAAATTCCATGATGTTAACTTTATGTAATGTATTTATTTCATATCACTTAAAAAAAAGTGTAAACATAAATTTTCTTTAATAAATATGTATGTAAACGTAAGAAAAAATTACAAGGTTTTTTATTTTTTCTATTTAATTTTTATTAATATTAATTAAAACAAATTCCATGATGTTAACTTTATGTAATGTATTTATTTCATATCACTTAAAAAAAAGTGTAAACATAAATTTTCTTTAATAAATATGTATGTAAACGTAAGAAAAAATTACAAGGTTTTTTATTTTTTCTATTTAATTTTTATTAATATTAATTAAAACAAATTCCATGATGTTAACTTTATGTAATGTATTTATTTCATATCACTTAAAAAAAAGTGTAAACATAAATTTTCTTTAATAGATATGTATGTAAACGTAAGAAAAAATTACAAGGTTTTTTATTTTTTCTATTTAATTTTTATTAATATTAATTAAAACAAATTCCATGATGTTAACTTTATGTAATGTATTTATTTCATATCACTTAAAAAAAAGTGTAAACATAAATTTTCTTTAATAAATATGTATGTAAACATAAGAAAAAATTACAAGGTTTTTTATTTTTTCTATTTAATTTTTATTAATATTAATTAAAACAAATTCCATGATGTTAACTTTATGTAATGTATTTATTTCATATCACTTAAAAAAAAGTGTAAACATAAATTTTCTTTAATAGATATGTATGTAAACGTAAGAAAAAATTACAAGGTTTTTTATTTTTTCTATTTAATTTTTATTAATATTAATTAAAACAAATTCCATGATGTTAACTTTATGTAATGTATTTATTT
>OY744529.1:89689276-89736776 GCA_963556195.1 Sepiola atlantica | reverse complement strand
ATTTCTGATGTGAAATCAATCTTCGCTCATCACCTCCAATTTCTTTTTGACATACACACGTGCATGCATATATCCATTGAATCCAAAATAAAAATGTGTTATTAATTTTGGAGACGTTTAAACAGACAGCGTTTTCGTCATGAAATCAGCACAGACACTAACGATCTGTTTTGTTGCTTTCATTTTCTCAACGCAGATAAATACTATGATTACTAAGCATCGGACTAAATTTAATTCTTTGACAGGCTGATCCCTGACAAAATGAACCCTTTTTGGGGGAAATTATCTGTTATGTTTTTCTATTAAGTACTTTCTTTTTAATCTTTATTTTTATAAAGTTTGATATGTGCATAGGTTGATATATTTGTATGTACAGGATTAACTCATAAACTAATTTAACCAATCATTATGAATTTTGGGACACAGCTGCTATGTGAAAGGGAGCCAATAGTGGGCTATATTTAGTTTCATTTAGTTTTATGCAAAGGGGTAAAAAAGGGGTGGAAGCCTTTCATGAAAATTCAGATCACTCCGATTTTTGTGCAATTTTAACAATAAGTACTAGACATCAATTAATAAATATTCCCCAAATTTCAGGTTTTTTTTTAGTATTTTAAAGGGTTTTTAGGGGAAATACTATGAGCACAATCTTCCATTTGAAAATTAAAATATTGCAGATTTGCATTAAATTTAATCCATAGTTATTAGACACCAATTAACAAGATTCCCTGAATTTAAATTTCTTCTTAAGATCCCTTAAATTTTAGACATTTTCTAGAATAAAAATTATGTAATGGATTTTGATCAAAATTAAAATAAGGATTCTAGACATAAGGTTTAGTATCATTATATCTTTAATATTCGTAAGAGGACATAAAAGTGGTACAAAATTGTTCTGTTTGGGGAATTAATGTTACCTGTGCTAGAACGGGTATTTTTCTAATATTTGTGTAAAATAACCACATACTAAATCCTTTTTTAGTCACCTAAATTATTGATAATGAAATGGGTTTGTCCACAACTTATTGTTGTATGAAACCATGTTTTAATAAAAGAGAAGAAAAAAAAAAAGAATTGATTAAAAACACTAATTTATAGCAATTTTATTCAATGTTTATCTTTAGCAGACGTGGCTGACCTAAAAGTTGAACTAGCCAGAAATGGAGATCAAAGTCATCTAGCCTTTCGACTTCTCTGCCCCCTTTTATAAATGTGAATTAATTTTATTAGGGTGGGGAGGGAGGGGGATAAGGTATTCGTGATACATTCCTTTGCATTTTTTAAGTTCAGATAAGAAAGAAGATAAATATGAGGGGAAGTGAGGATGAGGTGTTGATCTCCATTTCTGGTTACTCCAACTCTTAGGTGGGCACATTAAACATTGATTTAACGTCTGTTGAATGATCAATTGAAAGTAGTACACTCAAGAGAGGTGGTAACAAGGCCGTTAACCTTGTCACCACAAAGTAGTGAGAATCACTACGCACTATGGACGCCCACATGACATAAATGATTATGTTTAATGCGTGAATAAGTGACATGTGTTCTTTTGGTGGGCAGTACCCCGTTTTGTTCTATTCCCAGCAATAAAGTTGTTCTAAATGCACTTGTTTTTATATTTCTCCGATATTTTCAGTCTTTGTCTCCCCATAACTACCCTTCGCGTCTCATTATCAACCATTATGAACGGTACAAGCTCTTCTACTGAGCATGTCAGTTTAACAACATCTCATCATCATATTAGGTTTAACGTCCGTTTAACATGCTAGCATGTGTTGGACGGATATAAGAAATTGAATTCCAAAGTAACTTATCTCAGGCCAGGTCTTTATTTATCCCTCGTTCCCTCAAGTCCATCCTTATCACTTCCTCCCCTGTTTTCCTTGGCCTTCCCCTGTGAACTGGACCTGCTACCTTAACTGTTCTACATCTACTAACCCAAAGAACTCTCATCCATTCTTTCAAAGTGGCCATACCATCAAAGTCTCCTGTTCTGCACACATCTCCCTATACTGTCCAGATTTAATGTTCCTCTGAAGTCATCAGAACTAAGCCTTTAAGACTCACATTACACATCCATCGTATCATTCTCATATCATTTCTCTCCATGCAACGCATGTCCTCAACCTTCACTGACCAGGATTTACTTCCATACATCATCACACTGTATACACATGCCGGATACAATTCAACTCGCTATAAATTACTGTTTTCAATCAAATTTCTTTTTACTGAAGCAAAGTTCCAAGTAACAATAAGTTGTTTGGGAATAGTGTCCGAAACCATTTCACTGTCAATAATTTAGGTGACTAAAATAAGATTCAACCCTAACCATATTGTTTTATGAGTATATGCATTATATTAAAAGTGGGATATGAGAAAGAAAAAATAGACGTGATTGAGCAAAACTGCTTGGAAATTTGAATTCAAATGCTATTCACATCTTTTGTTTTGTTATTTTCACAACGTTTTGGCTGATGTAACCGCAAACCGTGCATCTTTTTGAACTTTGGTCAAACTCAGGAACCTACACGGAATCTTGAACTTAACTGAACAGAGAAGAACGACGCAGAGCAAGTCATCTCAATGAAGCAGTTGGGCAATAATGGCTTCCTAGAGTAGACCTAGTATAGAATTAAATAAAATATGGGAACCAAATAGTAGAGTAGAACACTAATAAATATATATTTAGTCAAAGAGTTAGAAATGAACGCAAGGTTTCATAGCTATACCGTTTCCAGATTCCAAGAAATCGAAGCAGATAAAGACAGCTAGGCTCCAAAGTTGTAGATCAGAAATTGGAAGTGTTAACCTTTCAATTTTCGGCCTAACAGCGCTGATAATATATTATTAATTCTTACTATGTCTATTTCGTCATTAAAAAGAAAGATAAAAAACGAAAGTATTTATGGGATTTAAATTTCAATGTTTCATAAAATATCGATTTTATTGCAAAAGCAACTTTTTTTATGACGTATATCCCTTCACAGAACACTGAATTATCTTTTCAAAAATGTAAATATTTTCTTATCAAAAATGAATTAAGAGAATGGGGGGTGGGGGGGGGGGGGTATATATATAAAATATATAAATGCAACACAATAATAATGGAGAAACCAGAAAAATATTTCACAAACCAGCTAGGAATTGAAACCTGATCACTAGATTGAATAATCGAGATTAAACCATTAAAACAATCTAACATATGATAAGTAACTTCAGAAACATATTTTAGATTTCCTTGATAACAGAGAGTGTGTGTGTGGGGTGGGGGAGAGAAGTTACGTTGTGATTCAATGAGCACCTATGCTAACCCTAACTTTATGCAGATAAATGGACTTTAAAAAGATTTCATCGAAATCTGAAATCCATCCAATTTTGGTAAATTTTTCCGCATTTATTTATAAAACTACAAATACCTGCTTCTTGAGCGGTGTTAGTACAGTATCTGGGTCGATCAGTTGCCATCTTTACCCAACTTCTACCGCTTAATAAGCTAGTACGAATAAAAAATGTTTGTGAAATGTTGTAAAAATAAAATATGCCACTTAGTATTTGCACGAGAGAGTAAGTAACTACGATGAATGCATTTACGTATTGTTTTCATTGCAAAAAAACAAAAACTTTAGAAATTATGTTTTTAAGCAAAAATAATTTGCTTTGAACTAATACTGAATACTTTTTGGCCGATTATCAGAAAATGTCATTCAAGATTTTTTAAAAAACTATTTACGTTACGTTTTATGTTATTATGTTAATTTCTTTAAATTTATAAAATATGTATCCAATTAAAAAAAATCCTTTAGACTTACGTGAGATTTGAACTCGGATATTGACATTGTAAAAATTACTGCCTTAGGAATGTGTACTCTTCCTATTCCTTTTTTTGTCAACCAATCATGTTTTTATTTGCGTACAAACAGAAAACTCCAAAAACATCATAACTTTTTAATGGTATATAGATTTTTATGGTATATAGATTATCACACTAAAGTTGAGTTTCTCAACGTTTGTTTTCGAAAGACTTTTTTCGATATATTTTAATGGCACTAACTACATGTCGATCAGATAGTAAAATAATAAATCTTTTTATTTCTATATTAATCGTACGGATCATATAAAAGTGAAGAGATTTCTTATTTTTAGTTACACAAGAATAATGTATTAACTGATGCCACAGTTTATGAATTTTCGAATTAAATCAAAGTGCGATAAATAATGGTAGTGGAGTGACCAAATGGGTCATAGGTACGTGTAATATATATATATATATATATATATGCATACAGGGTGATTGGAAAGTAATGTCCTATACTTGTAAGTTATTACTGAAATATAATTCTTACAAGAAATGATTGGGGGGAGCAAGAATTATACGTTATGTTTTCCTTTAGTCCTCACATTTCACGAGCAATGTTTTTGACAATGGGGAAAAAATGCTGTTTTTAGGGTCGGCTGTTGTTTTCAATACTCTCATAATATTCATCACCATTCATTTGTCAATCTATCCATCTTGTTGACCCTAATCTTTGAATGAGTTTTAGACTTGATAAGTGTTGACTCATTAGTAAAAAAAAAAAAAAAAAAAAAAGTTCCTTGTGAAATCAGTCGATGCGGTTTCCAGGCAGCTTTAGAAGCTGGTGGAGATTGCTGGAACCCATATCGAATTTTTGAATAAAACCCCATGCTATACACTTTCTTATATTCATTTCTTGTAAAAATTATATTTCAGTAATAAATTACAAGCACTTAATAATAGGGAGTTACTTTCCATTCACCCTGTATATATATATATATATATATATATATATATATATATATATATATATATAACAAATAACACTATGCAGTAATCGGTCATCGATACCTGCGGTTTCATGAAAATTTTGCATGTTGGGCTAAAGTATACTAAGTTTATAGGTTATTCAGTCAATGGTTTTAAGAACGGATACACTTGGTATTCTTCAGTCCAATGGGAAGGGGAGTCTAGTATTTCCGTGAAACTGCAGGTATTAATGGTTAATCGAATTAATGTATAGTGTTATTTCTTAATAAAATAGTATGCTCTTACATAAATAATTGAGCACTCTGGTCATTTCTTCTCTACAAAAACACAGCATTATACTAATATATATATATATATTATATAAATGTCTTTAAGTTCACACAAAGGTTTATATATTAGTATATTAGCTCAATAGTGTATAATAGAACTAGAGCTCTTAATTTAACATATAAACCATAATTTGTTCAAAAAACATTCACAAATAATTGTTTCTGCCCATTTTTGTAAATATACACATTTATGGTATACAAAATTTACCAAACATTCACAACAAAAAGCCTTCATCAGTGCACAAGACACAACAGTTCAGCTAAAAAAGCAAGATGCGTTCAATATTTATTTAATTAAGAAAAATATATTTTAATTTTATATTAAACTAGCAAAAACTACTAACCATCCATGCAGCAATTACTAAGGCTGTAATCTTCTTTACAGAAACCAAAGAAATAATTTTCAATTGACATTTTAGTAATTTGGAGGAAAACAACAAAATTATGATTGTCGTAGTGTTATTTGATATATTCCAATGTGGAGAAAATTTACTGTGCACGAACATAGTCAAATTTTATTTTTTAGGAAAAAAAACAACAAAAAGGTGAATTGATCTGGTCTTTAAGATATTCAAAGTCAATTTATTTTATTTTGTTTCAGCATAAAAATGAAAATGAATTCCCCATTAAAAACTGGTTATATAATGAAATGAATAAACATAAGGGTGGAACGTCGATTGGTTAAAGAAACCAATTTTATATTACTGGGTAATTCGAAATGGGTACTTTGTACGTTTCGCCTTTATTATAATAAAAGACAGAAAAAAAGTTTTAATGAACATTAAAGAAAAAGAATCTATTTTTTTGTAATTTAGAAAGATTAGAAGAGTTTTTTCTTTTCTATGACAAATGTTAAAGTTATCATCATCATCATCATAACTACCAACATGTTGACTGCAAAATGTAGTATCTGTTTTGAATTGGCACTTAGTTTTTATTCCTCGGTCAGTGAAGGAGAAATCTTTCTACACCGAGATAATTGAAATTTTTGTTCCAATCCAGAGTACGCCTTGTGGGGGAGCTGTGATTTTTCCCACATTAAATATTGACATTGTGCCTAACTCTGCTCTCGTGGGAGGAAGTAAATAGGAACAACAACAACAAATTTATTTTTTTAAGATAATAAACATGTATTTAATTATTAACAGAAAAGCTTGGGTAATATTGCATTTTATGCAAAAGTTATCAAGGTTGTTGCTATGTGTAAATGTATGCGTACGAAAACGTAACCAAAAAAAAAACAACAAATAATGAAACGGAAATTAGGATTTTGAATTTTAAACTTAATTCATTAAATCGTTTAAAATAATATTACTACAAATAATAATTAAGAAATTAATATCAAGAAAAGTTTTTTGTATATATAATAAAATAGCAGACTCAAATTATAAGTGAATAGTACTGAATATGAATTTATTAGACAATGTTTAAAAAATAAATATGCAAATAATTTATAGCGTTGAGAATGTTTTGTCAGGTTTTCTGTGAGTATATATAGGAATGTGAAAATATTTTTGTGTATAATTGAATTAGGTAGAACTAAGGTGTTTTGATATGACTATAGTTCGGATAAATGAAAAAAAAACTTTTGCATTTATTCATTTAGATATATTTAATTTTATTAAACGAATATTAGACATCTTTTTTTTTCAGCTGGACTGTGGTGCGTTATGCACTGATGAAACCTTTTTGGTCAAATTTGTATACCATAAATGTGTATATTTACAAAAATGGGCAGTTTTGAATGGACTAGGATTATATCATGTTATATATCCATATATATATACAGGGTGGGCAAAAATAAGGGTCCTATTTTTAAAAATTCATAACTTTTTTATTTATTGATTTTTTTTTTTTTTTTTTTTAGAATAAGTAAAGGACCCCTTCCGAAGCAAGCATAAGCCGTATTAGCCCTAAGGAACGTACCCTCATTTAGAAAACATTATTTTTGCTTAAAAAACTCAAAACCGTGTAAAAAACAATACTTTAGTTTTTGTAAGTTTTAAGAAGTGTTTTTCGGCTAAAATTTGTTTTGTTTATTTCAAAAAATCTCGGAAGGGTCAGTCTACACACACATAAAGTTTGGTGAGTTTAACTTTTATTTTGTGGAAGTTATTCAAATTCAAGTTATTCAAATTTAAAGATAGGACCCTTATTTTGGCCCACCCTGTATATATCCATATATATATATATATATCCATATATATACATACAGCACTACATTAAATAAAATCTCTCGACCAACAGAAAATTGAACAGCCAAGTTTAGAAATTATTTACCTATGCTGTTTTTTTTTTTTCTGTAATGTGCTTTTTTTATATTGTATCAAATAAACATATTGTATGTAAAAAAAACAACAATGAAAACAAAACGGGAAATGTGAAAGACATAAATTAAACTTGAAGGAGCAATTCCGCACATCAACATTAATGGAAAGAACCCCTATTGACATCCTTGCCTTTCTTTTGTTGTAAAGCAGTGCCAGCGTTCAAAGAGTTTGGAAGTGAACGCCGTCCTGAACAAGTCAAAGGAGAAAAAGAGGTGGGAGGTGATGCAATGGTTTACAGCGGCATCGAAGGACGGTCCATCAGTGGCCATTTAGCGACACGAATCTTCCTCACCATACCATCAAATATTTTATCCATCCAATTCTCGAGTCCTTCCAACAAACAATCCGTATCATTAGATTCATCATCAGAATTGGACCCAGAATCAAAAAGCCCCTCCCCGTGTCCACAGTTAACCTGCTGTGTCCATTTCTGCGGACACTTGGAATGAAATATATAGTAGTACTGCCGGTAACCGTTGATGGCAAGGATGGTACCGATGCAGTTCGGAATGTTGAATTTGGAAGGTTGTACCCGGAGGCCCTCACTGTTATCAAGGACCTGTCGATACCAACCGAGATATTTATCAAGAAGGAGGTAGCTGAATGTCAGCGTAGGGGAAGATGCATAAGGCTTCACGGCAGTTGTAAAAATATCCAACAGCTTATCCTGTAAATTTTTATCAACCAAGAGTGTAACAGTAAGACCGCCCTCCACGCACTTGACCAGAAAGTCGTACGACTTGTTGGTTAGTTCATAAATGCATAAAGAGTTGTCCTTGTTCACAGATGACGGCCGTGCACATCTCTGTCTGGGGGGAACAGGGCCAGAACGTTCACTCTGGGTTGGCTCCTCTGTGTCTTGGTTGAATAGCTGGCGTAACGAGAGAAGGCTAAATCGCAACATTGTCGCCATGGCCAATAAAACAAACGACCAAGTAAAGAAGTCCAGGCCGCTTGCAATCACAAGCAAATAGTCACACCATTCAGAAAACTTCCCCGACAAATATGCAAGAAGGCCCATGATCCCTCCAAGGGCATGTTCATTGTAGAGGTCAGGCAACACGGCAGTGTGCAGAAGACGATCTGTGTTTGTAAACAGGTGCTGAAGGCGTTTCTCAAGATTCTGTCGGGTTAGGGCGTTCAGCTCACTGTCCATACTCCATCCCGGTTCGACCCATTCATAGTTGAGGCGTTTCTTGTCGACTCGCCAGAGAATCGTCAATTTCAGTTGGCTTCCCTCAGGTTCAGAAGATGAATTGCCGTTCAACAGGGCATCAACAAATTGAGACTGCGTTTCCTTGTAGACGTAAGTGAATCTTACCCGATCCTGAAAAGTTGGTGCCTGCTGGACATACGAACGGAACGATGACCGATAACGATCATGGTCCGTTGTCTGTTTCGTAACGAGAATCACGCAGAACCGGCGATGTTTTACGTGACTTTCTGCAGGGCACAAGTCGTCAAAGAATGTTTGCGATGAGAGGCGGGGCAGCATCAGGTATTGGTTGGCCTCCATCACTTCTTCAATGCTACCTTTTGACAACGACTGCATTGTCACAATGGCCAGACTCGTGTTGCTTTCCTCGGCCACAATTATCAACGTGTCCTTGGAACGATTGATATTATATTTTTGCAGGATCAAGTTTATTCCAGATGAGCTTTTGGTATTGACAAAACCAGTTGCTATCTTTTCTCTGTGTCCAAAAGCAGGCAGCAGGAAACGAACGGGTGGCCTGTCACGGGCGCTGAAGAAAAGCGCACGCACGCGGTTGTCCGACCATCCGGTAAGAAAGTTGTCAAGATTATCATCGTTTAGTATCCGAACGACATTTTTAGGGAAAATATTGCGTATAAAATCACGAAGGGCCTGTAACGAGGCCGGACCCTTATAGTGGGAAACCTTGCCGTTGATAACGGCCATCATCATTGGAATTTCATGGATACGCAACTTGCTGCCTAATGCTCGACTGGATGAGACATGCACAGTGCCGACGCCGATACCAACTTCTTCAAGTTCTTTAAATAACTTTTCAATTAACGGTTCATAATGCATGCACGCAAAACAAAGATCAGCATACGCATACAAGAAGAACGGTTTCCGATAACTTTCTGGTAGAACTCTCGTTTCGTAGAATTGCAGACCGATGGTATATTTGTCGACAATCGATTCGCCTCCAAAGTTAAAGTTGAAGCTGCCGAAAGGACCCTGTCGAAAGAAAGATGGAAATTCTCCAAAACCTCGACCGTGTTGCTGCTGCTGTTGTTGTTGGGTCGCTCCATATCCGTGTCTGTCGTACAGGGATCGCTTCTCGCCGTCAGACAAGATTTTATAAGCCTCGTAGATTTTGGAGAATTTATCAGTTGCGTCGGGTGCCTTGTTTTTGTCGGGATGCCAGATCCTCACCAGATTTTTATAGGCCCGTTTGATATCTTTCACACTGGCCGATCGACTCACCCCCAAAACGTTATAGAGATCTTCTTCGTCGGCAGAACAAAGTCTTCTGTTAACAATTATAAATATAACGAATATCAAAGATCTAACAAGGATCGTCCATCGCTTATTTCTGCCCATCGAGTCCGACTAAATCAAAACAATAATTCAGTTGTTATTATTATTATAGTTCATTTGTATTTTTCGTCCGTGCCCCTATTGTATGATCGAACTCAGTCAAGAGATAAGTAAATATTTTATGTGGTAACTTTTAGTAAGACGAAATAAATGAGTTAAATAATTTTTACAATGTCTTTTCTTCCATTGCCGTCGAATCCAATTTCGAAAAAAAAAATCAAAATCCAGCAAAATCCAGGTTGAAATTAAACATTTACAAATCGAATAAAGTAGAAAAGTTCGATTAATAATAATAATAAAAAAATGTTCGGACGTAATTTCACGTTGAGAAAGAAAAATTATTTAGCAGTTTAACTCACCGGTGTTAACTAAAAAAAAAATCTTCCGCCGGTGATCTAATTCAATAACTCCCTGTTAAAATATTTGCCCGGGGAGACAACTTTCGGGGTTAATATAAAAGTTGTTGTTTTTTCGGGGCTTGGGTCATGACCTTCGTAAAGATTTACTTGACGGAGATCATGGTTGGGTTGACCGGGTTTTTTTTCTTCTTTCTTTTGGGGTGTTTTTGTTGTTGTCGTCCCACTTCCCGTTTTATTTCAATGAAAACGTATTATATATACATGCTAGCAAAACCTATCCGCTCTCCGCCTTAATTGATAGAAAGGCGTATAGTTAAAAGAAATGGGTGCTTGTGGACTGTAGGCCCGAAAAAAAAAATATCTTTTATTTGAGGAGAGTCAAATAAGGGGGAGAGAACTCTAGTTTCAACCACTATGTATGGATTTTACTATTGTAATTATTCTAAAATAAAGTTTTAAAAAATGTATACGTAAAAGGATAATTTAGGAGTAAAACAATCACAACGCATTCGGCACAAATGAGAAATAAAATGATTTATTAAAATAAATTATCACAGAAGGAAAAACAGAACAAATACGTAAAATGGAAGGGGAAAAAACATGAAACGCGAGAAATAAAGTTTTTGAAATAAATGACAGTTTTACACTGGGTAAAATTCGGCAATTTGTTTGAAAACAGTTCCTTTTACGTATACATTTTAAAAACTTTATTTTAGAATAAGTACAATAGTAAAATCCATTTTAAGATACATCATGGTTGAAACTTGAAACTAGAGTTCTCTCTCCCTTATTTGACTCTCCTCAAATAAAAGATAAAGGCACATGTTCGTCTTTAACCACTGTCCGTTTTTCACAACTTTTTACTGACCATTTTTCTTTTCTTTTTTCGGTGTACACTTATCTATCAGGCTGCTAGAGAATTCCGGCGTTTTTGGAATTTTTTTTCAAATATTTTACATTTTAGAAGGAGGGATCAGTTTCCAATGTTAATTCAACGTAGACTGATCCCCCTCTTTTTGACCATCTAAATTAAAAAAAAATTATTCTTCTGCTTACAATTACCTATCATGTCACGAGAGAATTCCGGCGTGTTTTTAAAAGAAATTTTTAAAAATTGAGATTTTAAGACGAGGGATCAGTCTTGTTCGTCTTTTACCATAGTTCGTTTTTCACAACTTTTACGTTTTAAAATCTCATTTTTTAAAAATTTCTTTCCAAAAATCCCGGAATTCTCTCGCGACATGATAGGTAATCGTACACCGGAAAAGATTTAAAAAAAAATTGATATGGTCAAAAAGAGGGGGATCAGTATACGTTGAATTAACATTGGAAACTGATCCCCCCTCCTAAAATGTAAAATATTTGAAAAGAAAATCATTGAAGTATTGTTTTGTTCGAGTCGGTCCATCCTTCCAGGCTTAATATTATCCGAGTTTATTGCTAATCGCCTGAGTTGCTCAACTGGGGTATGCCAACAGGGCTGCTCAGGCAATTTTGTAGGCCAGAGTGCACTTATCCTAGTGTTCTAGCTTTTCAAAACCACACGTGACTTTGACTAACATTCCTGGTAAGGAGGTAAATAATGTGTGATTGGTAAAATTCTAAACTATTGAACTTATTATGGAATATATATTCTAGACAACACGGTGAGTAATGTAGACACATTATTTAATTATTTTGTAAACTTTACCATTTACCAAAGTTGTATCATATCCTCAAAGAAAGAAAAACATTAAAATTTAAAACTAATGCTATATGTATTGCTTATATCCATCCTGGGATAGGTATTCTACTAGTTTAAATTATAAAGTTAACTGCAAAATTATTTTAACTGAATTAATGCCATAGTTGATAAAGACTAAGATTAATACCATTATTTTACCAATTTTTGGTTGAAAAATTTTCTAACACCAAAAATGTTTTACCATAAAAAATAGTTCACTTTCCTTTAAAAAAAAAAATTGAGTTATTTCCCTTAGCTTCGTTCAACTTAGGATTAAGGGAGGTTTTTCTCTTGTTTCATTAACCCTCAGTTCAAGTGGCACAATCCCCCCTCCCTAAAAACCTTAATCTTACCATTAACCCTCAAATTCTACTTAACTGACCTAAAACGCTGATTCGAGAATCACCCTGAAATGGGTGATCATTCTAAAATAAATCTTTTCAGGTGGTTCACATGTAATCGCCTAAAAAAAAAAAAAAAAAATCTCATTTGTGTGTGTGTGGGGGGGGGGGGGGAAGGGATGCTCATTTACAATATAATATAAAAAAAATTAAAGTTTTATTCTACAACTAAAACGCTGAAATAAAAACTTGTACGAGGAAAAAAAAAAAAAAAACGCCATTTTTATAAACAAGTCGAGAATGAGGCTAAAGGAAATGACTTAATTCTTTAAGGACATGGAACCATTTTTTATGGTAAAATATTAACCATTTAACAAAAAAAAAAAAAAAAAAAAAAAAAAAAAAAAGTTTCATGCCCTTAACAAGAAAATCATGAACTTGATTTATCGCCATTAGCCTGGTCTCGACTTGTTTATAAAGAGTGCAAGTTTTCATTTCAGCGTTTTAGGTGTACAATGAAATTTGCTATGACTTAATGTTTTTATTTTCTTACTAAAACATGTTTGAAGTAAAAATAAACTGTTTGGTAGAAATGCAAAAACAAATTTCACTCTAAATAATTTGAGTGACTGAAATAGGATTTATTTACATTTATCGATGTGTTGAGGAAAAGACATTATCAAATGAAAAAAAAAAAAAAAAAAAAAAAAAAAAAAAAAAAAAAAAAAATGGCAAATTCTAGCCATACAAAATAATTTTTATTGACAACAAGACAATGAAAGATGAGTTTGAAAATATGAACTTTCGGAGAGTCCCAAGAACGTTCTGGTGACAGTTGTTTTGTCTAAAGAGAAATCGAGTACACGTTTATTTTGACTGGTGCCTCGTGTGTTTACGTGTGTGTAAATGGGATAGACATGAAAATGTGTGTGCATATTAGTGTATCTGTTTTGTCAATGAGAGTATGTTTGTTTAGCAGTGTGTATATGCTGTTGCTATGTTTAGTACTTCGTATGTCTCATGTGTGTGCTATTGTTGAGAGCCTTTCAGCCAAAGGTTTGGCTGTCTTGTGACATGCTCACGCATGTTCTGTGAAGAAAAAAAAAAAAAAACACTGGAGAAAAAAAAAGGATATGTGTTTGGGTTTTTATAGTAGGTGCTAGTTTTCAGTGAATACTCGCTTTTTTTTGTTGGCTGAAAGAAACTGCTGATTGAAGATTTTATCTAAAGTTGATATGCAAAAACATTCACTGCCGCTGCTACTTTGAACAGATGAAATTACACATGTTATTTGGAAATTTTAGTTGACCGAGACAGATGTGTTGGGTTACACTAATGACCAGAAAGGACTAGTAAATAACAGGAAAGGTGAAAATAGGATTTTATTTGCTTACATCAATTCTTGGGGCTTGTTCACCCACTTAAAGAGCTTGAAATTCTAGTTTTGCTGATTTGATAATATTAACTTTTAGTATTATAAGAAGCAGTATCGATTCTCGATTGAACAAGGCTCAAATCAGCAATTTCTTTTAACCAATCACAGACTTAAAAAAAAAAAGTTTCTTAATTTTGCATGTAATATATAAAAACCCAAACACCGCTTCCTTTCTCTCTTTCCTGTCAGATTTGACATGTTCCACATGTCACAAATCTAGTCTAGGCTTTTGGGGTCCCTGAGAGCCCTTGGCAGGTAGAACACCCATGATGAGACATTCACACTCCTGTATGTATAGCGACAGCACATACATGCCACCCAGCAAATGCGCACACACAGAGACAGAGTTACTTAAAACCGTTGGCCACAGATTCAGAATAGGGGTGTGTGAGCAAGGCCAGAAATCTGACTACGCAAGTTGACTAACACCAGTTAATTAACAAACTAACAATGAAATAGTTGTATACCTAATTTTAAAAAAATTTTTTAAATAAAAAAAACTATGATAAAGATTTATTTTTTTATTTCTGAATTGAATTCATATTTTAATAATAAAACAATAGTGAATAGTCATTTTTCGTTCGGCTATAGATTTATACACTAATTAAGACAACCCAAAAGTCATTTAAATTGGTTTTAAACAATTAAACATAAATTAGTTAGGAAAAAGAATCTACATTCATACACCCATTAATATTTGCTTTTCTTAACCTGCAACTTCATATTCAATTAGTGTTATTTATCTGCAGAGGTTATGTACGCCTTGGATTCTACTGCTACCAGGTCGCTTTAAACAAAGTCAATTATTTTTTTAAGGTGATGCCAATGCAATCTCGGTTGAAGACATGTTTGCCTTGTATTAAACATAAATATTAATCACAATATTGAATAATTCAATAATTTAATTAAATATTTATTTACCAATGTAGTGAATCGAATCATTCTGTAGAGTATCCTTTTATTTTATTTTATTTATTTATTTATTTTTTTTTTTTTGATTTGAGGTATCACCTTTTTCAGAATGAAATCTCTATACAATAGAGTTTTCACCTGGAAGACAGAATGAGAATTATGGGTTGCATTTTTGTAGGAGTCTTGCAGGAAAATTCTTTGCTGTAAAGATAAGGTATTTATTTATAATTCCTGCTTCCATGCGAAAACTCTGAATTGAGTAAATTAGATTTTTGAAAAGGAGGTTCAAATTTAAATATACCATATTATATCATCCTTATCAAAGACGTTGGTAAATATTTAATTGAAAAATTGTATTCTTTAAGTCATTTCATCTATTTACCTTCCTAAAATTCAGCTTTTTACACTACTTCTAATTACATCCTTTTAAACAATATTCATACCTAGGTGTAAAAACAAAAAACCAAAAACAAACATTGTTTATATTGGAATTTATTTCAAAATATAATGTGTATCAAGCTACTCTTGGTTACACTGGATAATATTTAAACCATTTAATAAAATAAAAAATAAAAGTACTGGATCACGTTTATCTTAAAAAAACAAAAACATCAAAAAAATTATCACAGATCATAGTGGCTTAAGCAAGAAATACTAATCTTGGTAGATTTGTCAAATCATTTTTATCAGAATTTTTCTTTGAAAAAATTCTGATAAAATATTCAGGAGGAACAAGGAGACAAATAGTACAACCAGATTCGTCCAAATTATAGCAGGGAAACAATTGTCTTTAACTGGGTAGAAAATCGGACAAAAACGTCTCCGATATGCAACAACAGAAATTGAATTGAGCTTTAACAGTTGAACAGTCCTGAACAAAATGGTCAACCCACAACACATAGGTAGGGATTTTAAAGATTTTGAAATTGCCAACCGGAATTAAGGTTAGTGGTAGGGTTAAGGGGGATGTGTTTTTATGACTTAATATTCTGACGTGAATGTCAACATGGGACAATGTACCTCAGAAATGTGTGACAACGACGCAAATGCTCTTGGCATTATCAACGTCACTGACGTGCTAGGAAAGTTTAGTAATAAACAGTGGGCTAAATTGATTTTAAAATAAGTTAAGAGTAAATTTTAATTGACTTTAAATCTTAAGTCATAAAAATAAAACAAATGCCCATACAACTCACTTTAAGTCTGGGTGGCAATACAAAAAATTAGAATTACAAAAAACACCGGCAAAAGCATGTGATGCAAGTCAGATGGGACAGTTAAAAGTTAATTTATAATCTTTATTTTTATTAATGGAAATCAACCAGACAAAGCATGAAGCCACTCGATGTAAGAGTGTAAAAAAGAAAAAAAAAATACTTTGAGGTCAAAAACTAGCCAACAATAAATGTTAGATGGATAGATTCCGACCCAGACAACAGCAATTCTTCCCCTTTGTCAGAAATATCGCTCATGGAATGCGAGGACTAAAGGACAAAATAAGCGAAGCGAGAGTTACAAGGCTGCCGAAAATAAACCCAATGTCTACTTTCTACTCTCCTTAAATCTATGGAACTCTTATTTCTGGGCAATATTTTTTTTTTTTTTTTTTTTTTTTTTTTTCCACAATTCGGTTAATATATACATGGATTACAAGTGAAAGATACAATCGCTGAGTATATTGAAGCGGTTGGTTCCCAGATGTTATTGGTTAGTTTTGTCAGTTTCTTGCAATAGTGACGGCAAATTAATCTACCAATTAATTTCTGATAAAAGGATATTTATTTTGAAATATTAAAATATTAATTTCTCTGGTGTAGTCATATACAAGACAATTTCTTCAGGAATATTCTATAGTGGATATGCCATTACCATGATGTTTAATTTGTAATATATTTCAATAAACACCGATTTTATTAGTTTCTTACAAAACATACCCTCCCTTAACCCCTATCACTAACCCTCAGTCCGGGTGAGAAATTAATTTGAAAGACAGTATTTGCAAAATAATCTGCAAAAATTAGACATTAACATTTTTAGAAATTTTGCCCTGTCATCACAAGAAACAAACTAAACTAGTTTCAGTAAACCCACAACCAAGTTAAAAAAAACTTGTTAACACAATTCAAACTGGTAATGGTTTCAGGTACACCTAAATGCAAAATAACCGAGTTTCATGCCACAGATTATAGATAAAACTTTTTTTTTTTTTTAACCAGCTCCAAAAATTTTAGAGCTTATGTGGTGTAACAAATGTAAGACTGAACGTGTTAGGTAGCAATCTAAAAGCCCTGGCGGCATAGTTGTGTAACAGGTCAGAGTTAAAAAAGATGGAGTGACTTCCTTTTGGGAGAATTGCATCATGGGACAAGACAGTTTGCTATTGTTGCTACTATTAGTAAGGAGACGACGATCATCTTTTCTTGCATCACATACTACATGCACTAAAGAAAAAAAAAAAAAAAAAAAAAAAAAAAAAAAATCAGCATCTATACACCTCTAGAATGCTTTAGCAGAATCCGGCCTAAGGCCTCACAAAAAGGTGAAGATGTTAACTTTTACTAGTTTTCTAGTATGCAAACCATTCATTCGCCCCCCCCCCCCCCCCCAAAAAAAAAAAATTTGTTGAATCCTGTCTGAAGTTCAAACAGGAAATCAATATTTTTCATTCGTGTATTTGTAAAAATGTCCCGTTTCTTTCCCAAACTCAAACCATCAGCCAGCGATGAAGGTTTGGACGAATGGATTAAAGAATGATCATTATTTTTCTAAAAGTTCCTGTGGTGATATACTGCACCAACTTTCTGTCAAATCTGATTCAGATTCCAGAGAAAGTAATAAAAAAAAAAAGTTTTAAAAAAATGAAAGTTAAAAAATTTTTTTTTTTTTTTTTTTTTTTAATTTGGTCATTTGTTTGGGGTGGAGCCCTAGACTCAAAAGATCCAGCCAAGGAATGTGACCTTTAGAACTTCTGGAAAAAAAAAAAAAAAAAAAAAAAAAAAAAAAAAAAAAGTTAGTTAATTTTAAAATCAATATAAAAAAAAAAAAAATGTTCATTTAAATATTAAACACGATTATCCTAGTTTCAAGTTTTAATTGGTTGGATTTTTGTTTAAATGGCACATGGACACTTATGGATTTAATGCTAATCCTTAATTTTATGCTTATAAACAATTGTCTGCGGCTAAAAAGTTTGGTATAAGAAAAATCCTTTGATGCATATATGGGGTAATGGAGGTGGTGACGCTAGAAATTCATCTGAAAGCCAAGGGACGCCAGCCTGAAAAGGTTTGGGGAAACCTAACTAAAGTACAAATATTGTATGTTAATCTTCACTTTTAGGTTGCCATGTGATGAGAACAATTAAATTTAAAAAGTTATGTTTGAACCTTAATTGCCACAGACAATTTGTCTTACAAGACGTGGCATAATTTAAAAATTATTCTTGGATAGGGTAAAATCCATTAAGAAAAGAAAAGTTATTGTAGCTGAAGAGAAGCTAGCTGGTAGTGCCCATAATCATCAATGCAAGTGTTACAAATAGGGGGGGGGGGTGATAGTCATGCAGGGTTTAAGGATAAGATAACTGACCTTCCATTTGCCATGTATTACCCGAACAGTTGTTGGATTCTCAGGAGATTTCTGCCATGGCAGCGGCAAAACAGACCGCGTTTGTAACTGATCTTTACTAAGCCAAAGAAGAATTTGCAGGAACTTCTCAAACTTCTTTAAGGTCTCTAGATCTCCTGGGAAAAAAATTTTTTAAAAATTAAAAAATGATTAAAATAAAAGTGCAAGTTCTGGATTGACTTTCACACTAAAATAAATTGTTTAAATCAAAGTTAAAACCCTAACCTCCAGCATAAAAACCAAATATCAAGGGAGATAACTGGTTCAGAAAATTTTAAGACAAAATTTAATTAAATTTGCTTAGTTACAATGGCTCTGTTCAGTCCTAGGAGGTCTACCCTACCAGGCTTTACCTCCTGAGAAGGTGGTTAGTTAATTGCCTTAGGTACCTTACCAGAGAATGCCGACAGGGCTGCTCAGAGTGCACTGACTTTTCAAAACCGCACCTGACCTTGTGTCTAACCTCCTGGCAAGGAAGTTAATGTTACAAGTATTTATAGTAAAAGAACAGGTGCTTATGCCGATTAGCGGCCATATTAAAAAAATTTTATATAAAAATATATACTTATTAAGCATTATATTCTTACTCACTGTACGAAAAAGTTAAAAAAATATCCACTAGAATTACAAATATTTTTCCATTCTGCGTATCATAACAGCGACTCGTTCAGTAAGCCTCCGTCTTGTTTTTTTAAGATTTCAGTTATCTGCCCTTGAAATCTTAAAAACAAGATGGAGGCTTACTGAACGAGTCGCCGTTATGATACGCAGAATGGAAAAATACTTGTAATTAAAGTTCTAGTGGATATTTTTCTTCTACTTTTTCATACAGTGAGTAAGAATATAATGCTTAAGTATATATTATTTTTATATAAAAATTATTTTTTATATGGCCGCTAATCAGCATAAGCACCAAAGAACATTTTAAAATGGTTCAGAATTTTGAGATGAGGATTGATAATTAGATTATTTGGAATATATTCTCACGTTTCAGCTGATCTAGTCTCAGACCTTTAGGTGCGTCTTGACCTGTATAGAATTTCCAACGGAGCACTTTATTTACTCCTTCCTAATCATGGTTGACAGCATAAGTTTTAATTCGTAATTGTGTTACTAGTATTGCCCATAGCGAGGATTTAACCTTCAACCTCCAGAAAACTCACTTAGAAATGATACTTAGCACTTTTTTTTTTTCCATTGTGCCATGGGTCCTTGTGGACCCGTCTATTGGCTTGGCTGGTTTTACGGAACATCAGCTATCTATGGGTTATTTAATGCTGAATAAAGTTGTTTAATCTAATTCTATAGGTAGGATTATTTATATTCTTATATTGTACAATGCTTTGAAATTTCCTTCTAAGTGTAATGTTTTCTGTGAGAGTGGAACATTAATCTTAGAAAACATTACTTTTTGGCATTGGTAATCTTTGTTCTCAAGATGACTAACCCTCAGTCACAGTCTTCTATTTAGGAAGAAAGAGAAATAGCATGATTTTTAAAAGAATCAGATTGAATAATATGGTTGGGGGATGAACTCATAGACATTAGAGCATGATGTCACCAGCTGATTGATCGGGCCGAAGTAAGGGCTGAAGTGGAAGAATGACAACCACCAGGATCATGTCCATAGCTATCACAGGTCGTCACCCACGGCCTATAGGTGGCCCCGTTTTTTAGGGAGGGGTACCCCTCTGCATGGGGGTTGCAGTCGGTGAATTTGTGGCCCTGCAGACAAGGCGAAATTCTATTATGAATTTTAGGTCACCTTAAGCCTATGTTTTAAATATGTAGTATGCATATGTATAATATATATGCATTTTGACCACCGAGACAAAGTTATAGTTGGTCAGTTCGATAATCAACAGGGCTCACAGTGGGATGCGATACTAATAATTCGTAATAGCTATTATAATGGCAAGAGCTTGGCTTAGGTAAAGTGCGCCGACAGAATGTTGGTTGTTTGGAATCAAGGGAGGCGCGAGAGCGCTCTATCCCGTAATAGACTTCAAAAACGGCCTATGCTGGAAATCTTATTTCTTTGATCAATCATAAGTCAAAAACCAATGAACCAAATTAGTTAAAACTTTGCACAAGTTTTTTTTATTTTTTTTTATTATTTTTTTTTATAGGTTCTATAAGTTTGTAGAATTTCAACATCATTAGTCACGGCAACCCAGAGATCCAGAAAGTTCAATCATGTAATCTGTGTGTACGTACGTACCACCCTGTATCTCATCAACTATTTGATGGATTCAGCTGATTTTTGGCAGAGAGAGGTTCTAGAGTCTAGTTGATGGCATTTTAATTTCAGTTCACCATATACCTTAGTTTTCAAGAAAATTCCATAAAACCTTAAAAATGACCTTTGTATTGAGGCATAGCCTTTACAAAAGTAGTGACATTCCATGAAAAATGCCAGTATGCTAAAATCATATGCCCTAAATAGGGTTAAGATGAAAATTCATATACACTAAATGTACAAAAGCAAAGGAATTCAAATTTTTACACTTTCATTGTCATTAAGGGTATGCGAGCACAACAGGGCTATGTATTTTACTGGTAGGAATTTTTTTTCAGCGCCCCTCACACACTTCATCCACTCATGCATGGAGATTTATACTGTAGTGATGTGATGAAATGGTTTGGTTGATATGTAGTCATACCCTTAATGACAATAAAAGGGTCAAAATTTGGGAATTTCCTTGCTTTTGTACATTTAGTGTATATGAATTTTCATCTTAACCCTATTAAGGGCACATGATTTCAGTATACTGGCATTTATCATGGAATTTAAGTAGGGATATGCTTTTGGAATTCAAATGCGTTTTAACAGATCATAGGTAAAAGTTCATTTGGAAAACATTGTTAGTTGCTTGAAATGGAGAATTCATGAAAAAAAAAAAAAAAAAAAAATTTGAAAAGTATTGTTGGGAATTGAAAACGTCAGTGCAAAGGAATCCCGAGTGAGACTGTACCAGTTGACACGGTTAAGATTCGGATAAAAATTGTTGTTTGGGATAAATACAATTTAGGCGCG
The DNA here is from genome assembly GCA_963556195.1 of Sepiola atlantica. Lineage (NCBI taxonomy): Eukaryota > Metazoa > Mollusca > Cephalopoda > Sepiida > Sepiolidae > Sepiola > Sepiola atlantica. Next base: position 89,715,328 of record OY744529.1, on the reverse strand, counting down.
CAGTGTGAATATAATTGTATTGGCGCGTGAAAAATATAAAATAACGCCCACGCAAATTCTGGCGTGGCCTTATATATTAAATCAACTCAAAACGAGCGGACGTAGTAGGGAGCACACCACGTGATATTTCTGTCCAATGGGATTTCTCCAAAGACATTTTTCTAAACTTTTCTCCTTAAGCTCGCTGGAGCCTATCCAAATAGTATTTAAGCACACAAACATTAAACCCTCTCTCAACTGACTCTTCATTCGGAGGTTACACGCGTCTTATCACTCTTCCATTTCACCTTTCACGTGCTTCATACAATTTCACAGGCGAACATTACCTATTGCCTCTCTTAACATTTTATAACACATGAGCATTTCAACAAAACAAAAGACATTCTCCTTTTTACTTACCCTGAAACTAAAGAAAGGACTTCTGAACTCATTACAAAAGGAAATATGTTATATTTGTTAATGGTTTATTTCAGTGAATAAACTTCCGTTGGTTTTGCATGTAAGTCTTATTATTTTTATTTTTATTTGTGGAGGAAGTTATCACCAAAAAAAGGCATGACGACCACCACAAGACTAAGGAAGTTAATGTCAACATTATACCAATAATAAAAGCAAGCAATGAAAATTCATTTGTGTACTAGAGTCTTCATTTGTGCACTAGCTCCTTCAGGAAGAACTACTAGAATTCTTACATAACATGGAATCCTCAACGAAGATATTGGCATTGACAATTATAAGAACGAAATCATGTCTAACAATTTGAGCAACTTTAGTCTTTCATGTGACCCACAGCAAAAAAACTAGGGACCGAAAGGTTACAATATACGGGTCCTTAAATTAAATAAAGTGAAAGTTTATTTTCTTTTGACACAGAAGATAAAACATTTCTTTAAGATTCAAAACTGCCAAGATGGTTGTCATTGGAAAAGTAAGTTCAAACATAAAATTAACCAACTTTTTCCTTAATGTTAGTATTATTTAAAAGAAAAAAAATTCTAAAGTTAAATCAACAGGATTTTGATGGTGCTAGACTTCAAAATGTTGAAGTTCTTTAGAGTTTTTTTAAAATATGAAGAGGTAACTCTACAACCTTTTCAAACTTGCAGTAAACACATAATGGAACAAAATTTCACAGGACATGGGGGGGGGGGGGGACCTTTCCCATACAAATTCTGATGAGGCCCAGACGTCAAATACCAAATAATGAATTCTGCTTCTTTATATTGAACTAACAAGACTCATTTAAATAACCAGTTGTAACTTTGATTTGCTGCCCGGGATGTTTGCATACTACAGATTGTGAAAAACAAATTATTTGTATAACCTGACAAGTCTCGCTGTCCAGAATGTCTGAACAAGCCAGCACACAAATCATCTGTTTAGACTGGTGGCAGTGTTCAGATCATCTCTACTATGAATAAGATCAAATTGAAGGAGTTTGTGGCAACAAGATGCCGAGATTCAACATCCATCACTAATGAAATAACAGGTCAAGTGAAAAAAAAAAAAAAAAAAAAAAAAAAAAATGAAAATATTAATATGCTTTTAGACTTTAGTGAAGATACTAACCAGATTTGTCGAATCATAAATATTGTCAAAATTTCATTTTAGCTTCAGCAATGCCTCCCACCCCACATGAAACTAGGCTAAGTATTTCATTGGTTGGTTTTAATGTGACAAGGTTTTGAAGGGAGATAAGCTGCAGTCACCCTTGTAACTTTGAGGATAAAAAGCAAAGGCAATAATTCACAGGTCCTTAAATAGACCAGGTGGATACAGTAATTACCTAATTTTATAGTATCCCAGAGGCAAAATCTTTGAGCACATGCAAATAGAAAGTTTATGCAAAATCCCAGTCTTATATTAGTTTGAATTAGCTCCAATGTGAGTCTAAATTCACATGTTGTAATATGGTATGTGGGACTAGGGTTAAGTTACATAGAAAAGAGGAAATGGCAAGATTAGTTAGTTATCTCTTGTGACCCGTGCTCAGGACAGCTGTGTATGGGTCACTATGCTTCGGGATGTGGTGCTGGCTAAAGTCAGCACCAAACTGACCAGGGAGAATGCAGTTACGAAGTTTACAATACATTCTTCAGGTGATAAAATTTTATGCAAATTGCATTGTCAATTTTAAGATTCAGTATCTGCTGCATGTTATTGTATTGATTAAACTCTTGTGCACTAAGGTTTAAGATTATTTTATTTTTAGGAATGTAGTCCAAGAAAACAAAATTTGTTTAAAAAAAGGGGGGAGGAGACTCACTTGTACATAAGTTGAAAATCCGTAGATACTTTTCACGTTGCTGTTTCAAACAAGACCAAGCAAATTCTACAGCTTCATTGTAACTGGCTACAAAATTTTGTTCACTAGCCAATTGTTCCAAATATGGTGGTTCAGCTTCCCGGACAAAAATAGGTACTGAAATTAAACACAACTTATTAAGAAAAAAAATAAAATTGAATCAGTATCTATATAATATGCTAGGGCATTTTATGTTAGTACATACGTTATCACCTTTCACATTGAAAAAAATGAGATCATTCGATTATCAATGATTGTTATTAAACTATGTCGCTAAGGTAAAAAAAAAATTCCGACTACCCATTTTAAATTGTTTAAAAATTATGTCAGCCCATGACTAAAACAGTACAATCTTAAATACATTTCAAGTGGTATTCGTTTCGATTTGAACAATATTGAGCTGACAATTTATGGTACGACAGAATGTTTTAAAAGAAAAATTTCTACAATTTTAAATAAAGAAACAGTTATATAGTACTTAGTTGACAGGGACAATTATTTTTATGGAAGAGGAAAGTCTTAATATTCCCTGACATTACAAAAGGAATGATATTAACAGTAAATTATACAGATTGATGTAGAAATCATTGTGGAATTTCCCCAAGGTCCCTCTAATAAACTCTAAATAGAAGATACAAATTTTGTCTTGTGTAAAACAAGATTTTATAAAGGCTATAAAACATTCAAGATCTTTTTCTACCAAGTCAAATTTGACAAAAAAAAAATTTGAATTTAGAATAGAATGCCTTATAATGACAGTACTCACAGGTATTGACCCCAAACCCACCCTCCTTGGATCAGGGAGGAAATTCAACCTGATTGTAACAAAGTTAATTTCTCTAAACAGTCCAGCCACAATAGGGAGCCATTCAACCCTCTTAAACTTAAAACCAGCAAGGAATAGATCTATCACCCAAAGAAAATAAGGCCTGCATTTAAAATTTAAAAAAATAAAAATTAAAAAATTATTTTTTTAATTAATTTATTTTTTTACTTCCATTTTGCAGTGTGTGAAAATATTAAAATCTTAATACATTTTATTTACGATTTTAACAGCTGGTTAAAGAAAAAAAATTAAAATGTTGATTGACTTCCAAGAAAACTAAATAACTGAACACAACCAGAGAAATAAATTTTAGTTGTAAGCTTTTAAAATTACTAGATCTAGAGAGATTCTATTTAAACAAAAACTACATCCATAAGTCTTTAAATTTTTTTAAAAATTCATAAAAACAATGAGTTAATTTTGCCTTAGGCATGAAGCTCTAATCATTTTGAGGGAGAGGTGGTGGTGGAGGGTCGATGGTCATACAATTCTGTCATACTTTTAAATTAACCCTATGCTAGACACACCAAAATATCACTGACTTGATCCTATTTAGATTCCAGTTTTTTTTTCTTCAAGAGATTTTATTTACAAAAAAGGCAACAAATTCATGATGGGAAGTGGAAAACATTTACAAATACCCCAAAAGAAAGAAAATGTATCCCCCCCTCTTCTAAGTGATAGACTACCCACCATTTTCTGAGAGATCTGAAAACAAGCAGGTCAGTCTGTATATGAGTAAGCTAAGTGGATGTCAAAGATAAAGGATATTGGGATGGAATACTGGAATGGATGGTGTCCAACTACTAGAGCGATAGCCGACAGGTTTTTCTTTAAAAGTAAAAAAAATTTTTTTAAAACGGTGAGTTTTTCAGGCCACTGTCTAGAAGACAAGTGTAGTATCTGTTCTGTTCTTAGTAACAGTAGAAGTTCTGACCGAGTTCCTTTGAGGAGAATAGGGATATGTCCTAAAAATACAGAAATAATCATAACCCGGATGTAAATATCCGGACTGAGAAGAGTTATTTCCCTTCAACACATGATTTTAAAGGTATTCAAAACAAATAGATTTAAACAAAAATGTGTGTTATGAACAGAATACGAACATCACTTTCAGTTTGTATGGATATTAAGAATCAACTATTTGGGTCCAGAAACATCCAATATTAGCTACCTGGATTGTTTTGTTGGCATTTGTTCCGGCCTAGATATGATCAGTTACTCAGAAGGGCCACATGAAGGTTGTCAACATCTGACAAAATCAAAAATGGTACGCAGAGTTGCCAATTCACACGGGTCTCCACCTCACCATTGTCAACAGTAAATATTGATCAGTAGTGTTGACGATATGGCAATTTTAGTTTTGATGTAGATTGTTTTTATTCCCATTCATTCTATTTAGTTATTTTATGCATCATTGACTTATGTCGCTATTTCGATGAGAAGGTTTCAACTTTGTGACTTAATCATTCTCTTATTTAAGAACTTTAAATCAACTTTTAGGATTCATGTTCAGTTAACTCCTTAAAACTATGACCATGGAAGATTTTATGAAAGATAGAAAATACCCGTCCCAGGACAGGTAAATTGAGTTTCCCCCCCCAAACAGTTTTGCACCCTTACGAAGATTAAAAGATATGATACTAAACCTTATGTCTATAATCATTCCATGAAAAATGCCAGTATACTAAAATCTTATGCACTTAATAGGGTTAAGATGAAAATTCATATACACTAAATGCACGAAAACAAGGAAATTCCCAAATTTTTACACTTTTATTGTCATTAAGGGTATGCGAGCACAACAGGGCTATGTATTTTACTGGTAGGAATTTTTCTTCAGCGCACCTCACACTTCATCCACTCATGCATAGAGATTTATACTGTAGTGATGTGATAATGAAATGGTTTGGTTGATATGTAGTCATACCCTTAATTAATGACAATAAAAATGTAAAAATTTGGAATTTCCTTGCTTTTGTACATTTAGTGTATATGAACTTTCATCTTAACCCTATTAAGGGCATATGATTTCAGTATACTGGCATTTTTCATGGAATGTCACTACTTTTGTAAAGGCTATGCCTCAATACAATGCCTTCTCATAACTGATATAGTTGGTAGTTTGACTAATCAAGGTATATGGTAAACTGAAATTAAAATGCCATCAACTAGACCCTAGAACCTCTATCTCTGCCAAAAATTAGCTGAATCCATCAAATAGTTGATGAGATACAGGGTGGCACATACATACGTACACACAGATAACATGATTGAACTTTCTGGATCTCTGGGTTGCCTTGACTAATGATGCTGAAATTCTACACACTTATAGAACCTATCAAATAAAAATTTTGTGCAAAGTTTTAAAAACCAATAAACCAAATTAGTTGAGTTATGATTGATCAAAGAAATGAGATTTCCAGAATAGGCCATTCATGAAGTCTGTTAAGGGATAGAGCACTCTCGCGCCTCGCTTGATTAATCAATTTGATTAATTGTGCATTTCTGAGTTTGATAAAATATTTAGAGATAACGTTATAGCACTCAAGAAGTTTGGGAAGGTGGTGGTGGGGGGGGACTAAAAATTTTATTTTATTTATTTATTTTTTTTTTTTTTCAATATTTCCTTATAAGTACACATTTAAAATCGAAAAAAAGGAAAAAAAAAAAAAAAAAAAAATTCCTGATTTTCCTGGAATATGAACATTTGCACTACACTAAAGATAGCGTAAAAATAAAAATTTCAATGCCATTTCCAAGCGAAACTTTTTTTTTTCTTTTTGTAGTTAAATCACCTATCTATTAATCAGGCAAAGACAGCCTCCCCTTCTCTGCCTAAATGATAGAACTTCTTTTTTTTTTCATAGGTTTAAAAAAAAAAAAAAAAAAAAAAAAAAAAAAAAAATTACTGCCTACAAATAATAAAGAGTCGACAGATTTGAGATTTCCTCCAGAACTTATTTCTTTTACTTATTGTATGATAGTTACTTACATAAAATCTTCATAAGAGAACGTTCTATCAACACGCCGTTGGACCAGGTAGACACAAAGACCTCATCTGAACTTGAAGAGGTAACATCCAAATTGCTATCATTATTTGACGTCAAACGCGATCTTGTAGGTAAACAGCAATCTTCTGAACTCGAAACGGTGGAGTCGGAAATTGTGAGAGAGTCTAACTCATCTGATGGAGGAGAGAAAAAAAAAAAAATTAAAACATTTACTTTCATACCAAGTTTCTCAATCAAGGGGAATAACTTTTGAAACAATTCAATTATAAATCAAGTGGGTTGATATGCCAAGGGACATGCAAGAAAATTTACTGCTTTTCGATTGGAGGGGCACAAATCAACCATAATACTTGATCTCAAGCTAGAAATTTGGATGCTAGTTTAAAGGTTTCAAAATTACTTCTGAGAGTCTAAGGACAACAATCAGGTATTTTAAAGATTATGCAAAAAAAAAAAAATACATGCATTTACTCATACGACAGTGACTTTTTAAACTGACTAAGTAATTTATAGCTTGAATTAATGTTTAAAGCCAATGTCAAATGTTGGAAATTTATGACTTAAAAAGTTTACAGGGGAAAATAAGTGTTCAACTGATCTAAAATCAGTTCTTTCGCACCAAAGTTAATCTTCATAATGAAAAGAATATGTCAACAGAAGTAGAGTTAAGACTTAATTACTAACTAAACTTGTGAACGATGGAAAAATACACTAAGTCTTCAACCAACATAAATATTTGAAACATGAATGAACTAGAAATTACTTTCTATTTGACAGTATAACAACTTGAACACTAAGATATAGTAAACACATGTGGTCATCATTCTGTTTAACATGATGGCAGGTGTTGGACGGCTTTTAGAAATTAACTTTCAAAATAATCTAACTCTGGCCAGATCTTTATTCCTCAAAGACATCCAGTGAAGTTTCAGTTTCTACACACATCTCCCAGTACTAATCTTCTGGGGGTCAGATCTAAGCCAGTTTTTTTCACTCACATCCATATTATTTCTCTTCATGCAACGCATGTCCTCAACCCTCACTTGTCAGGTTTCACTTCCATATATAACATGCCTGGTAGATTACCCTTAATTGACACGGTAACCGTTGATATAACCAAGGTAAAAACCTCTGAATAACCTCGATAGCCTTGTCAACCAAATATACTTTCTCCAGAGTTCTGTCTACAATCTTAAAAAAAAAGTCAGGTTTCACTTCCAGAAGGCTGTGGGTCAATCGTGACAAGGAAATGAAAAGCTTGATCAATTCATGTTACTAAATATTAGTTTTCAGATACTAAATCTTAAAACTCGCAGAGACTCAAACTATTTGGCGAGTATATTGGTTGTGCATCCCTGTCTCAACCAAGGTGATGGCAATAGATCAAGGAGGAATTCCAAACAAAAAGTTGGACCATGCGATGGGTACAGAACACAGAACCAGTTAATAATTCTGTTTTATAGAAAAAAAGAAAAAGTGAAAAGACTATCTGGTGTCCAGCAATGAGAACATTTAAGAAACCAAAATGCATTCCGGGTAGAGGGAGGTATTTTGTAATTATAAAGATTTCAATTTTGTTTAATTTATATAAATATTCGATTAATAATAAAAATATCAAAAGTTATTTTAATGCGAGACATTTGTGAACTAGACTAATTTTATTCATGAATATTAAAGTAAAGTTAAAAACTGAAATGGCCTTACCTCCTTCGAAAGGAACATTGTGTTCGGGGACTCTCATTCTGGTTTTTGCTGAAAAATATAAATTCAGTTTTAACTTTAAAACTTATATAATATACAAGAAAATAATGATAGTGCTCAACTACATTAGTAAGAGCATACTATATAATATCAAATAGAGGTGTGGGTGTGCATTTCAAATTGAACCAGTCTTTGGACTAGGATCAAATTGTATACTGTTCTTGGTCAGGAGAAATCCTAGACGTAGACAATGTTTTGTCCCAACCCAGAGTGCCCCATTTTGGGGAGCTAGAGTTTTACACACACCCCCCCCCCCCTCTCTCTCACTGGTTAACTTTAGTCTCGTGGGAAAGTGACAGCAAGTTAAATCTTTAATACTTCCCACATTTCAGGAGTAATTCTAATAAGGTTATCTTTTCTAGTTCATGACAAAATAAAAAAAATAAAAAAAAAATTGAAAAAAAAAAAAAAAAAACTGGCATTGCCCAAAAGAGGAGGGGAAAGCAGACTTAAATTGATTTCGTCAATGAAATAATGTAACTTTTTATTTGTAATTTTTAAAAATTTTTACTAGAGTTCAAATTTTAGAAAAACTATCTTGCCCATCGATGGACCTGATCAATGCCACAGGTCAATGCATCTCGATCCATAAATGTGAGCGACCTACCACTACAAACTTGTAGCATGATACCATAGAAATAGGTTTTTGGGATTATTGATAAAGATGAGTAAATATCTTAAATCCAATTTTAACACAACAGGAAATCAGAAAGTTGGTTTTTAATGAAGGAAATGGTACTGCCTAGTGGCACAACGCATGGAAGGCATATGAAAAAGACATACCTCGCCATATCCATAGGACAATAAATCCTTCAGAACATTATGTGGACCCTGTGACCCATGTACTCAAACAGTTGAAAACTGGACTTTCTGCAAAAACAGATTTAAAAATATGTATGGTACCTCAACCTTGCCATCCTATTTGGATGAAGTCATGTGACAACAGAACAGTCACAGTAACTGATGTATTTATATTCTTACATATTTCTCAATTCTACACGCTAAATTAAGTAAATTTTTAAGTAGCTAATTTTTATTTATACATATTAATTATCCACATAAATGTTTCATCCTTTTAGGGAATCGTCAGTGTGGAGATTCCTGTTCTGCCTGTCGCACAGTTCAAACCCCAGAGACGAGTCACCTTTTAACTTAAGTCTGAATCCTTTAGCTGATACGGCCAACCAAAATACACACGACATTGTGTGAGGGAGGGGTATTGTAGTAGCATAGACTTTAGCTTGTTAAGAGGTATCCTAGAGAAAATGTTATAAAAGTATTAGAAAATAGAAAAGCAGATAAAACATGAAAGGAGACATTTAAAGAAATCACAAAATTACAAGACAATTGTTAATTTGAAATGTTAAGTTAGAAAAAGTAAGATGTGTTTATGCCTGTAATTTATGAGTATATGCATGCGTGTTGCCTTTTGTCAGGATATGTAAGTGCGCAAGCATACACACGCGAGTTGAGAATTGATAGGGCGTGTGTAGGCCTTTGTGTGACGCCTTTTGTCAGCAGGGTGCGTAAGCATGTGTGGGAGTTGAAAATGAAAAGTCGCCCGAGCCCCAAAAGGGGCAAGGGAGATGGAAACTGATTTTTTTTTTTTCTTCCAATTGGTTCTCAACGAACCTCAATTTATTTAAAGGTTTCAATAGGCTCCAGGGAGCACCTTTAGTTTGGGTGCAAAAATGGAATTTTAATCGCATGGGGTGGCAGATATGGGAACCATTTTTTGCTTTATCTCTAAATTCCTGTGGGAGCTGTTTTTTTAAACAAATCTAATTTCGTTTTAGATTACATTTTTGGGTGTGGCTTGTGTTTTCATGTCAATCCCATAGTTTGTTTACTAATCTGTGCCAATTAAATAAATTTAAAGACGAAAATGCACTAAAAAGCTTTTAAAATTTCATAAGGTATGCTTTTTCCTAAGACTGCAAAAATATCACAACGTAGCGTTATTTTTTTTTTGGAGGGGGGGGGGATTGGTATCGCAGTTTTACCAGAGGATATAAATTTTTACTTTAAATAAAATTATATCGCCTGCATGACATCTGGTAAACGTTACTATTGGTGACAAATTTGAGAGGAAATACAATTAAGAAATTTGTCAAACAATTTAGGTTTATCTACTCATTTTGGACGTATTTGCGTTAACAATTTAATATATAAGTTATAAGCATTTTAAGTTCCGTAAGTATTGGTTGTGAGCAAAGTAATCACCGGACCACTTTTTTTTCTCTTTACTTAAACCCAATAATTACGGGACTTTAAAATGCTTATAACTTATAAACTTTTAACGCAAGTAGGTCACAAATGAGTAGGTAAACCAAAATTGTTTTTGATTATTTTCCTCCAATTTCCTTTAAACTAATTTATGTCACCAATAGTAACGTTCAGCAGACATTAAAAAAAATACTCCTAAATGTTAGAAACAATTTACTTTTATTATTGAACAAACACTAACGTATTCTGGAAGGCCTTTGTTTTTATATTGCGCGTAGTTTTTTTTTTGTTTTGTTTTGTTTTTGTTTTTTTACTACCGGAAGTGATAGAAGCCCCGCCCACTTTGACCGATTTCATTTCGCCGTGAAAATTAAACTGTTTTTATACCTACTTAAAACCGACAACGGTCACGACCTGTTAATGGAGGTCATGCAACGGTGTTTACGACGGATGATGATGTCGACTGTAAAATCGCAGTTGACCATACAAAATGAAACTTGACTTAAACTGATTTTTCGAAAAGTCAATCTAAAACTTGGATCAACTTCAAAACGTTCAGCATATCTTTAAATAAAAAAATTATCGAAGATACAATTTTATAAAAATTGTAACCGGACCAAACTTTTACCCACCGATTCATTAAAAATATTTTTATTTTTTTGTAAATAGGTATTACAAGAATTGTTCAGTTTTGGTTTCGATGTGGATTTTGTAGCCTTCGTGTCGGAGTCGAAATTTAAGGAACGGTTCACCCTTCTCGGTTTTGTATGTGTCAACTGCAAGACAGACACTCAAGCTTTCTTAATTTCGTAAACTTTCATGGAAATCGCCCCAGACATGGCATGAAGCCACTTGATGTAAGGAGCTAACAAGAACGAAAGATGATTATCACTAAGACAGGAGATGCCTATTGGCCTTAGTCGTGAAAAGACCAAGGCTATAGGTAGGAGGAAAAGTCAGTAGGAAGAGAGTTCCACAAGCCTGCAGTTCTTGGAAAGCTACAGGAATAGAAAACTATTACAATGAGGAACAAAGGAAGCAGGGAATAGATCCGACAATTCTGAAAAACATGCCAGAATAGTATTTATAGAAAAGACTGAGACTAGCAACATCAAGTCAGAAGGTGCAGAGAAAAGAAAGGGTGCCCCCCCCCCCAATCAAATTAGATTGGTTTCTACACCTTACCAAGAACCCTCAAATGCGACATATTCACCAGCCCAAATATGACAAGAGTACTCTATACATGGTCCGATAGATTTGTAGAGAGAATAACCTACAGGTGTGAGAAGGTGTCTGGGACGATAGAGAACCGATTTTATGAGAAGAAAAAAGAGCAATGAATCTAATGTATGAACTCCAAGAAAGATTTGAAAGACCCAAACGTTTCAGGGCAGATTTCTCCAGAGCAGGGGCATCCATGAGAATCTCAGGAAGAAAAGGGGCATGCCTACGATTGAAAGACGAGCTGAGTCTTAACAGGATTCAACGAAACAAGGCATTCGTACCCTAATCCACAACCGAACCCAGAGCCGGAAAAAGAGTTTTATTTTATGAACCCGGTTTTCATTTTGTGTGGTTGCCTTTCGGCTGCTGTGGCTCGTTAGATTTTACCAAGCCATTATCACCCACCATTGGGGACGATCTGTAAAAGCACTAATTTGCTGTAAAGCTATATAAAATAACATCGAAGCTGGCATATGTTCGTCTTTGTCCACTGTCCGTTTTTCACAACTTTTTACTGACCATTTTTTTTTTCTTTCTTTTTTCGGTGTACACTTAACTATCAGGCTGCTAGAGAATTCTGGGGTTTTGGGGAAAAAAATTCAAAATTTTACATTTTAGGAGGGGGGGGGGTCAGTTTCCAATGTTAATTCAACGTAGACTGATCCCTCTTTTTGACCATCAATTAAAAAAAAAAAAAAAAAAAAAAAAAAAAAAAAAATCTTTATCGGTGTACAATTACCTGTCAGAGAATTTCGGGGTTTTTGGAAATAAATTTTTTAAAATTGAGATTTTAAGACGGGGGATCAGTCTTGTTCGTCTTTTACCAGTCCGTTTTTCACAACTTTTTACGTCTTAAAATCTCAATTTTTAAAAAATCTTTCCAATAACCCCGGAATTCTGACATGATGGGTAATTGTATACCGAAAAAGATTTTAAAAATTGAGATGTCAAAAAGAGGGGGATCAGTCTACGTTAAATTAATATTGGAAACTGATCCCCCCCCCTCCTAAAATGTAAAATATTTGAAATTTTTTCCAAAAAAACCCAGAATTCTCTAGCAGCCTGATAGATAAGTGTACACCGAAAAAAAAAAAAAAAAAGTTGTGAAAAACGGACAGTGGACAAAGACGAACATATGCCTCGAAGCTTTTAGCTTTAAAATGGCTGTCAGGTTTTTGCGATTAGTTTCATCTCACTTTGGAAGCGGTGACGGGGCAAAATACGCCGCATTAATTTTTCCAGATTTAAAAAAAAAATTTTTTTTAAGTGAAATTTGTACTTTTGACTAAATTCTATAAAAGGTTACATTTTATTCATTCTAATTTGGTACCTAATCAGACTTGACAAATTTGAAAGGAAGTACCATTGAGAGATTGGTCAAACAATTCATTTTGCTTTACCCACCCTTTCTTTAAATTAAAATTACGCAAATAGCTCATAGATATAGCAAAATAAATTGTTTCACTAATTTTTCAATGGTATTTCTTCTAAAATAATTTATGTCGGTAAAGTAATGATTACCAAAATCAATAAAAATGTGTAACCAGACTCCTTACCCTCGAGTGGTCGTTGAAAAAGGGTGACTAGTTGGTAGAAAAAAAAAAGGTTCTAAAGTACACATTTCACTTCTAAATGTTCATAGTTGTAATTGTAATTTAAACTTAAGAAAAAAAAAAATTTGTTAAATTACTAATTTAACATAATTTTTAAATGAAATTAAAGCATTTTTAGTTTGGATTATATCAAAATGACTAAAATTAAAAATTAAATTTCGACTTTTAAAGTTCTTTCCACATTTCTAAATTTAGCAGTATATTTTACGTATTTAGATCCTATTTTAATTTTCGAATTTATGTAGATTTAAAAAACATGTACATAATTTTTTTGCAATAACCGATTTAAATTGGTATGTGATTCTTACGAATGTAAATAAGGATAAGTTAATGGGTACGATAAAAAGATATGGATAGTAGGCCTACACGCTAAAGTTAAATATCTAAGTTATAAGTCTAAGTTACCGTAAATATCAGTTCTGAGCAAAGTTCAACCAGGGGTTTTTACCTCGCCTAATAAACCGGTATTGTCCGGGCCTGGATTTACGCCGGTCTATCGGTTGTCCGTCCTCCCAGGCTTTGCCTCCCCCCCCCCTTTGAGAGGGTGAGAGTTTATTGCTAATCGCCTAAGGCGCCCCTATCGGGGAATGCCGACGGAGCTGCCCAGGCAATTTTTAAATAGCCAGAGTGCTCAAATTCTCGAGCGCTGGTTTTTTCCCCACTTTCCCGACCTTGTGTCACATCTTACCTTGTGGGAGGAAGATAAATAGAATCAGTTCTGAGCAAAGTAGCCATTTTGCTTAGTCAGAGGAAGTAAGGTCCTAAGGTAAGCAAGTGGATAAAGATGGCTACTTTGCTCAGAACCGATATTTACCGTAACTTCACATGCTTAGTTTTTGGCGATTTAGTCGTTTCACAGTTAAAATGGCGAATACTGAACCGTCTGCTAATTTTTGATTTTCTTCCGACCTCACAAATGTGCAATTAAACTCAAATTGTTGACTAATTTCATAACTGTATTTTTTTAAAATAATACAAGGTAAATTTGAAATTAGTCCAAAATTTATTTTGGGTTTTACTATTTTTAAATTCGGAAAAGACTTCATTGTTCGCCATTTTAGCTGCGAAACGACTAAAGCGTCAATTAAAAATATATTTTAATGCAAATAAATCACACATAAGTAAACCAAATAAAACTGTTTTGCCTAATTTCTTAACTATATTTCCTTTTAAATAATTTATGTCAATAATAACGTTAACTGAATAGTGAAAATTAGATTATACGATTGTCGATTTCAGATCTTAAAGTACTTATAATTTGGTTAATTATCGTCTCTTTTATTGGTAAAAATTTGATATCATTTAATTTCTTGGATTCCAGGATATTAAAAAAATTTAATAATGAAGATATCAATTTCTTTACGTGATGCCATGATTTAATAAAATATGTCATGTAACTTAAATTGTTCCAGTTAATTCCTATTTCAATCACTTAAATTGAAATAGTTTCGGCTTTGCTTCAACTTAATTTTACTTGAAGTACACCGGGAAAATACAGTCGCCACCTTTAAGGCTAGCCAAGGAAGAATAACTAGTTCATAACGGAACGTGTCCAGTGTCCTTAAAAAAAAAAAAAAAAAAAAAAAGAACTGGAGATATCGTTCCTTAGCTAGGATCTTTCGTTTAAAGATATGGCGACTATTTTTTCGGCCTCGTCTTCAATGTGTTAAATATGCTTTTATTAAAAGTTGCTTTGGAGTAATGTCTAAACTCATGCCACTAATTTAGGAGATTAAAATAGGAATCGATCGATGATCGTATGCACCCACGTCCCCTCTAAAGGCACAAATCAAAGCCGATATTAAACAGTCCCTATGCTACAATCGAACAGAGTTGCCAATCAAGCGAGAGGGGGGGGGGTAAATTGATTAAAAATAAATCAAGTTTCCAATATAGTCATGTTTAGTTTTTTTATAAATAAAAATTATAGAAATTACCTATAGGAAAACATCGTCTGATACAGGTCTATTTAATTCTTACTACATTGCAGGGGAATTCTAGTCATAAAGAATTTATAAATTTGTAGTTAATGAAAACAATTTAGCACGACTGCGAGCCGATGGCATGACAAACTTAATTATTCTTTGTTCATTGACAAAGTCAATATAGCGTTTCTTTAACCCCTTTTCACTAAGAGTTCAAGTTATTACATTGGCCGACAATTGACCTGGTAAAATGACCTGGAAGGTCAAGACATCTTAGTGAGTGACCTCCCTTTCACCTGAAAAGTTTTATTTTAATTTACATAGATCTAGGTTACTTGATCTGACAGGGGCGCGTGCGAGAAATTCGGTTTCTTTTGCAAGCACAATTGAACCATAATACTAGACTGATATTAAACTTTAAATGCAAACCTTTAAGGCATGGAATCGAATTTCGAGCTGTCGCAAAGTAAACACTAATCTATCCCCACCCCTAAAAAATTAAAATGGCCTGCGTTATGCTTACTTCGCGACCATTCGAAATTCCATTTGCCGTCCTGAAAAGGAAAAACGTATTTTCGAACGAGACCCGGTCACGACCTAGGTCGTAACCCGGTCCCTATTTACTTGCCTTCTTCACAAGGGCAGAATTAGACAAGGTCAGTTTTTTTAATGTCGTGGAAATCTAGCTCCCAAAAGGAGGCATTCTGGATTGGGACAAATATCAAAATTGCCTCGTTTAGAAGAATGTCAAAACAAAAGGGGGGGGGAGATGTTACCAAAGGCAGGATAAGTTACTCTACCTACCTGGATAAGTTGTTTTCACTTACTTTAAAGCGTTTTACTACAATACAAAAATACGCACAAGTCTGTTAAGTTAAAACGGAAAAATGGCCGCCATCAGACGGCACGCGAGTCTCGATAATCGCTTAAAAATCGAAAATTAAACAAATCGGTTCAACATTACATTTTCGCACGAACTGTATATTTTTTTTATTACCATGATTTTTTGTTTAATCTTCGAGCGATTATCCGGGTGTCGCTTAATACATGGACGGCGGTCATCAATAATAAAGTTATATATGCATGTGTTTAACCGCCCCCCCCCCCACACACACTTTTATAAGTGTCCCTGTATAGCAGCCATTATTTTATTTTGCTCTAACTTAGACTTGAACGTACTTCTTTTTTTTCTTTAACTTTTCAAGTTCCAGGTAGGTAGAAGGGTAGCTTATCTTGCCTTTGGTAACATTTGTTACCTATTTATACCATTTTTTTGTTCTGTTGGATAGAGAACAGTTTTTCATGAAAAATTTTTAAAATATAAAATCCCTACATCTGCATTTTTCTTCACTAGATTTGAAAATGAAATTTACAAACTTTTTTTTTTGGGGGGGGGGGGAACATTTCATTTAAGTGGATTTATATTGGAGTATATAAAGTACTTAAACGAATGAGACAACTTAAAAGTATTTCTAGCATTTTTTTTTTTAGACTATTGATGTCTATTTCTCCCATATTTAGAAAACTACTTTTCAAGTTTCAATTTCAAAAATAGCATTTTAGGTAAACAAAATATAAGCATGTAAAACTACCATTAGTCATCAGTAGTCGCACGCGTTTTCTTACAAAAGTAAACACCACATTCGTGCCCTTCATTAACCCTAACCAGTAACTTAACATGCTTATATTTTCTATTGCTTTTAACGCAAATACGACACGCGTAGGTAAACCAAGATAAATTGGACTAATCCCCCCCCCCACCAACTATATTGCCGGTTAATTTGTCGTTTCACAGCCCAAATGGATAATTTTAAATTTGTCAAATCAATTTGGGTTTAAAAAAAAAAAAAAATTAAAAAAAAAGCTTAATCGATAGTAATAAATCAAAATTAGTTATTAAGTGGCACTGTCGCTGTTCAATCTTAGACCACCTAAATCAGAATTAAATGTTTTAATATAGACGTTTAGCGAAGGTTAGGAATAGAGGCCGCTTCGCTTCTAAACTTGGAAATTAGAGGAAATGATATCTAAACAACCATAACCCTATTGCGTATGCTTTTTATTTGGATTAGGATTTGAAAAATGAAAAGTCATGAAACTAGGTTTTACGAAATCTATTTTGTGAGCTACATTTGCCATCTTCGTAAGGAACTTTCAATTGGAGAAGAAAGTTAAAAGATTGTACCGTCTTTAATCAATATTGAATTGAATATAACTAAGTTCCTACAATTCTTGAATTTTTCGCTGTATCACGAAAAACGATAAAGCTTAGATTAAAATCGCTTGATGTTATTGTTCTAGTAAGAGAACAGATTCGATAGCACGTGCAGAATAATCAGAAATTGATTCATCTCCGGTCAGTATCTGATCGGCGCAGATCACGGAGAACGGCCCAGAACCGTCCGTCGTAAATTAGCAGACGGCTCTCGTTTTGCAAAGTCACAACTTACGGCAACGCAAGTCATGACTGGGTTTTACATACAGCAACTGGCATCTCAAATCATCACCCATCTAAGTACGGACCTCGTTCAACATCGCTTACGGGATCTGGTGTGTCAAGCATATAAACGCTTGATAACATCAGATCTGACATTAGAAATAAAATTTACTTACATATTAGTTCTGTTGTAGATATAGCGTTTTCCTCATTTAGGGTTTAACATTTTTCTTGGTACGAGTAATTAACTTTTAAAGAAAACAAATCCGTACAATTCTAACAAATAAGTTTAGAAAAGTACAGATTCTACACCCGGTTTCGCGGCGACAGACTTTATCAAGTTTATGTTGAATTTGAGCTTAGGACACTAAACATTTGTAGTTCCGCGATTTGTTCACGAACTTAGAGTTCTGGGAGAGACATCCATAACCATATGTTTTTCAAGTTACGTTCGTTCAACACGGTACTTGTATAAGTATTTCGCTTTTGATAAGGAGGTGGGGTCATCAGTGATTGCGTACACACTTGTTTGGCTAAGATCAAAGTGTATTATCTGTTCCGATGGATACTGCACGCCTGTCCTGTGCAGTTCTAGGAGGTCCACCCTCTCAGGCTTTGCCTCCCCTCTTTGGGGAGGAGTAAGTTTATTGCTTACTGTCTGAGGCGCCCCTACCGGGGAATGCCGACGGGGCTGCCCAGGCAATTTTTAAATGGTCAGAGTGCTCACCTCTCGAGCGCTGGCTTTTCAAACCCCACTTTCTCGACCCGATCTTGGGTCACATCTTATTTGTGGGAGTAAGATAAAACTGGCCTTGTGCCGAACTCCTGGGGAGGAGTAAATAAAACACACTTGACATCCATGAAGGATTTTGCTTTTTTCCACTTTAACAAGTTGATAACTATAAAAATAGGGGCGTTTGTACAGATTAACATCACCCAGCCAACTTAATATCATAAAATTGAAAACAAATGATAAACCTAATTTGCTGTTATAGACTTGAGTAAAAAGAAATAGGGTTACTCACTTAATCCCGGAAAACGCCGGGTCTTAAGCTAGTATATCATAAATCGCAAAAATTAAATAAATAAATTTTTAAAATAACAAATTTTTAAAATACCAAATCTTTACGCTGGAACTCTACAAAAAATGCCATTTACTGTAAAACATTAAAATAAACCCGTTTGAAATTAAAGAAAGAAAAAAAATAATTCTTAAAGTTCTGACGACATAAACCATAACAAATACACGTGGGCGATAACTGAAAGGGGGATATGCTGTCGACTTACCTGTTGGGTCAAAGCGCGTGTTAAAAAGAAGTGTCTGTGAATGGATAGATCTGCTTTTATAGATGACACCGGGAAAGGTTATTTGAAGGGATGGGGGTGAGGGGATACAATTTACAAATTAAAACCTAGCGTGGTTCTGAGAAAAGAAAAGAATGGGCTTTTCCATAATTTTCTCGGGTCTATATGGCAAAACAGTACACTGACAGTTTTTTTTTGTTTTTAATAAACAAAATGTTAAGACAAAAATAATAAATTCAACATTATTCGAATACAAATGAATGGCACTGTACGATTGAATTCAATGTGTTCAGTTTTTAAAACTGTTTACTTTTTAAATGGTTCAATTGTAGAATAGGGACAGTCAGGAGCGGATTTATATATGGGAGACCCAAGAACAAGGAGACCCAAGAAACTTAGGACAGAGATTTGTTTATTTTCAGATGTAATGGGCCACTTCTGAACTAATATGAGAGACTGCTCTTGTCAATAACCGTAAAAGTGCTCAATAACTTACAAAATAGTGCAAAGCAAGGTCAGCATTAAAACAAATAAAATATAAAAAAATTCGTAATTTTTAGGAATAGAAATAAGTATAGAAATCAATTTAAATTGATTTCTATAAGACGACTTCCAAATTCATTAAAACTTTACTACCGTTCGGACTACTATACTATTCTTATCTTTAAGACACACATGTCTGCTATACAATTTTTTTATGAAAAAAAAAAAAGTCAAAATGAAAATCGAAATATTTTGAATTAATCAATTAGACTTTATTTAACGAAGACAAATGTCGTACGATTTTATCCAATGTCGGGGTTAATTAAGTGCAAGTTTTTTTTTTGTGTTTTTTTCTGACACCGTCAACTCGAACTTAGGGTTACTAGGTTAGTGACCACTGACCACATTGCCCTGACCTCTTGTGACTTAGGACAAACTTTATCTTTTTTTCATTTTGAATGAAAAATGCGTTATACATATATCTGTTGTATATTAACATAAAAAGATAATTCTTTAACGGTGTGAATGGAACGTACAGAGAAAAAAATAAAAAATAAAACGTGAACACAACGAAACTAAGATACAAAACCTGAAAATTAAATTGAAAAACAGTAAGATATTATTGTGGCTTAACACCTTCAGCTACCCCCCCCCCCTCCAAAAAAAAATAAAATGAGATTCTACTTTTTTGTTAGTCGATGTCGTGTGAATACCCTGAAAAACATGGCGGAAAGAAGAAAAAAAAACGAAAAAAAAATATTTTAGAATTTAGAGTGGATCAGTTTCGCATTCAAATTTATCGTAAAATGATCCTCATCTTACGGGCCATTCTAATGTTTTTTTCTAGGGATATATATTCTGTACGTTGTTTTAGGGTGGGGGGTACTTTTTTAAGCAATTACGTGTGATTTTACCACCTTGCCACACGGACTTAGGGTTAGTAGTAAAAAATGTATTTAACAGCCCTACAAATTTAAAATGTTAAATTTATATGTAAGAAACTGATCTCTCACTATAATTCTAAAATAATTGTTTTTTGTTTTGTTCTTTACGCCAAGTTTTTTTATAGTGTTCGCACGTAATCACCTAAAAAAAGGAGAATCTCATTTATTTTTGTTGGGTGGGGGAAGTGATTAAGCTGGAATATTAATCTACAAATGTACCCCCCCCCCTCCGCCAAAATAAAACACAAAATCATAACATTTGATAAAATAGGCAATTTTACGTTACAATATGAAGGGAAAAAAACTGTATATTAATTTTTATTTATTGCTATTTCGCTAGAAGCAAAGTGTAGTATCTGTTCTGATACAACACTTCATCTTTTCTGTCCTCGATCAATGAAGGAGAAATCCTCCTAGACTGAGGCAATTTAAATTTTTGTCCCAATTCAGAGTGCCCCTTTTTGGGGGGGGGGGGGGCTAGATTTTCCCTGTATAAAAACTAGACCTTGTGTCTAACTCTGCTCTCGGTAAATGGGGATGCATCGTTTAAAATTTTAACTGAGATTTTGTGATCTTCCGAGGTCACAATTTATCCAGCCGGGTATATATCCCTATTTACTTGCCTCCACACGAGGGCAGAGTTAAACAAAAGGTCGATTTTTAATCTGGTGAAAATCCCACTTCTCAAAAAGGGGCACTGAGGATTTGGGACAAATATAAAAATTGTCTCAGTCTAGAAGGATCCCTCCTCCAATGACTGAGGACAAAACATATACTACACTTTGAATTATTTATTTCTTAAAAGGAAAAACTTACATTTAACAAATTAGACACAAGACTATCAAAATGTGAGGCATAGGAACGGCGGGCAGTAGGCACCTCCTGTTTACCCTATTCTTAACTAAATCCATTTTGACCCATTCATCCAAGTACTGTTCCTTTCACCACAATACCACAATACCACATTTACTCTGAGGACTACTCTACTTAAAATATTCCCAATGGTTTTAAATGATTTTATTTACAAAAATTTTTGCCAAATTCGTTGGGATGTAATGTTTTTCCTATCACATCTAATTTTAATCTTA
Source organism: Sepiola atlantica (assembly GCA_963556195.1). NCBI lineage: Eukaryota > Metazoa > Mollusca > Cephalopoda > Sepiida > Sepiolidae > Sepiola > Sepiola atlantica. The sequence continues at coordinate 89,694,177 of OY744529.1, read as the reverse complement.
AGCTGATGCCTGAAGAATGAAATCAGATTGTGATCAGAAAAAGATTCAACCCCATCCACTATCTTTAGATGCGTTGTCCATGCCACTAGTCTAGCTACGAGCAGAATCGCAAGAAACACCCTTTGTGTCTCCCTAGCACATGCTGAGTCTAGATTGTCGATCACATATGCTCCATCCAGGCATACCGACTGCTCGGCAACGATGCAAGCCGTCATCTCATTGACATACATTCAAAACTGCTAAAGAACTGAAAGAACTTCATGCAGTCCAAACTATTTGACTCGCATGTAGATTATCTTTTGAACTGCCCACCAGTATACTGTAAGTTAAAACCTCACTTTCTCTCATAAACTGATATTGTGTATTTAAATGTGTTCTTTGCTAATCGACTAAATATAGTCTTCAAACCCATTTTCCCACATTAAATTTTTATCTTTTTTTTATAGATTTCTATCTTGTATTTTATGTAAATACATTTTCGTATTTAAGCTTCTCACTTGGTTGTCATGTGTTATCTGACACTTGTTTGTTTGCTGCTTTTTTTAATCAGTGGTGTCTTGAACTGGTGAACCCCTTCTCTCGTGTTCTTTTATTATTTAAATCAGAATTCTGGGACCTTGAGCCACATCCGGATTTTACCTTTTTTTTTTTTATTATTGTGTTGCGTGTAAGCTTCCATAGTCCTGACGAACGTGGAGTGTAACATCTGCTATTGACGGGATACACGTTTCAGAATAATCACCAGATCAAAGAGTACTCAGAATTGTTGAGATATCCCCAGCCTAATACTCAACTCCACTGAGTAGGAATCAGCTTTTAAGAAATCGTGAATGAGTTCTTAAAAGTGGCCTTTGCAAATCAAAATGACAACAGACACATTGATCCCAGCCCGTGGTCCAAGAAGTATACATGGTATCATTCGCTAAAATGTTACTACAATATTTTATTTTCAGCAAATGGAATATAGTTTTACTTGATTAATATAGAAATAAAAATAAATCTTGAGGCAACAATAATTTCCTTTAGCAGTCACACTTCCAACCTGGCTATCAAGAAATTTTGAAAAAAAATCGAAAAATATAGATTACTATAGTGCCGTTAAATGTTTGATATTTCAGAATTTTTGAAATGAGGAATTTGGATTATTCAGAATACTATTTTCATCTTGGTTGTTATATTCTGAACGTTTCAGCTGAGGTAACCTTTGACCTTCTCAACCTTATTCGGGTACGTCTTTCCGATCTGTTTCTTTTTTAACTAATGAATCACCACTTATTAAGGCCAAAAAGGCACTTGAGGATTAGGGCTAGATTAGAATAATACAGAATACGATGAGAGAACTGAAAATAAATGGAATGAACAAAATTTGGTTACGTATGACAAGTATTTATTGACATTGGATTTAAAGATTACCATGTTATTGAAGAGACCACACTCGGGATCACCGATGTTGTTATTGAAGAGACCACACTCGGGATCACCGATGTTGTTATTGAAGAGACCACACTCGGGATCACCGATGTTGTTATTGAAGAGACCACACTCGGGATCACCGATGTTGTTATTGAAGAGACCACACTCGGGATCACCGATGTTGTTATTGAAGAGATCTCACTCGGGATCACCGATGTTGTTATTGAAGAGACCACACTCGGGATCACCGATGTTGTTATTGAAGAGACCACACTCGGGATCACCGATGTTTGAATTCAAGAGACCGCACTTGGGATCACTGATGTTGGAATTGAAGAGACCACACTTGGGATCACCGATGTTGGAATTTAAGGGACTACACTTGGGATCACAGATGTTAGAATTGAAGAGACCACACTTGGGATCACCGATGTTGTTATTGAAGAGACCACACTCGGGATCACCGATGTTGTTATTGAAGAGACCACACTCGGGATCACCGATGTTGTTATTGAAGAGACCACACTCGGGATCACCGATGTTGTTATTGAAGAGACCACACTCGGGATCACCGATGTTGTTATTGAAGAGACCACACTCGGGATCACCGATGTTGTTATTGAAGAGACCACACTCGGGATCACCGATGTTGTTATTGAAGAGACCACACTCGGGATCACCGATGTTGTTATTGAAGAGACCACACTCGGGATCACCGATGTTGTTATTGAAGAGACCACACTCGGGATCACCGATGTTTGAATTCAAGAGACCGCACTTGGGATCACCGATGTTGGAATTGAAGAGACCACACTTGGGATCACCGATGTTGGAATTTAAGGGACTACACTTGGGATCACAGATGTTAGAATTGAAGAGACCACACTCGGGATCACCGATGTTGGAATTTAAGAGATCACACTCAGGATCACAGATGTTGGAGATTAAGCAATATCAAATGAAAAAAATCCATACAAAAATAATTAATTTCATTGAAAACTTGTTAAGACACTAAAAAATGAAAGGTTGATAAAGATTGAGAGTTCAAAGTGTCCAAAAACGTTCTATTAATACGTGAAAAAAAGAGTGGTTTTGTCTGTACACATGTTCCTTTCGGCTCTCGTTGTGCAAGTTTGCTTGTTACAGTGTGTATAAATGAGATTGGCATGTAGATGTGTGAGAGAGTGTATGTATGAACTTGTGTGTACGTGCTTCGGTGAGCTTATAGTGGTTCGTGAATGTCTATTGTTATGTGTGTGCTGCTTGTTGAGGGCTTTTTGGCTCTAAAGGACATAGTCAGGATTGTGTTGTGTGCACGTGTGTTGAATCTGGAGAAAAAACATGAAAAAGAGAAAGAAAAATGTTATTTGGGTTTTTATAGTATATGCAAATATTTAGAAATGAATATTTCTTATGCTGCTGATTTTAGCTTTTTGTTCAATCGAAGGGTAATATGTAAAAACAACATTTGCTGCTTCTAACATTGTAGTCTGTGTTAGATAGCGATGGGGGTAGATGGATGGAAGGATTTGAGTGACACCTAAAGGTCAGAGGTGACCTAAAAGCGAAAGTCGTTTAAACCACGTGACTTCTGGCCGGGGTGTTTTCTGTCACTTTTTAGCTGACAACGGAAGCAAGCGAAATGTAGCTGTTCCCTGAGGAGCCCCAGCGAGGGTGAGGCGGTCGTGTACAATGTAGCTAAGTGTAACGAGACATACGATCTGTCTATCTCTATCTCTCTCTCTCTCTCTCTCTCTCTCTCTTTCCTTCTCTCTATCATGCATAAGAAGTCAATCTGTTTCTGTTTTAAATAAATTATGTTAAAAAAATATATTGGCGTCCACATGGTTTTAATCAACAGCCGAAAAGCAACCTGAGTTTGACAGCGACAACATTGAGAGGATCAATACGACGGGGACGGAGACAGTCTGACTGATGTTATCTGCAGCAAGTTCTAGATCAGAAAGAGGAGGAGAGAGTCTGTGTATCCCTTTTTATAAGGCAGATTATAACGGCACCTGCTGTCACGAAAAGAGGAGATAAATTGGATGTGACGCTCTCTAGCAGAGAGTCTGTAATTGTGTTGAGGAAAGGGAATTAATGCTACACCTTTCTTAAAATATTATGTACATTAATTTGCAAGGGGGTAAATGTAATGTACGTAATACATTTGAAAAGAATAGTTAGGTAGTTTTTTTTGCTTGTTTTAACAAATGTTTACTCTAAAACTTGGGTTTCTTTTTGCCGGAACAAAATTTCTGTGTTAATATTCAATATATTGGTTTTGATGAATTCTGTTTCTCTGCAGACCAATTACTAAGCACTTATTGTCATGATCAAAGTGAATGTTCCCTGCTTGAGTATAGCACACATCGTTCTTAGTCCTGTTCGACTCCAGCCATGGCTTTAGTAAAGTAAAGGCCTGTGCGCTAAATCTCGTTTATCTGATGATGTCACAATGGTTCATGCTAGCAGATAAACGAGACTATGAAAAGTGCACACTTCGAACACGGTTACATGATACATTTTGTTTGGTGGAGGACATATGACGGTAGTCATTTTTTGTCTGAAATTATTATGGAGGACATCTTGTGGCAGGAATTGTATTTTATTTTCGCCACTATTTATTTTACAAATGTTTCTCTACTTTGGGTGCATCGTTGTGATTAATAACGATCAGATCACCAAACAGAGACAATATTGTCTAAATCTACATCACCATCTTGGTTCTGATATGTTGTTAGACCTTGAATCTGTCTAAGTCGATCATGAGATAAAGTATTTAAAGCTGTCAACTTAAGTACAGTTGCTTTGCAAACCATTTTTCCCATCAATCTCAACCATACAATCATATGGTGAGACTCTTGGGTTTATTAGTTCAGCTAGAATCTTGAACACGCACATCAGTTACATGCGTGGTCATCTTTGTTGCTGTTTCTCCTTCTTCTTGAGACCAGCTTTCGATTGGGCTTCTTTAGAGTCACTCCTGATTTTTCCAGTGCATTGATTTCAAAATCAGCATCAATCTTGACCACAGCTCTCTTAAATTCTAGTAGTCCAATTTTCTAGTCCTTTATCAAATTCACAACAACAAGATCACCAGTCCAATCTTTGATGTTGGAATAGTAAAGTGTAAGTCATCTGGACGTTCGTTCTTTCTTAACCCATGCATAATGATGGGTTAGAATATTGTCACATTTGCAAATGGCATTAGAACAATAGACCAGATCAAGTGCATATATAATGCTTATACATTAAACGACAATTACCAAAAAATCTCTCAACTGTATCCGTTCAATTAAGGACATGATATATACAAGAATCAGGACACTTTATTTGAAGCTTGGCTTTGCAAAACACTGAATCGATAAATGTAGATTGTATATCATAATATAATTGAGATGGAAGAATATTTGTGTTTGGAAGTTGAAATAAGACTAACAGCGAATATGTAGCTTTTGAAATCATTTAAATTTGTTTGGAAAGAG